>JBBBDQ010000193.1:1172500-1677500 GCA_037127315.1 Ascarosepion bandense | reverse complement strand
ATCAGATGATTTGCTCCTTGTTCAACACATATGAGTTAAATATAAATTATAGAATGGAGTACGACGATCACATTGTTGGAAGTGATAAGAAGAGTTCTCTGTAACACAACCCAGATTATCTAAACTTATTTATAAATGGAACTTTGTCTCTGTGTGTGTATGTGTGTGTATGTGTCTGTGTGTATGTGTGTGTGTGTGTGTGTGTCCGTTACCTATAGACTTTGAAACGACTGAACTGATTTTCTTGAAAATTTACACAGTTGTACTATAAGCGTCTGCGAGTGTTCGTAACCAGGTTTTGTGTCGAGGTACTCCCGATAAATATCGAAAATCGATAATCGAAAAAATCAGGTTATAGAAGGAGTTGTCCGATTTTAATCAAATTTGATACATTCATAAACAAAGACATAAGAAAACGATATTCAGAAGTTTCAAGGTTGCAGTTCTTACAATAGTGCAGAAAATCGATAATATATATATAAAAGGCAAGATGTTTGTGTGTGTGTGTGTTTATCTGCCTGTATGTCTGTATTTTTATCAGCCCTTTTATTTTAGTTTTTGCTTCGGGTTTGGCTCTAAGTAGTTATAATTGTAGTTCTTAGTCTTAGCCATGATACCATTTACTCAGAGGACTTATATAGCCTTCAAATTTCAGTTTACGACAAAAAAAAACTTATTTGGCATCGATACCAGGAAATCAAAATTTGACTTATATCCATTCATTTTTCTTTCAGTCTACGGTTTCGCTTTAACTGGAACAACTATTGCTTTTTAGTCTTTCATGCCAACGTTCAAAGAGTCTGAGCTCCAGGACCATGGATTAGTTTTAAAGCTTTCATTACACCCGAGCACGTCGGGCTATACTGCTTGTATAAATATATATTATAGTATGGTGCGAGAGAACCACATACTTGCAACTGACCAAATGATTTGTCTCTTGTTTAACTCAGATAATTCAAAAATAATTTATAGAGTAGAGTACGACGACCATATTGTTGTAAGAGATCAGAAGATTTAGTCATTCTTCAACGCATGAATTGAATATAAATTATAAAATGCATTACCACGACCACATTGATTGGAAGTGATCAGAAGATTCGTTCCTCGTTCAAAACATGATTGAAATATAATTTATAGAATGGAGTACGACGATCACATTGTTGGAAGGGACCAGAAGGTTTGTTTCTGGCTCAACCGAGATTATGTAAATATATATTATAGAACGGTACTAAATGACCACATAGTTGGAAGTGACTAGATTTGTCTCTTGTTTAACTCAGATAATTCAATTATAATTTATAGAATGGAGTACGGCGACCATATTGTTGGAAGGGATCAGAAGATTTGTTCATTCTCAAATCAAATAATTTAAATATAAATTATAGAGAACTACATTGTCGGAATTGATCAGGAGATATGTTTTTTGTTCAAGCCAGATAATTGAAATATAAATTATAGAAAGGTGTACGACGAATACATCGTTAGAAGTCATCAGAAGATTAGTTTCTTGTCTTGATAACTTAAATATGAAATATAATGAAGTACGGCGACCACATTTTTAGAAATTCTTCGAATATTTTTCTTTTGTTCGACACAGATGATTAAATATAAATTACAGAATGAAGTTCGACGGCCATATTGTTCAAATTGATCAGAGCTTTTCTTCTTTGTTTAACCCAAATAATTTAAATATAAATTATGCAATTTTAAATTATTCAATTGTAAATTATGCACGACCACGACATTGTTGGAATGATCACAATATTTCTCTCTTGTTCCACCCAAATAATTTAAATATATACTATGTAATGGAGTACGACGACCACATTGTTGGCAGAGACCAGAAGATTTCTCTCTGACTTAAGCCAGATAATATAATTATATATTATAAAATTGTGCTAGACGACCACTTAGTTGGAAATGAACAGATGATCTGTCTATTGTTCGACCCAAATAATTTAAATATGAATTATTGAATAGAGTACGACGACCATATTTTGGGAAGTTATAAGATTTGTCTCTTTTCAATCCACATGCATTAAATATAAATTACAGCACGGAGTACGACGACCAAATTGTTGGAAGTGATCAGAAAATTTGTCACTTGTTCGATGCAAATGATTTAAATATAAATTATAGAATGTGGTACAATAACTACATTGTTGGAATTGTTCAGAAAAAATTGTTTCTTGTTCAACCCACATAACTGAAATATAAATTATAGAATTGAGTACGACGACAACATCGATAGAACTCATCAGAAGTTTAGTCTCTTGTCTTGATCACTTAAATATCTAAACTTATTTATAAATGGAACTTTGTCTGTGTGCGTATGTGTCTGTGTGTGTCTGTGTATGTGTGTGTCCGTTACCTATAGACTCCGAAACGGCTGAACCGATTTTCTTGAAAATTTACACAGTTGTACTATAAGCATCTGCGAGTGTTCTTAGCTAGGTTTTGTGTCGACGTACCCCCGATAAATATCTAAAATCGATAATCGAAAAAATCGGGTTATAGAAGGAGTGGTCCGATTTTAATCAAATTTGATACATTCATAAACAAAGACATAAGAAACGATATTCAGAAGTTTCAAGGTTGCAGTTCTTACAATGGTACAGAAAATTGATAATATATATATATATATAAGGCAAGATGTTTGTGTGTGTGTGTGTTTATCTGCCTGTATGTCTGTATTTTTTCAGTCCTTTTATTTTAGATTTTGCTTTGGGTTTGGCTCTAAGTAGGTATAATTGTAGTTCTTAGTCTTAGCCATGATACCATTTACTCAGAGGACTTATTTAGCCTTCAAATTTCAGTTTACGACAAAAAAAACTTATTTGATATCGATACCAGGAAATCAAAATTTGACTTACATCCATTCATTTTTCTTTCAGTCTACGGTTTCGCTTTAACTGGAAACAACTATTGCTTTTTAGTCTTTCGTGCCAACGTCCAAAGAGTCTGAGCTCCAGGACCATGGATTAGTTTTAAAGCTTTCATTACACCCGAGTAACGCCAGGCTATACTGCTAGTATATATATATATATATATATATATATATATATATATATATACTCGCGTATTATGCGACCTTTTAAGCTAATTTTTAGGGGATTGCATCATACGCGTGATGTAAAATTCGTGTAAGTACTGATGATAGAATTTATATCTATTCTTGTATTATGCGACCCCGTTAAAATTAGCTTCAAAAGTCGTGTGATACGCGAGTATATACGGTTCATATACTGGATGGCAAAGGTACGTCTATTGTGTCTCGCTAGAATCATTACATTTGAGTAGTGGGTTTGATCGTCACTGGGCTCCCCATAATTTCGGCATTGTGCTACATCTAAGCTACACTTAGGAAATCTATATACTGGACAACAATCATAGGCGGTTGGATTTTTTAATTACTGCGCCCTGACGATAAAGAAATAATCCATCTCTTTCTAGGTGAATTTTCATAGCGAAAAGACTTATTCTTTCCCACCGCCCACAAAAATGTAAGTACTTACAGGCACAGAATGTTACTTTTAATATTTAATTTAATTCCTCATTTTTCATTTTGTAAAATGTCCTATCAATATATTTGTTAATATTTATTAGTTTAAACTCTATATCTTAATTTTCCTCTGGTCTTACAAGAATCAACGAAAGACTGTTTGCAGGTCAAATGTACCAGGAGCATATAAAATGTCATCACAAATATTGAAGCCCGCATCAGTATAGATGTACATTTGGGTAGTAAGCCTTTTAAAATACCTTTTGTTAAGCAAGACTGACAGTGTACTTTTATTAAGGCTTTTTATTATTATGTTTTCTTCTAGGTGAAGTGTGTTTTTTCTGGATTTAAATGAATGTAGAAATTCTCCTAATGTTTGTTGATTCCAAGCATTTTCGATTAATCTCTTAACCACTTTTATGGATTTTATCTATATACTACTATAATGGATGGTGTGTAAGTTCTATTTTAGATTGTCTAAAATTTAAAAAAAAAAAAAACGGTTTCCATTATTTTAAACACATTTTTCAGTTGGGGATGCGTATAGCATTTGTGATACTTGTTAATAACACAAAAGTAACATGAACCTCCAACTGCAAAAAGCGTTTTAAAATGGAAGAGGCTCTTTAAAAAAAAAAAAAAAAGAGACAAAAGGAAAACAAGCGTTAATATGATGAACACAGCTACAATGTACTGACCGTGTTTGGGAAATAAGAACACGTCTAATTTTTAACAACCTTTAGGCTATTAAATCGTGGCAATTCTTAAATAATAAATAAGAAAAAAAACCTGATCTTGAATAGACATCGCATTAAAAAATAATTAGCAACGTGGTGAACAAACTCACTTGTCCTTCAATAGAAGTGGTTTGACAAGATCTCTTAGCTACTGCTTTACGGTGAAGCACCCCTACTTATTGTATGATTAATTCCAAAGAATTTCCTACATTGTTAACTATTAATTAATGAAAGCAACAAGACGACAAAAATTTTACTCTTAAGTGCTTAATACAAGGGAGGGGCTGTGATAATCGTGGTGGGGGTCTCAATATACGGTAAATTTTCGTTTTAGGTCCCAAAGGTCTTTATCCCTTCAAATTTTTTCAAAATATCCTTATTTCCGTGCAAATATATATGCTGAACTCAAATCAACAATTAGATATTGAAGAAGCTTACCTTTTTTAATGTTAACGCCCAGAAAAAAAAAGAATTTCTTCTCGCTCTTTGTGTCACCCACCACCTTCACTTTTTTAACTAATTCACTGCTGAATGACTTTAAGCGTAGGAAGCTAATTTCAGCCTATTTACTTCCTTTGTTGAAATGTCTTTGAAGAAAATACTACGCGATTATTTTTTTCGGAACTCAATTTCACCAGAAAGTTGCGTGTATTTGCATTTTTTTTCCATTTTTTTTTCTTTTTTTTTTTGTTGGTAATTAATTTAAGAAAGTTGCGTGTACATAATTTGAGAAGAAAGTTAACTTTCAAATATAAAATAAATGATAATTGTAGTTTTACTTAGTTTTTTCCGACGAAAGTTAACTTTCAAATATGTGAAACTATAGAATTTTTTTCAAGAAAGTTAAGTTTCCAATATATGAAAATAAGTGATGTAGTTTAATTAACCTTCAAATATATTGCGTGTATTTGCGTGTTTTTTGTGTTTTTTTTTTTTTTGTACTTAATTTCAGAAGAAAGTTAACTTTCAGATATATGAAAATAAGTGTAGTTTTACTTAAACTTCAAATATATGAAAATTTGAAAATACAATAAATAAAGCATTTTTTTTTTATCCCGGTCCCTAAAACAACTGCATTTTTTTTTAAATTGTCAATGTCATTTTTTTCCATTTTTTTAACTTTTAACTTCATTTACAATTGATGTAATTTTTGTTTTATTTTCAATGTTAAGTATTTAAAAAATGCTTTATTGTACTACTTATTTTGAAAGTTAACTTTCGTCGGAAAAACTTAAGTAAAACTACAACTATCACTTATTTGAAAGTTAAGTTTCGTCGGAAAAAATTAAGTAAAAAAAAAAACACGCAATTTTCTGCTGAAATTGAGTACCGAAAAAACGCGTATTAATTTCATTACAGGAAGTAAATAGGCCGAAATTTCAGTAAAGGAAGTAAATAGGCTGAAATTTGTTGACTACGCCAAAAGTCATTCAGCAGTTAATTACATGTCTGCGTGAGAGTTGTGGGTGACGAAAGGAGCGAGAAGAAATTCCATTTTTTTTTCTGGTCGTTCGGATCAATAAAGGTAGGTTTCTTCAGTAACTAATTGTTAACTTGAGTTCAGCATATACATTTGCACGGAATTAAGGCTATTTTGGAAAAATTTGAAGAGATGATAAAAGCCTTCGGGACCTAAAACAAAAATTTACCCAATATGCAATAAAATGGGGTAAGTCGTAATAAAAGGGGAACTTAAAGTCTCAAAAAGTACGAAAATAATAAAAATAAACTCGGGATGACAGAAAATTTTGCTAAAAAAACAAAAACAAAGAAAAACAAATATAAATGTCAATGTCCCTAGTAGAATTTATTTCTAAATATAAACTAATCATCAATCTTTGAATTTTTAATATATTAAATATTACCTCCCTTTACAAAGGAACGGTCACTTCTTCGTCTAAGGGAGGTAATTTCAGTTTTCTCAATTATTCCCATGAATGGTTACCAACTCAGGAAATAGAAACAGTGAGCCAAGTTTAAATTGTCAGCTGCATGTAATTTTCTTAGTTGAGAAAAACATCAATCCAACTTTTCTGTTTAATGGCAGGGTATATTAGGTTCTGTAGCCTTGAGTGACAGCGAGTCAAAGAGAGATTACTTTGGACCTAAAACCACGGAGAAAGTAACAGATAACCACTCCACTGGCTTTTCAAAGAAGTTATGTCAGTTCACAGATAATTAAAAAAAAAAAAAAAAAAAAAAGAGAATTCTGTGGAGAACCATAATCTTTTATAACCTGAAGGAACGTATCATTAAAAAAAATCATGTTAAATAAGAATTTAAAATACATATTTGCAAATTTTAACGAAACTTGGTTATAAGCAACCGAAAATTTGAAATGAATTGTTTGAACATTATTTTTTATCGATACTCGTATTTAAGTAGATATTCTGTTTTTAAATGAAACAATATTATATATTTTTATCTACCGGCCTGATTATTTACGATAAATTTTTATTACGAAAATGTGTGCCATTCGGCAGGATTCGAACCTGCGACCCCTATCTATATAGGGGGAGCTACTATTTGATCTGGTAACGTCTTAGACCTCTCGACCACGAATAGCCTCCAGTCTAAACGAGCTTTTTATCAAGCCTATATGGATCGAAAATTGTGTTATATAGGCTTGATAAAAACCTCATTTAGACTGGAGGCTATTCGTGGTCGAGAGGTCTAAGACGTTACCAGATCAAATGGTAGCTCCCCCTATATAGATAGGGGTCGCAGGTTCCAACCCTACCGAATGGCACACATTTTCGTAATAAAAATTTATCGTAAATAATCAGGCCGGTAGAAATAAATATATAATACTGTTTCATTGAAAACAGAATATCTAGTTAAATATGAGTATCGATGAAAAAATAATGTTCAAACAATTCATTTCATATTTGCAAATGTGTAAATTTTCAGATAGAATATATCTGCAAATTAAAAGGACAATATGAATAAAGACAAAAGGAAAACCTATCTTAGCTGACACGTTTCATCCTATCAAGGCAAATGCAAGGATTTTAATTTGTAACAAGTATTTATATGCAAGAGCAAAATTGTTATTGAAGTCCTGGGTATGATGATAAGCTACATCTTACAGCAAGAGATTAGTGGTCTTGAGGAGTACGTAACACCTCTTAATTGCTGATCCTAGTCCATCCTAATTCGGGGTGGTAGCTTCTGTTAGGGTCTCAACTATGGGCAAATATTGAAACCGCAAAAAAAAGAACACTACTATGAAAGTATAAAGAAAAAAAAACATTTTATATGGTAAAAAGATCAGCAATACATTTTTATGCAAAAATATCAACAATACCTATATATAGTAAAATTAGCAACAATACACTTTTAAAGCAAAATAACCAGCAATACATTTTGTCTGTATTTGAAGGCATACAATTCAAAGTATATTTAGTTGAATCCATAAAATTATTCAAATAATTTAGATTTTTGCCTTAAACAACCCAAAGGGGTTGATATACCGTTAAACAAAAAACAACCAATCAAAAATGTTACTGGTTTTTCAAATTATTTTTAGCTTTAAGAAAGTTCATAAATATTTATCAGGTTAGACGAAAAGTCAGGCAAGCTAAGGAGGATGCCAAATGACACAATTCAATGCCTAAGAAATGAAAGCGAGCAAAAGATGTCCGTTAATTTTATTTATTTATTTTTTGCATAAGATATTAGTTTAGCATAAGACTCCATTTAGTTAAGATCTTAAAAAATCACCAATGATCAGATGTATTCGATTTTAGGTAAATAAGAAAGAAAAATACATGAATAAAATATTGGCCAGGCCAAGTGAGTTAATTTATTTCCCACTGGCAACACTTTTTTCTATTCAAGCCCAAATTTGAATGCTTATTT
This sequence comes from Ascarosepion bandense, assembly GCA_037127315.1. NCBI lineage: Eukaryota > Metazoa > Mollusca > Cephalopoda > Sepiida > Sepiidae > Ascarosepion > Ascarosepion bandense. The sequence goes on along the minus strand of JBBBDQ010000193.1, from coordinate 1,669,400 downwards.
TCATGGCAGTTTTAATAGAATATTAACCTGACAACTTTTCTATCTACATTTCACCCCTACTGGACCACTGCCATTTAATACTGTATAATGCTAACCTTAAAAAATGACATTAACATTTCTACAGAGTGGTATTAATGTCTCTATTCAGCAAAGATGACTTAAAGTAATACCACCTTTTTCTTTTAGATAAACGCTGTAGAAAATCTTTGGTAATTGTATGGTGAAATTAGCCGTTTCCTTATGAGAAAATGTTCGGCATTCATTGTGGAAGCAGTATTATGGCAGTTGAAATTTATAAAATGTTTCTCTTAAAAGTTTTTCAGTAAAATAGACTTCAAGTTCCCTGTTACCGCTTCTTCTAGTATTTATAGGAGTTTCCTAGCAAACCTCTTGTTTAAGTTACTATGAAAATCAATATCTTGATTATATTTTGGTGAACAGGAAGTTATTTCTTCAATGACTTAAAACAGAATGACATATTTGAGTTTCTCTGCATGTGGATTGAATGTGTCCCTGCACATATATATATATATATATATATATATATATATATATATATATATTGTGTATATGTGTGTGTTGCAGTGGATATCGGCTCAGAACAAGAAATCGGAGACGCGAGTTCAAATTCCAGTTGAATTCCATGAATTAACTTACGCATAAATCCCCTAGGAAAAGGTATTAATCCATCTCTTCACTCCAGTTATGAGTTAAATAGCAGGACAGATTGGGTTCTATAGCCTTGGCTGGCAACCAGTCTACCGCAGAAAGTAATGCCAACCTACTGCGGGATAATCTAACCCAGTCAGTCATTTGTCTTTCGAGACATGATCACCATAGCGTGAATCACGTATGGCATTTGACTGACTTATATATATATATATATATATATGTGTGTGTGTGTGTGTGTGTGTGTGTGTGTGTGTGTGTGCTTTTATTATAATCTAACAAATCTTATTCATTGAGTAGCCTTTTACAATTTTCTTACAGTTTTTCCTTACCGACTACAGTATAAAAGGTGCATATTTTACTTGTGGTAGATGATAACCCTCCACATTTTCCTGTCTCTTGTAGCTCTTAATAAGTTTTGTCTGTTCTGCCACCCATTTACTCAAGCCCATCAAATATGTCAAGCGCTGTTTTCCTTTGTTGCTCTTTCACTCAATCTGCCCTGTGAGTATCAGATTCTCTAAGCCCACTTTCTTCATTATCTGTGTCAGAAATTTCAACTATCTCTTCCTGGTGTTAAGTATAAATTTTCTTTTTGTTTCCATTCTCTCCAAAACCTCGTCGTTGCTCACATTTATGGTCCATGGTATTCTCAGCATCCTTCTGTAGAACTACATTTCTGTCGCTTCAAGTCTCCTCATCTTTCAGGAGATCTTTCCAGCATTCGCTGTCATACAGAAGAACAGATATCGCGTAACAGATCAGTACACTTTTCTTTGTTTCCAACGAAAGTTTTCTATGACACCACACCCCTCTCGGTCTCAAAATTATGTTGCATGTGCTAACTGGCCGTAAGTTATTCGCAATTGAGTTTGCAGCTGTTCGCTTCCATTCCGCCCCAGGTGATCGAAGATATCAAATGATCAGCCAAAAACCTTTCACTTCATCTGCCACGTTGTGTTTTCGTATCTCAGAGAAAATTACAGATCTGCGAAAAAGGACTGTTGAATCTTCGTACTGCACTTCTCAGCAACTGAAATCAAGAGGTGGTTGGGTGCACATGCAGAAATAAGGAAAACAGGCAAGAACAAAGAAACAAGGCAGTAGTGAAGGCCAGTCTATGTGGACTGATGATTATATTGTAATTCTCTGTACAAAAGAGAGAGAATAATAACAAAATAAAATAAAATATGAACTATAATATAAAATACAATCTAACTTTTTTCAGTGTCCACAAACTACTGCGGCTACAATGTTGTTGTTACTAGCGTGTGGAAGAGAAAGAGAGAGAAAGAGAGAGAGAGAGGATTTTTCTGCGTCTTTCACCTCACGCATTCTTAGTCTGTCTGACGTATCTGTTGACAACCTGTGGTCTCTCTGACTTGATTTTCAAATCCGTTGTGTTTTTGTTGAAACCGTTTCAATATGGTGTGGGGTGGGAAGTGATCAGAATATCTTCCCATTAAAATCTAACCTCAACTTCAATTGTCTGGTTCAGATCAACCATGTGCAATTCCCGCCATGCTGACGCAATTTCGTTGACTTTATACCTTAACCTGTCAGCATGAATTACATCCTTACGTGGGTGGTCTCTTTCAAAAATTTACCGATAATTGTTTCACTACGGTCGATCGTTTATTTTCTTTCTCCGAGAGAGGCGAAGGGGAAAGCAACAGACAATGAGGAAGAAGAAAGAACCAGGGTTCTCTCCCCTTGCAGGCCATCAGTGTTTTTTTATAAAATAATTATCATATCAACAATAACATCTAGTAAATGCCTTTTGTTTCACCTCTCTCTTTCTCTCAGCCACACCGGCACTTATTTCCTGCTTCCTCTCTTCCTCGGCCCTTCTTACAACAAAGAAATTTATAATCAACTGAAGCTTTAAAAATTTTATATGGACAAAATGCATAGCACAAGCACATTATTGCTCAATCATTGTGCCATCAAATAAGGCATTCATTTACTTCAAAGGGAACTGAACAATTTACAGCTATATTATGATATAATATTTTATACAGTGATGTAGTCTTAGTGTAATTTCCAGCAAACAATGCAAATTTAAAACATTCTGTCTCGTAATTTATACCCAGTGGTATTATGGTGTTATATACCTTAGAAATTTAATACTAATTTTTACTTAATACAAAACTAAAGAGTCACTTAGTGTAATGGGTTATTGAATGAGACTGTTGCAAGGTCATAAAGGGAGGAAGTAAGAAGTGGATGTTGTGAGAACATGTAGGGTAGATAACAGTTAACCTCAGACTTAAAGAGGTTAACAATGTAGTGACTGGAGAAGAAGCTGAGTAGAACTTCCTCCTTACCAATGGAATACAAAGGAAATGAGGATTAATATGCCCTGTAGATATGGAATGGCAGGTCATACATGTGGGCTGAACTAGTGAAACTAGTTTGTCTGAATTTTCCATGAAAATAGCAAAAGAGTGGTGAGTCTAGCAATTTTAATGTCTGTGAGAAAGGGGTTGAGGGTTGAAAAATACTTCCTCACCTGCAAGTTCACATAAACTCTTTTTGTTAACTGGAAAATGAAGAGTGGACAGGTACAGCAACAATACTCAATGTCTGATCTGATCTGACTCTTGTAAAATGGAACATGATAGGAGTCAGGTACTTCCTGGAGTGGTACAAGGTATGACAATATTTAACATGGCGTACGGATGAAAGAGGGTCAAATGAAAATCATTCTATTTTTTTACAGACGCAAAAGAGTTAACTAAAACCATTTTAATTCGTACAGACGAAAAAAGATTAGAGAAAACAATTTTATTTTATTCGGACGAGAAAGTGTTAAAGAAAACTATGTTGTTTTTGTTTTTGATTTTTGTCGGAAAGAGATTCGTTTTCCCAACTGGTTAAAAATAGAAATGAAATAAAATTGTACAATATGATTATTATTACCCAGCAAAACATAACTGGGCTATTGGAGGTCAAATGTCAAGCGGCCTTGTTGAAAGAAGTGAAACATACTAACATTGTGTGCGGGCAAAAAGAATTGAAAAGAGAAATGTTTATTTTTTTAATTCATAAATTCTCAGGTGGAACTTGGCAAAACACAGCCAACATAATTAAAAGTCAAATGTCAAAACGACCTTGTTGAAATAAGTGTAACAGACCAGCATTACATAGACGAAAAACAATTGAGGAAATTTTTTTTTTTTTAATTCATAAAGCTCGGGTAAAACTCGGCGAACACAGCTGACATGATTAGAAGCTCAAATGTCATAGTCACCTTGTTGAAAGGCATAGACAAAAATGCTTAAAGAAGAAGATTTTATTCATATTTCACCAGACAAATATTCAGCGAAATACAGCTGACACGATTAGAGAGCAAATGTTAAACTGATCTTCTTGAGAGAAGGGAAAAAAAAACAATTGTTAATGGTTGGGAAAATTATCATTCTAAATTTCCCTGAGAAAGATTGACATTATGTAATAGCTCCTCTTAAAAAGAGTGAGAATCCTTCAGAATTGGAAGTGTGAAATAGAGAAAGGTAAGACGTCGGAGAGACTGACGTCATGTAATAGCTCCTCTCAAGAAGAGGAAGAACCTTCCATGATTGGAAGTGTGAAACAGAGAAAGAGGACTGGTTGAATTTTAGGATATTTACTTAAACCCCTTATGCGTCCTCACCACACCAGTAAAAAGGAACACCCATAAATACGAGAGCCCACAGGGGCTAAAGTCAGTTCTCGCCCGGGGATGAAGTGAGAAGCAGTTCCATTTAGTTAGCGCAACTGTCGCCACCCACAGTTCCAGTTCGAATTTAAGTTGCTGCCCGGAGTTTGAAGTTACCAACCGAAGTTTGAAGCAATAATAACCGAAGTTATCTGCTGAAGAAAAACTCTGAGAAACTCCGACAATATCCTTGTGCCAATCTGATGATAATAATAATAATAAAACTTCGACGAACATTTTATAAAGTACAAACAACAGTACTTGAATTTATCACTTAATTACCAAGTCTGGCCCATCTTAAAGAAACTAGCTGAAATTTTCGTTCCATCACCAATTATTAGGAACGGTTTGGGAAAAGAAAAAGAAAAAGAACTGTAATTATGTTTTTTAGTTTTTGTATATAAATAGCATCTAATGATATATTCAGGCGTCGTCCATTTTATTTCCAAAATTGGTGCGTTTTATTTCCACAATTGTGCGCGCGTATCCAACTTGGTTTAACAGGGCTGAGATACCCCAGTGATAATTCAGCTTAACTCTCTTCAAATCAAAATCACAACGTGGGTAAGACAGATTACAGTTGAAGAAGTTAACCCAAGGACCAGCTGCTGTGTCAAAGCCATCCACGACCGACGAATGTGGGCTGACGGCTTGTTCTCAGGCCAGGATCGATCCTGACGAAAGGGATAGTAGGCCACAGCCCCGGTACACCACTTACACAAGGAATAGACCAGTTTTTCCAGCAACTTAAAGATGCAATGGTTTGTATATAAGAGTTCCATTTGAGATCTGACGTGAGCTTTAGTCCACATCGACCTTCAAGAAAAGAAGCCTCATTAAGAATACCACTTAATCAGGACTAGAGAAAATGTAGAGTGTGCTTGCTGGTGATGAAAACATTACTAGTCGTTTTGGGGGTACTGAATGATACACTTCAAACTTTCCCTCATTGAACTAGGTCAAAAGAGAGATCAAATGCCAGGGTCGGATCATCTAGATTCTTTCGAGATTCAGCCAAAAACTGGTATCATCTGAATACATATTATTCAATGGATATAAATATAGTGTGCGATGGGTAAATTGTCACCATTTTATATTTTTAACATTACATCTGTGTGGTGGTTTTGATTTTGTCAACTGCAAGAAATAGTAGGTTCAACTGGTTACCAGCTGTGAGAAAGCAAGCACTCTGATGCAATTCACTCACCAGAAATTTGGAAACAGTATTCTCTACTGTTTAGCAAACATGCCAGAAGCTCCAATATGGACATTTCAGAGTGTTTGGATGTCAATCTGAGGACAGTGCAGAGGATTTGGAAAGAGTTGGATGATATATTCAGTCAACATCAGGGTGTTTGGAGTGATCACTAGTGATGGCGACATTTGAGGAGGTAATGCTGTCCTGAATCAAGAGGGTGGATGCTAGAAAGCCCTATGTCTGGCAATGGAATTCTGTACCATGCCACACAAGCAGAACCCAGTCATGGCTGTCAGGCAATTTCTGACTACATCAATCCTCACATCTGGCCACATAACTCCCCCGACTGCTACCCACTTGATTATCATGTATGGGGTGCAGTTGAACGAGAGATCAACAAAACTCCTTGTAACACCAAAGATGTACTGAAGGCAAGGATTATAGCAGCATTCACCATCTTAAACAAGGAGACCACCCAGTAAAGATACAGGAGATTCCAAAGCTACCTGGAGGCTGTGGTTGAAGCCAATAGCAATTTTATTGAATGAATTTCATCTTTTGTATTTCAAGACATTTTCTTGTGTAATTTTGGTAAATTTAAACAACAGTTCATCACACCATATATATATATATATATATAAAGTTTGGTTAAAAATAACAGACAATGTGCTGTGGTTGTTTATTTATATAATTTTTCATGTGATCTTATATTTTCTTTTCAGAACATAAATTATATAAAAACTGCCCAACAAAACTTTATATATTTATATTTTACACATACACACACAGGCATAATTTGTGTACGATAGGGATATTTTAAAAGTATAATTTCACATGAAAATTTTAGTTACTCATATGCGTTGTTCAAAATCCTCCTCCTTTTTCAAAACACATTTCAATTCCATGCTTGCACGAATCATTAACATGTCAGAGTTTCCTCTGTTATTTTTAGAAAAAAATATTTGTACATTATATATATATATATATATATATTACAGCCTTTAAGATATGAAAAAGAAATCATTCAACTGGCGGTCAAGAGCAAGGGAAAATTTACTTGCCCCCAAATTGTTTTACTCGATCGACTCCATTTTCTTAATAGTCACCTTACGTAAACATAGCATGAATTGCTGATGGAAAACAAAAAATGAAATTTTAATTAAAATTTCAAATGTGTTAGAAAGGACTTAAAAATTTTTTGAATTTTGTGAATCTTCAATGGCATACTTTTGGGTTGTAAAAGAAATATTCCCTTTTTTCTATATATGAAGGAACATGTTTCATTGTGAGATTTTTAATCAACCACAAGCAAGTAAAGCAATAAACTTTAATCACCCAATTAATGTTTTAATCAACTGATGTCAATCGGGCGAGTAAAATCTCAAAGGCTGTGTGTGTGTGTGTGTGTGTGTGTGTATATATATATATATATATATATATATATATATATATATATATATATGAGAGAGAGATCTCCCTCTCTACTCATGAAAGTAATCCAGCTGAAAACCGATTAAGGAAAATAATTTTTTTATTCACATTTTAAGTTTACATTTTAAAAAAAAATTTTTAAAGTGAAAATTGCATTTAATTCTCAAAATAGAAAAAACATGATTCTGCTAATACTCACAAACAGGACATGGAAAATATTTTTAAAAATAATGAAAAAAATTTTTCTACTTCTCCAATTCATACACGGCTATTTTATAAATTGAGAGAATTAAGCCGTTGACCAAACCCTTTCCACTTTAAACTCATATTATCTATGTGCATACCTCCAGGTAGAATTAAAAAAAACAAAAAAAAACAGGGAAAACATTATAGAGAAGTGGTTCTTAACCAGAAAGGTGAGAGAGAAGTAAGGAATTACGACCAATGAACAGTAGATTTGTTTCAATATCGATCTCTCATTTCACTGAACTGCAATATGCTTTTTTGAGTCAGATGATCTTGGAATGAAAGAATAACATTCTGATATAAATTGAAAATGAGTGCATAGGCAAAAGTGGTTGAGAGTCACCACTATAGAATTTTTGTAGAAAGTGAATATTAATTTTTCTTGTTAAAAATGCTGGTATAGCACAAATAACAGAAGTGAGAGTTGTTTTCCAAGACTTCTAGCAATTAGTATAGCTGAAATGCCTTTTCTTTTTTAGCAGTGATTCTACTGCATGTAAAATTTACTTCATTTCTTCAATAAAGATATTTGAAATGCAAATAATATCTTAAACTAAACTGATTAATTTTAAATTATCCGCTTTTATTTCAGAATAATGCCTTTCAGATAAGCTACCTTAAAGGACACTATCTCTGGAGCAAGGCAATACCTATAATCTATTCGGATTAGGTTAGCTTGGAAGTCTTTAATTTCAGTGATTAGTAGTTGTGAAGAAAAACTAGATTATACAATCGCTTTTTCTGGAAATCATTTTTTTTAATTATACTGTATTTGCCATGCTATTGTATGCAAAATTTAAACAAAAAAATGCACCAAAAACTTACCCTGCGGATAATACAGCAGTTATCATGTATGTGAGGGACATGAAGACTATGAAAAAAGTGGAGATCACCAGGAATCAGTGGATGCATAGAGCTCAATTCTGAAACTAGGACTCCTGGAAGTTGGTTGGTTGGTTGTTTTTTATGGCATATCAACTTCAGTGGGTCATTTAATGCCAACTAAATTTTATTTATTTATTGCTGGTAATACCTTTTTCTTTCAACAATTTATTGTTGTTTTTTATATAAGTTCTGTGTCTAGTAATACTTTTTTATTTTTCGAGTATCAAGATTCATTGGGATTTGTTTTTAAGGGCAGGGTCCCCAAGTCCTACCCTTGTTATTTAACCCATAACTCGAGGGAAGGGACGAATTAATATCTTTCCTAAGGGTACCAGTGCTTAAGTGAATGCAGGGTATTCAACTGGAATTCAAACTCGGCTCACCGATTTCTCTTTCCGAGCCGATATCCACTGCACCACAACACACATCCGTCACTAAACGCTTACCGCACGTGGTATTCCCAAGCGGTCACCCATCTAAGTACTGACAGGCTCAACGTTGCTTAACTTCGGTGATCGAGCAAGAACTGGTGTAGTCAACGTGATAGGCCATAAGCACTCCTGGCAGTGAATAAACATGAAATCAATCAAAATATCCCTGAAAAAATCCACCCAATAAAAAAAATTAATTCATGGAAATTCACAATATTTTGTAGAAATACCAGATTTTACAAAAATATTTGCTTTAACTGGTATTTTTCTGTTGGTATTGTGTGTTTGTGTTGATATACAGGTATTGGAATTTGCTTTTCTGCATGAATGGTAGGGTACTTCATTTACCAACAAATACCATATTTCAGTGAGGAGGGGTTGCCTATTACTCTATGTACCAGTGTCCACTGATACCAGTAGATTTCTTTGTAGTTATTATGAATTTACTGTATGTACAGATGTTGCTCCCTAAAATACAACTAAAACAATTTTCAATAAATGCATGATGAAATGTATTAAAATTCTTCTTTTCCCCACAAAATGTCCTGATACAATACCTCAGTTCTATTAAAAAAAAAATACTAATATTATAATTTGTGCTAGTACAGTAAGTGTTTCTTCATAGTTTGTGAGTATGTCACATAAAGGTAATGTTATAATTATTTTAATTCTTTTTTTTTTTTTGGTTGTGATGTGCGCATTTTTTTTCCCCTAAATATTCCATGCCAAAATCTGGGTGCTTCCAATGCATGAGTATGTTCAATAGGCCAGTAAATATGGCAATCTCTCTTGACTGGGTAAATTGGTGAATGACCTATACACAGAAAACTATATAGTTTACATGTTTCTCTCCTTTTTTCTTCATTACTTTTCTAAGATTGTCTTTTTCTATGTACTTGGGCAGCATTCTTGATTAATTTGATTAAAAGCACAAGTACATATATTTATTGTACTTAACCATTCCTGTTTCCATGTGACTTAATGTAGGTCAGTAATTAATTTACACAAGAATTGTTCAAAAGTTTTTAATCAAACACTTATATTGATAACTGCTAAACAAATGACTTTAATTGCTCTATTAAAATCTTATAAAAAAAAATTATGTACAATTGGACAGAAACAGGAATGGTTGCGGTAAAAAATAAAATTAAAATGTCTTCCTTATTTATGGCATGTAAGAAAGACTTGTTTTTCAGTTTTATAAAAACACACACTAATCTCTCCAACCAAATCTTCTTGGATTTTCTTCAATTATTCCCCAATGTACTTTGGGGGGCGCTTCTCTTTAAATGCTCTCAAGCCTTCCAATCTATCCTTTGTGGGTATAATCTAAAAAATAAAATAAAATAAAATTTTTAAAAAATATACAATATGTAATATTTTGTTGATTTGGCAAGAGGCAAAAATGTTGAACTTCCACTCAATATCAGTCATCTAAGTATAACTTGGCTGTTAAATTATGTGAACATAATAATGCTAATGGTAAGCCATTTCTATACAAGAAATATTTGACATGTATTTCTGTCAATACAGCTTTTTCCAGTATTGATGGCATTTCCTTCTAAATGTTTTACGGTAGTGTGGAAAAAAAAACATCATCTTTATTATACCATTATTTTCTTTTCCATTCATATGTGCAAACCATTTCAGTTGTTACGGCTGTTGGAAGTCTTCAACTGATATAGTTTTTGTTATTTGTTAAAGCTCTTTGTGATTTTGTATCACCATTCTATAGGATCTGAAGAAGGGTTGTCTTCTTTAAAATTTATTGGAGCAAATTTGACACAAATCCAAATAATTTACTCCAAAATAATTCCCTGGTATAACTAATAAATTCTCTAAGTTCAGTCCAGCCTTAAAAAAAGAGATCTACAGCACCAAAGCAATCAGCAATGTCTAAGAGTGTTGAGTTTTCCAAGCTCTTTTCCTCATGTGGCTCATAGCAGTTTTTCCTACCCTTACTCTGGGCTAAGCCCCACTCCTTTTCTGCTAGCCATTCACATGCTTGTCAGATAAGTGACTGGCTGTTTTCCACTCTCTTGCCATCAGTATGTCTCAAGAGTGTTGAGTTTTCCAAGCCCCTTTTCCTCATGTGTCCAGAGAATTTCAGCTTTTTTTTTTTCTGATTTGGAATATAAGCACTCTTTCTGTTGCCATTTTCTTTTAGACTTCCTTGTTGATTACTCGTTTTGTCCAATTTGTAATGGTCCACTTCTGATGCAAAGAGATGAATGACATTCATAGGCTATCAGTCAATTATTTGCCATACATAATACATACTTGAGTAATCATGTCTTGAAAGAGGCAGAAGATTTTCCCACAGTAGGTTGCAATTTCTTTGTGGTTGACTGGTTACCAACCAAGGCTATAGAACCCAATCTATCCTGCTATTTAACCCATAGATAGAGGGAGAAGAGATGGATTAATACTTTTCCTAGGGGTATTTGTGTGTAAATAAACAAAACAAATTTTACTAGAATTTGAATTCAGATTCTGATTTCTCATTCAGAGCTGATATTTATTTCACTACAATGCTCATAATGTTATAAATTAATTAAAAATACCATGTGCCCCAATGTAGAATTTAATGATTCAATCAGTGAATTTTGCAGCCAAAATGGTTTTGAGAAAGTCTTGTCACACTGCCTTTATATTGTAAATTTAGAGTAAACCAGAAAGAAGAACCAATGAAGACTCACCTGTGCATAACATGCTTCTTCAAACTTGGATCCTGAGTCAAGATCAACCTGAAAGAATAAGAAGATTAATAACAAATATTGAAATTAACACCAGATGCACACATCAACATATAATCAAATAATAAAAAAAGTGAAAAAATATCTTATTTGTTATCCATATCTCTATGTTAGCGACCTTGTACTTTACAACAATCTGGGTTTAAAGCACAAACTAAAAATGACGTAGGGATCAGCACTTCCATGTAGAATCAGAGTATATGAGTGCTTAGCTTATAATCAAAATGTAACTTCCTGATATTACTGCCAAAGATCAGAATACTGTGTGCCCCACTTAGGATCAAAGTGTTTATTCTTGAACCTTTGATTAGAGACAGTGTAGCGGTTTATATTCTACCTAACTTAATATTTGCCAATTAATTTGATTGTGCTTATCACTTGACTACTTATTCTCCAGATTGGAGGGTCAAATGTGAACAAGATTTGCTTGTTAATTTTATATTTGTTTGCTTTAGAATGGCAAAAGTTACAGACAGAAATATACAGAAAAGTCACACTATTTACTATAATACAGGTTACAAATTATTTAATATTCACCTACTAAATTGGAAAAGAAAACCTTGAAATATTCCCAAGCCCAACAACTGACTGGTCTCTTGTTTTTTTTTTAATTATTTCACTCCAAACAAGGTAATGAAGCTACTAAGACTAGTGTGCTACTGAGAGTCAAAGAATCTGAGAAAAAACATTAAGAGAGGACAAGAATAGGATTAAAGGAGACAAAAAAGTGGCATTTATATTTTTAAGATTGTAATTGACATGAAAGCAAGAAGCCAAAAAGAGTTTCACAGGAAAGAATGACAAGAGAAGAAATTGTAAGCATAGAACTTATGGTTACATCTAGCAATTTCAACAGTAAAATGATGAGACCTATCTACCAATCTAGTACTGTTTAAATTCATGAAGCAAGGTACCAAAGAGGAAAGCTGATCAGAACAATTAACTTTATTAATATTTATAGTATGGTGGTTATGGACATTATCAGGAATCCTTAATCTTATGATTAAGCCTGTTCCCACCATATATTGAGATAACTGATTGGGATGTATATTGGCCTTGCATAATAATTAAAAGATAATGCAGAAAGTGTTGAAAAATACAAAATAAATCTTTATATATCACAATATAATAATGCAAAAGTATAAGAAAGCTAAGTCTATACTGCTATTAAACCCAAGAACATCAGTGTGAAATAAATAAATCTCAAAATTCAAATTCTGTTTTCCATCCCAATAAGTGTTGGGTCACCTGGCACTGCCCATTACTGTTGCTAAACAATGAAAAGGAGAAGTAAACATGACATTCTACACATATGGCGATACATGAAGGTGGGTGTATGGATGAGTGGCAGGAACACGCACTATGACAAACAAAAAGAAAAAGAAAATCAATCTTGCACCACTGAAAGAAAGGATTATAAAAATAAAAAAGTGAGTTGGTCAGATTTTATATCTAAACTGAAAAAAAAAAAAAATACCACAGGAAATTTCTACTTGTCCTAATATTACTGCTCATAATATAATCTATATTATAAAAAAAAAATTTAAATTAAATATTTCATGTTCCACTTCTAAATAACAAATACATTATCACTGACCAGTTACAGACCTTCTATTCAGAAGCTCAAAACAATCTTACTAGCCCAAACCTTACAGTGATATGAGAGAACAAACTAGCCATCTCTAATCAACTGATGGTAACCAAGTACCAGGATTTAATTGGTAAAGGTCTCAAAAAATCAAATGCAACTTCACTTCTCCCACCCTACTGAAGTTGTTTACTACTTCTTAGGAAAAGCAGGTTTGAATTACAAAATGAAAGGGAGATAACTACACCCCATAATTGCTGAGACCAATTTTCTGACAATAGCCTGCAGTTGGGACCCTCCTATAGGTGAGGGCTAATTTAGTTTTCACTGTCCCCATCAGGTAAGATGTATGGGCTAAAGGGCAAACATATGTTAACTACAAACACTTGAAGACACAGTGGGGCCCTCATCAATATAAATGCTTTCACCAACTACAAAGAAATACTATCAAGAAGAGTAATGTGCAGAACCATATCTTCAGCAACTCCTGCATTTTTAACTTGTAACTAAGTACATTAATTTCACATGGGCTCACCAATTCATAAGAAAGGTATTTGTGCAGGTAGAGTAAAGGTTATCAGTATAAAAAAATGGAATTGGCAAGCCAAGTTCCAGTTCTGGCTAAGTCAGTTGTTTTTTAATTTATTTGTTTAAACGTTATTTTTAATGGGTACTCATATTTGAGTAGATACTGTTTTTTAAAATTAAACAGTATATTTATTTACATCTACTAGATTGAATAATTGAAAAAGCTTGTTAAGAAAATATACGTCCTCTAGCAGGATTCAAACCTGTGTTCTTTAGGGGAACTGTCATTAGATCTGACATGTCTTAACATTTCTTTAAAAGCATTATTTGGGCTTTGTTTGACTGCTGATCCTACGTGGCCGAGCGGTTAAGACACGTCAGATCTAATGAGGGTTTCCCCAAGGAGACGCATATTTTCCAAAAAAGAATTCTCAATTATTCAGGCCAGTAGATGTAAATATACTGCTTAATTAAAAATATTAAGAAGTTCATCCATTTTGTAACAGATTTCATAAAAATTTCACAAATAAAATTAGTTGCGTTTACTTTGAACTAATGGCTTTGGGAAAATTGGCACTTTGACGAGGTGTAATGGTTTGCAAGCTTGTCTTGCTCAATCAATTACAACTAAGTGCTCCATACTTTCAGCCTTGTGTCACATCTAAGCTATGTTTAGTGAATCACTAATGCTTTTGGGAAAGGCATGAATCTATCTCTTTTCTTCTCCCAACTAAGGGTTAAATAGCAGAGTAGACCAAGCTCTCTAACTCTGAGTATTAGCTCATGTTGGATAAGAACAACTCTGAAATTCAAAACCCTGGAGCTGACAACAAAAAAACCACTACTGTTTTTTCTAAAATTAATGGCAATTCAGATACTAAAAAAAATCTGCTGAGCACTATGACTTCCTACAACCTGAATAGATATGGCATTAAATAAACAAACAAAAAAAATAATCAGATCAGAGGAGATATTAACAGACTGATACATGAATTATTGGAAAAAAAGGCTTGTAGTTTCCTTTGAACCTTGTTTGGACCTTCTTTCAAAACTGACAATATCCCAGATGCCATTTGTTTTGTTTAACAGCATATCAACACTTTATGGTTTATTTAATGCCAAAATTTAATTTTCTTGGGAGTTTTAAAGTAATAAAAATGTCATTCCGTTTTCATAATTGAATAGATGGTTGATGATACTCAGCTTTTATGAATATACATTTTAGTGGAGACATAATTATTAGCAGTGGTGATGTACGTGTTATCTGTAGTAGTTTTTTTTTAAGTTATTGTTGTGGGGTTCTCCCTTTTCATAAAAATGGACTCGTCCAGAGTATACTTATACTACTGTTATAGAAGCAAGATGAAAGAATACCACATTGTCACCAAGAGTTAATCAGAGAATACAAGAGTTCAGAGAGAGATTAGCAGTCAGTACACAGTAGTTCATAGTAGCTCTGTGCTTGACTCATTAAGAAGACTATTACATAATACCCATCAGCTTCCAATGCGGACATACTCAATATACTACAACATCACCTCCAGAGACTTGTACATATCCTTTTTACTCACCCGCATTCCTGGACTACTAATCTTCATTCAAATCTGTAACCTTACGTTAATACACTTATTTTCTATCTCAATTACTGGTCACTGTTCATTTATTTGTGTGGATCCCATTCCTGGGATCCACAACAGTTATATTTTAGAATACAGTTTGATTTAAGAAATTGTAGAATATTATATGTATTAATGTCATGAAAGTGTTCTTTCATGTTAGTCGTTTGATTCTGTTTAGTGGCATATCAACATCTATGGGTTATTTAATGCCAAAATCTAAATATTTTGGACGCAAATGTATGCCTTCAACTACAGATAAAATGTATTGTTTGTAATTATTTTATCGAAAATCTATTGTTGGTATATTTACTATAAAAATATATTTCTTTTTATTTTCATAATGTTTTGCATTTGTTTAGGCTTCACTATTTGTCCATTGCTAGGACCCTAACAGGTGCTACCAACCAGGTTAGGGTAGATCTAGGAACAACAACAATTAAGTGGTTACCTGCTTCTCAAAACCTTCAATCTTTTCCAATCTTGCTACCAGATGTAGTTTAGTGTCATACTCAGAACTAGCCATTAAATTTCATTGTCAGTATGGTAAGAAGAAATCTTTAACTTGCTTTTCCTCTCACAATGAAGGAGGAGAGATGAAAATGGAATTACTTACTTCAATTCCTCGATTAATAGCAACTTTGGCCATCCTCAGTGCCACTGGACCCTACAAAAGTAAAAGAAATAGTTAAAGAATTTATGGTAAAGATTGATCAGAAACTGAAATCAAATACAACTATAAAAGCTGTTATCAATAACTAAAAATAATATTGGTACAATGCTTAGTCAAGTACAAGATTAAATTGGATGAAAACTGAGGTAGGAACATTGGGATGGAAAACAGAATTTGAATTTTGAGATTCATTTATTTCACACTAATGCTCTTGGGATAGACTTGGCTCTCTTGTCCTTTTGCATTATTATATTGCGATATATAAAGATTTATTTTCCATGTCAAATAGGACTGCATGCCTTAAAATAAATAAATAATAAAAAAATCAATATTCAAAACCTTTGAATTTAACTGGGCTCAAACACAAACAACTGGCAATAAAACAAAACAAATGAAATAAAACAACTATCTCAGCCACCAAACAACTATCTCAGCTACTTGATGAGTAAAACAGAAGAAATGACTTCATTTCTACAAAAATGTGCATCTCAAAGATTTTTTTTTTAATTACTATTAGTTTTGCCCCTCAACGCTGCACAAGACAAAACAAATGAAATCTGGTCAGACAACATGACAACATACAGGGTGCAATGGATAAATAGTCATCTAAATTACACAAAAATGAAAACAACACTGACAGATATATTTGCCAAGATTACACAAAAATATCTTGAAATACTAAAAATTAAATTTATTCAATAAAATCACCAATGGTTTCAACCACAGCCCACAGAAAACTTTGAAATCTCCTGCAACTCTTCTGGATGGTATCCTTGTCTAAGTTGGCGAATGCTGCAATAATCAATGCCTTCAGTTCATCTTTGGTGTTACAAGGAGTTTTTGTTGCTCAACTGCAACCCACGCATAATAATCAAGGGGATTGCAGTCTGGGGGATCAGCCACCCTCTTGACCCAGGTCAGCACTACCTTTTCAAAGTACTTAATGTAGGCCGTTGAATTTGCAGCCCTGTGGGAAGATGAATGCAGGCATAACCTCACCATTACTCCAAACACCTTCGTAGTCACCATTAGACTTATCCAACTCTCTCAGAATTCTCCGCACTGTCCTTAGATTGACACACATACGCTCTGAAACGTTTGTATTAGAGCTTCTGGTGCGACTACTAAGCACTACAGCATGCAGTTCCCAAATTTCATTTTGAGCCATTTTTGAATGGCTTCTCCACAGTAAACCTCAATATTGTGTTCTATTCTCTAACGATGTGGACATGCAAATAAATACTTTTTTACTTGTTTTCCCTTCATCATTATTATTATCATTTTCATTATTAATATTAAATTATTATTTACCTTACTTACCTTTAATATTTTGGGTTGTGGAGGTGGGGGGATCAATTTACAAAGAATTTATATAAGAAACAAACTCCTGTTAAAAATGTATATATATTAGTCATCCACATACAAGCCTGTTTCACTCATCAGCGTGGCTATACATCCACTTGCTTCCAGCCAGGATCAAAACTCGACCAATTTGGTGTCAGTCAGAGTTCCTACTCCCTAAGCCATAGGCGCATGGAATGTGAGAGGAGGAAATTTTGCATGTTATATATATGCGATGTATACACACACCAGCCATCAAGAGAAATATATATATATATATATATATATATATATATATATATATAACAATAATCACCTCATCTGGGGAATAGTCTATTTCAGCTGATGAAGATGTCCGTCATCTGTCTTGTTAACCTCAGTGTGTCCACACCGGAGTTGACAAGACAGACAACTGACATATATTGCTGAAATAGACTATCCCCCAGATACAATGAATCAAAATTTATTGTTTAATAAATATTTGCTCTGCAGTTTAATACTCTGAGATCTTTTTGCGGATCATTTTTAATATTTTATAATCTTTAATATTATATTACTAAAATCCATTTGAATTATTTTCCAAAGAAAGTTTTCTTACCAACCATGGATTGTTTACCACCACTATATATATATATATATATATATATATATACTGCTTATATACAACACATTAAAATTTCCCTTTCCTGATTCTATGCGCCTATGGCTTAGGGAGTAGCGACTCCAACTGACACCAAATCAGTTGAGTTTCAATCCTGGCCAGAAGCAAGTGGATGTGTCTAGCCACACTGATGAGTTGTGATACAACAAAACAGGCTTGTATGTGGATGACTAAAATATATATATATATATTTGGAAAAAAACAATGAAAGTAAAAAAGTATTTTAATGTGATGTGTTTTTAGGACATCTTTGAACTGAAATGATGTTTACATGGATGTAATTACATATGCACAGGAAAGAGATGGGAGGTAGAAATCTT
This sequence comes from Ascarosepion bandense, assembly GCA_037127315.1. NCBI lineage: Eukaryota > Metazoa > Mollusca > Cephalopoda > Sepiida > Sepiidae > Ascarosepion > Ascarosepion bandense. The sequence continues at coordinate 1,651,357 of JBBBDQ010000193.1, read as the reverse complement.
AATCTTTAATAACTTTGTTTTTAGTGTGTTTAAATATAGTCTAAAAAAAATGTTACGTGTTTAGGCATACAGTCTAGGAAATGTTACGTGTTTAGGCATACAGTCTAGAAAATGTTATGTTATGTGTTTAGGCATACAGTCTAGAAAATGTTATGTTATGTGTTTAGGCATACAGTCTAGAAAATGTTATGTTATGTGTTTAGGTATACAGTCTAAAAATGTTATGTTTTTAGGTATGACAATTGATTTACTGAAATGTGAAAGTTATTTCAGGAAATAAACATGGGAAGAACATCAACACAAACATCATTGAACCAATCATCAGAAATGCCAATATACAGATTGAATTTTTAACTGAAATAGTTCCACAAATATTATCTAAAGAAGGCCAGAGCATACAACATTGTGAATGTGACAATAAAGGTGATAACAAATAATAATAATATAACAAATAGTTATAATTTCCTCGAAACATACAGATATAAAATCTATATTATTTTCTTCTTTTTTATGTGTGTGTGTGTGTGTGTGTGTGTGTGTGTGTGCATGCATGTGAGTGATGTACATAAATTATTTATTCAATTAAAAATAAATTTTAATTAAAAAAAAAAAAAAAGTGTAAATTTCTTGGAGAAGTGCATTTCTGTAGAAATGCCAAAATGTCTTCCAGAGTATATTGGCCTGTACTCTGAAATTGCATGCATTCAAACAAAATTTCTATATTCAGAAGAAGTACGAAGTGTGACATAGAGGAGAAAGAAAAGTGTTTACCAGTGTGCTCCTGCAATAGTCAATCCACCTATGAAATCAGTGCATAACAAACAAATTACCTGTGAGGAAATCTCTCGAGCAAGTTCCTCAGCTCTCCGGTAAGCAGCATCTCCAGTTTCATTTTGTTCAACTGCATGGTTGACAAGTCCAATTTTTCCAGCCTGTGCACCATCAATAACACGTGCCGTGAAAATCAGCTCTTTAGCTATGGATGGGCCAACAATTCTGGGCAAACGCTGAGTGCCACCTAAAATGTGGAAGAGATAAATAATAGATGAATTTGTTCAATATAAAACTGACAATTTTGTTATGCTCTAAACATTTTTACCATTTTTTTTTTAACAAAAACATTTTTAATTGATATTTAATTGCAAATAATATTTACCAATTAATAAATAGAAATATTATTTTATTAATTTTTATTACATTTTTACAAATATAAAAGGCCTCTCAATTCCTGGTTTGACTATTCTATACTTCAACAAGTTGAGGTTTATATGCAACAAACACTAATTCATTATTTGGAGACAATGCTGTTAGCAAACAAACATTAAGGTTCTATATACTTTAATTTATTCAAACTATTGTTCTTAACATTATCATTCAACCATGGCAGTCTGACATTGAGTGAATCTAGGCAGCTTTCAACCATCACCACTAATTTAGTTCTGAACCAAATTTTAAACACTTTAAAGAGTTAGATAGGACACCACCTTAACTACATTTTGAAAAAAAAGTTTTTGAATTTTTGTTCAGTAGAAAAAAAGTGACATCAAAATATGTGAAGCCGAAAAGGGAGATAACTACATAAGTGAGTGACTAACGCTTCTAATAATAAATCTTATTTTTTATAACTTTTTTTGTTTAATATCTTTGCAAGGAGTTTTCAATATTTAAATTCTGATGATATCTTTTATCATTTTTGTCAATTAATCTTGCTTATCACTTATTTTATCAGAATTAATTATAAATAATCCATTTTTATTGTTAATTGCATATAAATTTTTTCTTTTTAATATTTTTGAATGCTGTTTTCAGCATCAAAATTATATTAAATTAATAGCAATGCCTGGAAAAATTGTGGATTACATGGAAAAATACATGCATGAAAGGTAATATTCTTAAGATTATATTAAACTTGGAAAAGAATAAGACAAGATATTCTAGTGAAGTAAAAAATAAGAAATTTTTTACTTAAAATAATGCAGCTAAAAATAAAATATGAATGCAATATTTTATGTAAGAAATTTTCTTATTTTTTACTTCAATAGAATATCTTGTCCTTTACTTTTCTAGGATTAATAACTTGTCCTGTTCTTTTCCAGGTTTAATATAATCTTAATATAATCATGCGTACATTTTTCCATGTAATTATTTTATCTACAAAATTCAAACCAAGTGTCCTCTGGCCATCTTCAGATGTCCATTGTTTGGCTGATATGGAATAATCTGTTATTTTAACCCTGGTGAACCAGTGTATTTTGTTTCACTGCCTGAGTCAATGATTAAACTTGCAACCAATATTTAACCAACACTTATATCCATGATGCCAATATTCCAAAGAACATCAGGGGTGTGTTTTTTAAGCCTTTATCATAGCGTGTTAATACTGCTTTTGATCACTTTTATATTGCATTGAGATGAGGAACTGCTAATATAATTTAATTTATTCTAACTACTATTCTCATAATATCAATCTGAATTTCTGGAATGAGGTGTTATTATTTATGCTGTTTACATGCAAACCATTGTCCTCATCACTACCTTCATCAGATGCATATTAATCTACATAACCTACAGGGAATTCTGAACAGGGGTAGACTGTTCTCGTTCTGCTGTCCATGTCCTGGGATATTTTATCTAGTTCTTACTTTTAGTACTGCTCAGTTATTGCTCATCTCGTTTCCAGTATAGGACAATTCTATGTGGAGAACTTTTGAGGCTTAAATCTAACCTGCCTGCTGATAAGTGCTGCTATTGTTTGTCATGTTTGACCACACTCACGGAAGCTTTGTTACAGATGGTTACTGCTGAAGACTTATCATTTGTCTGTCTTTCTTTATTTCTATGCGACTATAGTAAACATCCATTTATCTTGAGAGAAAAAGGTAGTACCCTTCAGTTAAAATTCAGTCCTTTAGTGGTGAGACTAGAGTGACCGCACCAAGATACAAGCCTGGGCAATGATATATGAAAGTTTTGCACTGCCCAGGCTACATAGCTCCTCTTTTGGCTGTACTGACAAAGGAATACAGGATATTAGATTTGGGGGAGGGTTTGGCTGCAAGATTTGCCAGAAGGTTGTTACTGTTGACAGACAACCACATTCGAAGCTGCATTCCAGGCCTTTTCTGTGTTTGGATATGATTGCAAGGCAGCGGAAGTTTAAAATAAGGGTTTTCCTTCTCCTAGATGAACTGCCTTGCTGGGCTGTCAAGCTCTATCTACCCTAAGCAGCTGGTTATACAGTGCCAGTTTTCCACATTCAACCATTTTTCTGGTTGGAACTGGACTTAGTTGTCAGAGGCTATTTCAGACACCTGCCAAGGAAGCATTTTATCGACATTAGGAGTTTGTCTTCACTGTCACTCCTGGTTATGAAATTGTAAATTGTAAATTGATCCAGCAAGACAAGCTTGCTAACCATTATTACACTATGTCAAAGTACCCATGATACTTTATATGCTAGCAATGGACTTTAATTTCATGATGTTAAAACCGGAATAGTTGACCTCACACAAAAATTTTTAAACAAAATTTGGTTACCATTTGGAACATGGATATATTTTAATAGCATCATATAGCTGAAATTACTCCACAATAATCATTATTTTCATCAATAGATACACTTTTTCTTGCCCTCTTATCCACCTTACTCATGCCAAAGATCCAGTACCATGAAATTTCTCTTGATATATTCTTCCATGTTCTAATGGGGTTAATAGTGTACAAAAAGATTTTGCTAATGATTTTATTACATGGAAAAAATGTGCACAAGAAAAGTAATATTCTTAAGATTGTATTAAACCTGGAAAAGAAAAGGACAAGTTATTAAACATGAAAAGGAACCGGACAAGATATTCTAGTGAAATAAAAAATTTCATACTTAAAATAGTGATGCTAAAAATAATGCAAATTTTATTTTTAGCTGCAATATTTTAAGTAAGAAATTCTTTATTCTTTATTTCACTAGAATATCTTGTCCTGTTCTTTCCAGCTAATAACTCGTCCTGTCTTTTTCCAGCTTAATAACTCGTCCTGTTCTTTTCCAGCTTTAATGAATCAGCCCTGTTCTTTTCCAGCTTTAATAACTCGTCCTGTTCTTCTCCAGCTTTAACAACCGCTCCTGTTCTTTTCCAGCTTCCCCCATTAACTGGCCCTGTTCTTTTACAGCTTTAATAACTCGTCCTGTTCTTTACAGCTTTAATAACTGTCCTGTTCTTTTACAGCTTTAATAACTCGCTCCTGTTCTTTGACAGCTTTAATAACTCGTCCTGTTCTTTTACAGCTTTAACAACAAGAATCCGTCCTGTTCTTACAGCTTTAATAACTCGTCCTGTTCTTTGCATAGCCTTTAATAACTCGTCCTGTTCTTTTCCAGCTAACAACTCCGTCCTGTTCTTCTGCTTTAATAACTGTCTCTGTTCTTCTTCCAGCTTTATTAACTCGCGTCCTGTTCTTTTACAGCTTTAATAACTCGTCCTGTTCTTTTACAGCTTTAATGGTTCCGTCTTGCTCACAGCTTTAATAACTCGTCCTGTTCTTTGGCTAGAGCTAATAACTTTTTTTTGTTCTTGGACATGAATCATTCTGTTCTTTCCCAGGTTTTAATAACTGTCCCTGTCTTTCCAGCTTGTATCAACTGTCCTGCTCTTTCCAGTCAATAACCTGTCTTGCCCTTTCCAGCTGAACACCGTCCTGTCTTTTCCAGCTTTAATAACCTCGTCCTGTTTTCTTCCGCTTAATAACTCGGTCTGTCTTTTCCAGCTTTAATTAACCTCATTCTGTTCTTTTCCTGCTTTTTATCAACCTTGTCTTGTTCTTTTCCAGCTTTAATAACTGGCGGGGTCTTGTTCTTTTCCCGGTTTAATAACTGTCTCACCTTTTCCCAGCTTTAATAACTCGTCCTGTTCTTTCCAGCTTTAATAATCGTCCTGCCTTTTTTTCCAGCCTTTAATAATCGTCCTGTCTTTCCAGCTTACTGAATCGTCCTATGTTCTTTTTCCAGCCAGACGAACTTCGTCCTGTCTTTTTCCAGCCTTAATAACTGTCCCCCCCCCCCTTCAGTTTTTCCATGAATAATCGTCCTGTTCTTTTTTTTTTTTTACAGGCTTTTGTGAATAACCTGCCTGTTCTTTGTTGAAGCAGAATAACTGTCTCCAGTGACAGCTTTAATAACCCGTCCTGTTCTTTTTGCCATCAACATCCTGTCTGCTGCCTTTTGTTGAGCAGGGGGGTAGCTTTAATTAACTGTCTGTTCTTTTGCACAGCTTTGAATACCAACTGCCTGTTTCACAGCTTCGAATAATCCGTCCTGTTCTTTACAGCTTTAATAACTGTCTTGTTCTCACAGTTTTAATAACCCTTATTCCACTTTTTCCATTTTATCAACTGTCTCACTTTTTCTGTGTTTTGACAGAATCGTCCTGTCTTTTTATGTTTCCTTAATAACCCGCCCCTCCTGTTCTTTAATAGCCAGATTGGTCCGTCCTTGTCTTTTTTACAGCTTTAATAATTTTCGTCCTTGCTCTTTACAGCTTTGAATAATCCGTCCTGTGGGGTCTTTTGCCATTTAATAACTCGTCCTGTTCTTTACGTCTTTATCAACTCGTCCTGTTTTTGCCAGCCATTTAACCTGTCTGTGTTCTTTTCCCAGCTTTATTAACTGTCTTGTTCTTTCCGCTTTACTGGTCCGTCCTGTTCTTTTCCAGCTTTCAATAACTCGTCCTGCCTTACAGCTTAATAACTGGCTCTGTTCTTTGCATGTATTTAACTGCCTTGTTTCAAGAAGCTTTAACAACTGTCTGTTCTTTTGCTATTAATAACTGCCTGTTTTACAGCTTTTTAATAATCATTCTGTTCTTTACAGTTTGAATAACTTCGTCCTGTTCTTTTTTACACAGCTTTAATAACTCTGCCCTGTTCTTTTTTGCAGTTTTAACAATCTCCGTCCCTGTTCTTTGCTACAGCTGACAACTCGTCCTGTTCTTTACAGCTTTAATAATCCCTGTCTTGTTCTTTCTCCTGTTTTAATGAACTTCTGCCCTGCCTTTTCCCCATGGGACATCCTCGTCCTGTTCCTTTCCAGCTTTAACAACGTCCCGTGTTCTTTTCCAGTTTTAACTGCCTGCTCTTTTTCCTGGTGGCTTAACAACTGCCTGTTCTTCCAGCTTTAATAATCGGCTCTCACCTTCTTAGGCTTTAATAGAATTTTGTCCTGTTCTTTCTCAGCCACTATATTCCAAGAATATTTACACATTTCATGTAATCCATGATTTTTCCAGGCATTGCTATTAATTTATAAATTTAATGCTGAAAGTTGCATTCAAAAATATTAAAAAGAAAAAAATTATATGCAATTGAATAAAAAAACAAAAAAATGTATTATTTATAATTAATTCTGATAATCAATTCTGATAAAATGATAAGTGATGAGCAAAGTTTGATTGACAAAAATGATAAAAGATATATATCAGAATTTAAATGTTGAAAAAAAAATATTAAACAGAAAAAATGTTATAAAGAATAAGATTTATTATTAGAAGCGTTAGTCGCTCACTCACTTATGTAGTTATCTCCCTTTTCGGACTTCACATTTTGATGTAACTTTTTTTCTACTGAACCAAAATAAATTTTTTTTTCAAAATGTAGCTAAGTAGGTGTCCTATCTAACTCTGTAAACTGTTTGAAATTTGGTTAAGAAATAAATTAGTAGTGAAGCTTGAAAGCTGCCTAGATTCACTCAATCTCATAGTTAAGAATATATTCATCCACTGCTGTGGTTGAATGATAATGAATTCTACCTCTTTGCAACTCAATTTTTTTTATCATTTCACCCCAAGCAAATCGAGACCACCACAAGTGCACAGGGGGGTACAGTGAGAGAAAAGACTGAGTACAGGCAGTATTGAAAAGAAGATAAAAGATGAACGTGTTTCAAGAAGAAAAGATGACAATTGACATTGCATTTAAATATTTGGAGATTGTAGCTATCAGGGAATCAAGTAAATGGAAGGGAGTTCCACAGGCGGAAAGTGCGAGAAAAGAAACTGTTCAGGTAGAAGTGGTGATTACATTTCAATGATGAAAGTGTGGAACCTAGATGCCAATCTAGTAGCAGTTAAAGTTTGGTGGAAAAAGAAAAAGAAGGAAAAGAAGCTCATCAGAGCAGTTAGCATGAAAATATTCCAGTAATTTTTTTTTTTTAAATCATTTCACCCCGAGCAAGGCGGAAACGCCACTGATGTGCAGGGGGTTACATAAATGTAACAAGATTAATTAGAAAAGAGTGAGGAGTACAAACTAGTTAGAAAGGAACAATAGAAAGCTGAGAAAGCAGGTGTGATGACAGATACATAGGTGGAGAGAAAGGGAAGGTTATACAGTGGAGGGGAGAGAGCTAGAGGCCTGTGGTTAGTAGATGAATATTGACTTTGCATTTAAATTTCTGGAGGTTGTAGCCATCAGGAAAGCAAGAATACGGGAGTGAGTTCCACAGGCGGGAAGTGCGAGAGAGGAAGCTGCAGGAGTAGAATTGTCGTCTGCATTTGGCTAACCTCAATGTGAATGGGTGGGACCCAGTTGCCAGTCTGGTAGCACGAGTAAACACCTGTTGAGGAGGCATCAGTGACTTAAGCTCATCCGAGCAGAAGCCATGAAAGTATTTGTAGAAGAGACAAAGGGAGGCCACATTTCGACGATGGTGAAGTGGCTGCAGTCGAGTTGCCATATCAGTACCTATCACATTACAGACTCTACTTTGGAGCTTGTCAAGAACACTGAAGAGAACGGCAGGGGCACCTGACAATAAATGGCAGCAGTACTCCATGCACGGACGGATGGTTGACTTGTATATATGCAGGATGGATTCAGGTGGAAAAAACATCCTGGGTTGACATAGTAACCCAATCTTCTTAGCAGTAGATTTTGCTATGGATTCAATATAGTGGTTCCATTTGAGGTCTGAGGACAGGGTAAGTCCGAGGAGGCATAGTGTATTACTCTCTGGGAGAATCACTTGGTCCATGCTTATGGGAGGCAGACAAAAAATAATAAAATAGTTAGGTACCATATTCACTATATGCTAAAATGCATTTCTTTCCTGAAAAGTCCCTCAAAAATTCACCGTGTCTTACAACTGAAAGATCAAATTGTAGAGAGGAGTTTGTCAACCTTCATGAACACCAGTCATGAGAGACATGCAATCATGAATCCCAGACATATAAGCCTATGATTATCCTTCATATGTAATGAATACCATATATCCTGTTAGTAACATACAATGTTTTTTTTTCTTTTTCAAGTATAACCAGTAGGCAGCTTCCTACTGGTACTGTAAGTCTTTTATTCATCTAGGCATACTGTACGGGATCTTCTCAAAACCCAAACTCCAGCTATGTAGTACAGGCTGACAGTTACATTTCATATGTTCCCCAAGAATACCAGCCTTATTATCACACTTGGTGTACTATTGAAACAAACCAGGTAGTTTTAATTCTTGGCGTACTATTGAAACAAACCAGGTAGTTTTAATTCTTGGCGTACTATTGAAACAAACCAGGTAGTTTTAATTCTTGGCGTACTATTGAAACAAACCAGGTAGTTTTAATTCTTGGCATACTATTGAAACAAACCAGGTAGTTTTAATTCTTGGCGTACTATTGAAACAAACCAGGTAGTTTTAATTCTTGGCGTACTATTGAAACAAACCAGGTAGTTTTAATTCTTGGCGTACTATTGAAACAAACCAGGTAGTTTTAATTCTTGGCGTACTATTGAAACAAACCAGGTAGTTTTAATTCTTGGCATACTATTGAAACAAACCAGGTAGTTTTAATTCTTGGCGTACTATTGAAACAAACCAGGTAGTTTTAATTCTTGGCGTACTATTGAAACAAACCAGTTAGTTTTAATTAGTTTTAATTTTTGTATTTTGAGATTATAATAGATTAAAATCCTCAAATATTTTTTACCATTTGCAGAATTTTATCATACAGGAAATATGGTAATAATTAAGAATGTATATGAAAGATAACCAAATGAGACTATGCAAATGATATTTACTAACCTCCTCCAGGGATAATTGCCAGTCGGGTTTCAACAAGCCCCATTTTGGCATTTGTAGCTGAAAATAAAAATAAAAAATGAAATGTATCAAATATAATATAAAACAAACACTTAAAAATTGATATCACGGACGAAACGCGTAGGTGATTTAAAATAGTTTTTCTCTTTTCTTTATTTTATTTAACCATACTGTCCTTAATCTCAGATTAAAACTGAGTATATTTTTACATATGTATATATATATATATATATATATATATTTTTTTTTTTTTTCTCTAATAATTTTTTCTCTAATAATTTTTAAACTGATAACTTCCTGTAATTGGCATTTAGCTCGCTTCTACCTAAAAGGTTTAATCAAATAAACTTAAATAAAAAAAATTTTAAAATCTTATACTGAAACCCATTCCTTCTCGCCTAAATACACCTCTTCAAACAGCCCAAAATCTTAACCTTAAAAAAGTAATTTAACTCATTTAGTTGTCTATCTTTATAAAATATGAACTCCTATTCCTCCCCTTCCTAAATATACCGTTTCAACACCCTGTAACCCTGCAACTATCAGCACTGTCCTGTTCTACTTTTTGACCATTGTTAACCAAAAACCCCTCCACACTCTACCCCAGAGCCTTCACCATCTGGAAAAAAACAATGTCGCTGACGTGACGTAGAATCTCTATTAGAGATCCTATGTCAAAATGTACATCCAACACCTTTGAATTTTGAAAATTTTCTCTCATTTAATACATATATATATATATATATATATATATATATATTAATGCATGTTTCATCAAATAATATAGACAAGTTTTGAAACCTAACCTGAACAAGATAAACTATGAAATCTCCATTAAACGTCTATAATTAATAACATAAGCCATTGGTTTATTCCAATGGATTCCCATACTTAATATTTCTTGTTTTCACTCTCACTTGGTCATGTGTGACATCAGCTATGATGTAACTTGCTTCCAGCGTCTTAAATGCACGAATTTGTTGTTGCTTGGAAATCTTTCATGTAAACAAAAACAGTTTGTCATTATGGTTTGTCCGTGTTTATAATATATAACGTAATTTGACATCTTTGAAAATGGCTTATGTAATCCGAAAGCTTAGACTGGATTATTAAAAATTATGTATCAATATTGTAATTTTTTTCTTTATTTAATGATAATGCTATTGAGCTTATCAGAGAATATGAAAAAATTTACAAAAAATAAAGACAAAACTTGTCTATATTATTTTATGAAACATGCATTAATGTAAAAATGCTGCCTAAATACACACTATATATATATATACACACACAAATGGACAATAACTTAACATGTTGTAGTAGTTAAAAAATCTAGTATCACACCTCATTAGTATCATATAAATTTCAATCCCCATTGGGTACCACATGCTTATAGTTTTGTGATGCTCCACATCCTTCTCAAAAACATATGGAGAAGTAGTAATTTTAGGAAAATCTATGACAAAATTAAAACTTATTTAATGTGACATGTTTCATTCTTTAGACCTTCAATCTAAAGTGATGTTTACATTGATGTGACTACACATGCATATGAAGGAGAGGGGAGGCAGAAATTAAATTTTTTTTTTTTTTTTTTCATTTGGTTAATTTTTTTTTCTTAAAATTGTTCTTGATATATAAAAAAAATTATATATCATTTTCCCCAAGTAGCAATTTATAAACTTTAAAGATTTTTTTGTAAATCATTTTTTATAATTTTCTCTTAGAGTTGAGATATCAGAATACTGATATGCCACAAGGAGTATTTTGAATTAATCTGAATTAAATCTTTCTTAATTAACACAAAGCGATACTATTAATCATTAATTATAAATTAAGGCTTATAATTATGGTAAAATACTCATTTTAGATGATACTGGGTCGACATTAAATAAATTTCAGCTATCATTTTCAAAACACTTGCATAACTGAAATAAAGACAGTTTCATAATCTCTTTTTTTTTTTTTAAATAGATTTTTATCAGAATTTGGAAATTCTGGATTTTAGAATCTGGCTATATAGGTACAGTAAAAGATGTCAGCACAGAAAGTGGAATCAGCAAGATGAGTTCAAATTCTGGACTAGTTAGTTGTGTTCACTTTTTTCCAAATACCATTGGGAAAAGTATTAATCTGCCTGTTCTCGCTCAGCTATAGGTTAAATAACAAGGTTAACTAAACTCACTGGCCTTAGATGATAACTAACCTCAAAGAAGAAAAAATAAATTCCAAACCATAGAAAAGGCAGCAGAGAATCATTACAATCTCTCTCCCAGATCAGTCAGTCAGTTAAGTACCATACATGATACATGCTTCAGCAATTATGTCTCTTTTGATCCATCACTGACTAGGCAGAAGATTTGCCTGAAGTAGATCACCATTTCTTTCTGCAGTAGACTGGTTGCCAATCAAGGCTATAAAACCAAATCTGTCATGCTATTTAATTCACAACTGGAGTGAGAAGAGATAGATTCATACCTTTCTCCAAGTGTATTTGCACACAAGTGAATGCAACGAAAGTAAGAGTTTTTATTTTCCCTGATTTACAAAGTTTGATTACTCACTTGTTCTGAAGTATCGTATATCATTCATAGGAGAGTGAAAGTTTGTTCAGGGTATAACACAAGGTAAAAGTCAAGCGGAAAAAAATCAACATGCATGTAGTAGAGTAAGATGGACTTGTGGGATAAATATTTCACAAATTATGAGATTATAATAGTTGAGAATCTCTGCTGTTGCCTCTCGTTTTGTCACTGGCCAAAGGCATTGTTGCTGATAGAAATGATGTGGTGTTGCTGCCGGCCTGCTATGGGATCCATCATGAAAGTCAGCCAGGTTGGATCAGCTCTTGTGGGTGAAATCAGTGGTGGATTTATAGTAAGCGGCTCTGAAGTGGTGATTGCTGTGAAAACTGTGTAACCATCTTTTCTCATTGATCAGAAAAAATGTTTTATTACCCTGGTATTTTGGGGCAGTATTCTGAAAGTGGGTGCATGGAGATAGATTAAATTAGTTCTGAGTGTCTAAAAAGATGTTTTATTTCTCTTTATTTTAATTCTTGTAGTGCAGGGAAGTTTATAATTGAGTAAATAATTATAAAGTCCCTAACATTTATATAAACAAAAATACTCATAAAAAATGAGAAACAGTAAGATGCAGTAACAAGAAAATGAGTATTATTTATTATCTGGTTGTTACATGGTATTAGAGACACAAGAGTAAAATTGTGAGTTTGGGGTCAAATGTAGATCAAATATCGATCAGAATAAGATAAAAAATAATTAAAGTGTACACGGTTTTTCTTGCATATTTTTTTATGCGTGTAAAGAGTGTCCAAATAATTTAGCTGTAAAAATACAGGTGTTTGAGGTTTTCTTACCTTGAATTTTTATTGAGTGATAAAAAATTAAAATAAATGTTACTATAAATAAGGGTTATATTCTGAAAAAAGAAAAAGGAGCAGAAATATTTGTGGATGCATGTGTTAACAATCTGTCCATGTACACTGCTTGTCCAATAGCAAGAATATCATGGGTTTGTATAGAAGAGAAAAGTGTGATAGATACTCGTTGGTTTAGAATGAGTGAATTAATTATAATTATTTTTTTTTTTAAACAATAATAAATTTTTTTGTGAATACAAGTTTTTTTTATCTTTATTTTTTTTAATTTTTTCTTAATGAAGAATTTTAAGATGCTTTATATTTTTAAAAGCAATTTTTTTTAAAATTGCAAACCATATAACTTATGCTTTATTTTCTACCTATTACTCATGAATCTAAGTTTGAGTCTTACCATTTCTATTTCTAATCTATAGTTTATCAAAGACCATAGACTAAGTCTGAATAGTTGCAATGAAAACAACTTGGCTATCAAAAAATATGATTGACAATGCTTCCTCTAAGAAAAATTCAACATAATTTCTTACACTACAGGTATAAATAAAGAAAATACAATTAAAATCAAAGAAATACTGATCAAAAATGATTAATGATTGACAATGCTTCCTCTAATAAAAATTAAAGATAGAATTACTAAAAGACTACCAGTTTTTTTGATAAATTTTGTAAATGCTAAGAGTCATTATACATAGATAAGTGAATGTTCATACGTATTTTGTAGATGAGTGCGTGTTCATACGTATTTTGTAGATGAGTGTGTGTTCATACGTATTTTGTAGATGAGTGCGTGTTCATACGTATTTTGTAGATGAGTGCGTGTTCATACGTATTTTGTAGATGAGTGCGTGTTCATACGTATTTTGTAGATGAGTGCGTGTTCATACGTATTTTGTAGATGAGTGCGTGTTCATACGTATTTTGTAGATGAGTGCGTGTTCATATGTAAACAATTAAAGAAAAAGCCTACAAAATCCTGAGTTTCTACCACGGATTATTTATTCTCTTTTTCTTTAAATAAATTTTGTGAAACGAAGTTCTCAATTACTGTTGGGTACGTATGTCTTCTTTTTGGTCTAGAATGTCAGTCAGTTAAGTGCCATATGTGATACATGCTTGGGCGATCATGTCTCGAACGAAACATGACTGACTGGGCAGAAGATTATCCCGCAATAGGTTGCCATTGCTTTCTGTAGTAGACTGGTTGCCAGCCAAAGCTATAGAACCCATTCTGTCCTGTTATTTAACCCATAACTGGAGGGAAGAGATGGATTAATACCTTTCCCAAAAGTATTTGCGCGTAAGTGAATGCAATGAATTCAAATGGAATTCGAACTCAGCTCCTCGATTTCTCGTATCGAGCTGATATCCACTGCACCACAATACACATCATGGTCTAGAATGTAAGTAGAATGTAGAGTAAATATAATCATTGCTATGATGGTCAAGCTCTAATCAGCCATGCACTAAATTGAATGACCAAAGTATGTAAACATCATGCATTGGAAAGTGAAGAGAGGGTTCAGTCATCAACAAACTAGGGGAACAATTACCATGTGATGCAACATCCTGGAATAAGGGGGAGAAAGAGCAGAAGACGAAAGAAAAATCTGTCTTTTTATAGATTTAAATAACACCACCAGCAACGAAGCCAAGCGGGATAATAAAACATCCTATTTTGTAGATGAGTGCGTGTTCATACGTATTTTGTAGATGAGTGCGTGTTCATATGTATTTTGTAGATGAGTGCGTGTTCATACGTATTTTGTAGATGAGTGCGTGTTCATATGTAAACAATTAAAGAAAAAGCCTAGAAAATCCTGAGTTTCTACCACGGATTATTTATTCTCTTTTTCTTTAAATAAATTTTGTGAAACGAAGTTCTCAATTACTGTTGGGTACAACAAACTAGGGGAACAATTACCATGTGATGCAACATCCTGGAATAAGGGGGAGAAAGAGCAGAAGACGAAAGAAAAATCTGTCTTTTTATAGATTTAAATAACACCACCAGCAACGAAGCCAAGCGGGATAATAAAACATCCTATTTTATTACAATATATAACATATAAATATATATATATATATATAACATCATGAGAAAATGCATTTTTTTCCTTTATTATTACGCATTATCATTATTTGATTTATTAATTTTATTTTATTTCATTTTCCCATAAATTCTTTTTTAAGGAGAAACTTCCACTCAGACATCATCTTTTGCTTACTGGAACAGACTCCCTGACAACTACAATCTTAACTTCAAGTCAAGAATCAACTGTTATCTATCCTACAGATGGTCATATGCTTCTTCCTCCTCTAATCTCATTCAGTAACCGTCTACCTTGTGTAGCTCTTGAACCTTGTATTGAATAAACAATAGTATTACCAGTTTTACAAATACTTATATTTGTTAGTACTTGCTACAGACTGAATATCCATTGCTTCTACCAACATACATGTATATTCCTAGAGAGGGAGAAATTTCAAGCAATGAAACACTTAATCTTAACATTTTAAATTTTATTTAGGGATACTAAACCAAATTTTATTTAGGGATACTAAACCAAATTTTATTTAGGGATACTAAACCAAACGCTTATTATGGAAAGATGAAAATTTTCTGTACTCACAAGCAATTCTCATGTCACATGCAAGGGCCAGTTCTAAGCCTCCCCCAAGAGCAGCTCCATCCATAGCAGCAATTGTGGGCATGGGAAGGTGATGAATTTCTGTCACCATTGACCGCAACCTTGATACAAAAGGACCAACTTCCTCTGGTGACATGGTTACTCTTTCTTTTAAATCAGCTCCTAACAAATAATAAAAATACATCAATGAAGTAGACTTGAAAAAAAAATGAAATATAACAAAAAACTAAACAAGATTTAAATCTGAAACTAGATGAAAAAAAGTAGTCTATTATCAAAAAGTTTGAATTGCTGCAAAATTGAGGGGTAGAAAAGTAAGTTTTTTTTTTTTTCTTAGCTATCTCTTTGTGTATTATGTCCCTTCAGGACATGGGCAATCGTGGCTCTCCACATCTTCCTACCTTTTGTAGCTCTCAGCTATCTTTAAGTTCTTTCTCCAAAGACATGTGGCCCAGTGGATTAAAGCATTGGTCAAAGTAATCCAGTGACTTAACCCTAAGAGTTGTGAGTTCAATACCACAGCAGAGGTGAACAAAAACTTGTATAGTTGAGTTACTAAAGAGAAATAACTGAAATTGATACCCAGAAAAGGCAGGGCACATAGAACTAGAACAATATACCTCAGTGGATTAAATAAACGGTTCTGTTTGAAATGCCATTGTATATCAGTGTATTTGCTATAGTTTAATGTATGATACTAAAGATCATTCCTCAAGAAACAAATAACGTTATTTAAATCAAACTATGAAAAACCAGCTACTGTTATATCCATGCAGACTCTTCCTGGAATTATATATGGATACAATGTTTCCACTAAATTAATCAGAACAACTAATTTTCTAAGGGATTCCATATAACAACCTATTACTGGGTAACAATGCACTTCTAGCTAACCCTCAAAATTAAGGAGTCTTTGTCCAAGCTAACTTTTTTTCATTTTAAAACAAACCTAATATTTTTTTACTTTATTAAAATGTTTAAGAAATAAATTTTAAAAAATTCTAAAACATCAAAATTTTAAAAATTAATACAAAAACAAATTATTTAAATTTTACTATATTTTTTCTTAAAAAAAAAAAATAGAAAATATAACATTTTGCTTAAATCACCTGATAATTTTAAAGGCAAGATCTTTGAAATATGGTGGTTGTAGTGTGACACAAGTGGAAAAGCAGTAGTAAATTGAAAAAAAAACCTAGAAGACAGAAAAACACTTATTTTCAATAAATTGAAGATATAAATTGAAGATATACTGATGATCAGATGAAGGAAAATGCGAAGAGAATAGTAATTAAATTTTTTTGTCTGCTGTAGAAGTAAAACAAAGTGACCATCTTGGTTTTGGTCAAGACTGAGGCTAAATGATAACATATCCTAAGGACCTCCCAGAAAGAAATAGATAATATTCTTATGACCAGTGAGTGACAGAGAGGAAGACCGACCTCTGGTTACAAATTCGGTTGATTGATAAGCAAACAGCAAACAGGTTTCCAAAAGAAAAATTTTTTGTCTGACAAAACATGATAACATATCCCAAATTAAGAGATATTAAATTTAACCCTTTTTTGCCACTTGTTGGCCAAAGGGTTGACAAGGAAAAAGGAAAATGGGTGGTGCAAAAAGTGGAAGAAAAATGATAAATTCCAGGTGTGAAAATGACCACACACAAAAGCACAATAAGAAAAAATTTTAAGTGATCATTAAAATTTGGCCCTTGGGCTAGATCACGCCTAGCCCCTGGGGAATGAGTTTGATTAGGTGACCAAAGAAGAAATGTCCCAGGTGGAATTTCATGGAAGGCAGAGAACGTTCCACACCTCCTCAAGCAGTGAGGGAGATGGGTCTGATCAGGTAACCAAAAGAAAAAGAAGGCCCAGATAGAATTCCAAGGAGAGAGGAGAAGCTATCCCCGTATTTGGATATTTGCAGGGAGAGCCCTGACTGCTTGTTTAGGGAACATTGACATTTCCAGAGCACATCATGCTCCACCCAAGCCCTTGTGCAGGGGTCCATAAAAAACAGAACATCAAGTAGAGGGTGAGAGAATCTGCAAAGATGAGACTGAACAGAGAGATGAAAACCACCACTTCACCTGATCTGATGTGATTCACCACCCTGAAGAAAAACCTCCAACTTAAAGATTTGTTCCAGAAGTCTCATTCAAAAACATGACAACAAACTGTGTCATGGTAATTGGGAAGAGTCAGTAGTTATTGCTTGGAGAATACAGGCCTGCTTAAGCCATCACTAACTGTACTAACAACTTTGTATCCAGGAATTGTATATAAATATTTTTTTCTCTTTATCCAATTTTTTTTTTTTTTCATGTGACTTTACTCCAACCAGAGCAAACCAAGTCATCAATTCCATTCAACCATTCAGACCAAACCTGTCTTGTGATCAATTAACACAACTTGGAGGTGAGACAAGGCTTGGGCCAAAGCAGTCAACTCCACGATCAAACTTGAATACGAAGCAAGCTTGGGAGAACATCATAGTATGACTTAAGGAATGTTGTTGTTATTGGCCAAAAACTGCTGCATAAGCCATGGTCACTGATGGAACCTCTGTGGTGTAGTGAGACAATCACACTTTGCTTCCAAGCACTGATATAATCAATAGAAGTAAGCAGGAATATTATAACTTAATGTGTATGCACAACAGAGTTCAAGATCAATCTGTGCCAAATGGTTTCACTCTGCATATTTTAGTTTCGTTACCATAGCAACAATCTTAATACCCTTTGATCAGACTTATATATATATATATATATATATATATATAAGTAATTCAATAATTTTGAAATTTAAATTCGTTGGATAGCCATTTCAGCGAGAAAATTCTCGATTCATCAGCAATGGTCGAAAAAAAAAAAAAACTTTTTACAGACACATTGTAATGTTTTCTAATATCAAGTCATGAATCCCTGTGTCTGCTTTCCCCTTTCTTACATCATGCTGACAAATTCAAATAATTTTTTTTTTTAAGATCCCACCCTATCTTTAGCTTTCTGTGTATGGATATGTTTTTGGGATTCTTCCGGTATAGAGATTTTGTAACATATTTGAATTAATAAAGTTTTTGTTTTAAAAGGTTAAAAATTAAATTGTGTCACATTAATAGAAGTGGTAGGGAGAAAGGAAAGGAAAGAAAAGACAAAGGGAGGAAGAGAAAGGAATCTATATATATATATATATTTTCCATTTGTAAACGAGTTATTACGCGACCGAGATATATATATATATATATATATATATATATATATATATATATATATATCAAACATACGCACCGTAGTGGGGGCGCTAGAGGGTGTCATCAGTGATGTCTTTATGTAGATCACTAGGGGTTTTGGGTCTCTCAACATCATAACCCCCTCACCACACCAACCCAACCAGAAATGATCAGTCTCTGGTCCACCCTCAATGAGCGCTTTCAGACATTAGAAACAAAATTTATAAAGTTTAGGCCCCATACAAAGTCTTGCACACGCTTCCGATTGATGACAGTCAAAGCCATTTTGCATAAAGAGGTGAAGCGTACATAAACTCATCCTAAATTTTTAAAAAATAAAATAAAATAAAATAAAAGTATGAAGCTATTTTCTTGTGAAAAAAAAACAAACCCTCGACTAAGAATTAATCACGGATTTTTAAAAGAAATACAAATCTACAATTGTATATAATTTGTCGTTTCTAAAAAAAAAAAACCCATCTAAGAATTTATCAAAATTCGTTTAAAAGAAATACAAATATCTACAAATATGTATAATTTAAAAATTGTTTCCAAAAGAATTATGAAAATGTAAATATCTATATATAAAAGTAATTTAAAAACGTTTTAAAACCATACATAAATATATAAGTTATGTACAATTAAAAGAGGAAAGTGTCAACCAAATAGCTTAAAAGAAAGATAAATAAATAAAAACTAATTCTAGTTATATACACTGATTTAAAACCTATCTGTACATTTTAACATGTTTACGAGTACTATCAAAAACTGAGAAATCAGAAATGCAGAATTTCGAGGAATTTTAGCTACCCATTTGTTTTTGCGAAATCCAGGTACTCACCCTTTTAATCCATAACGAATTAGCTGTCCTTTCAGTTATGGACTTGAGTGCTTTCCTTTTTTTCTCCTACTAACCCTATATCCGTTAAGGCTTTGCTTAAGGATCTTGCTACAAATCCTCTAGTCCCTACTTCTATCGGAGTGCAGTTAGCCTTCCAGCCTTTATCACTGCAACTCTCCAGCAGTTCATCGTATTTCAACTATTTCCTTTCATGGGCTTCTTCTGCATTTTCCTCCCCAGGGGACTGTCAGTTCCTACAAAACTATCTTCTTTAAACTATGTGAGAAGAAAACTATATCTGGACATAATTTTGTAGTGGCAATTTGCTCTTGGAATTTCAATCTCGAGCCTATATCGGCCCTTAGTTCCCAGTCTGTTGCAGGAGATAACAGGTTTGGATTTGCCTTTCTATTTTGTAGGGTTTTCATGCCCGCTTTAATAAATTTTATTTGCCTTGTGTCTGGGTTGTAAACATTATCTTCGATAGCATTTTGAACTATGTTCACAGTCTCTTTTAAAATTTCATCGTGGCGCCATCTGTAACGCCCATCAGCCAGTACAGATTTACAGCTGCTCAGAATATGTTTTAGGGTACATTTACACCCACAAAAATGACAATTTGGCGACTGGGTTTTATACCATGATTGTAAATTTGTGGGGTTTGGCAGGGTGTCGTATACCGCCCAAATCAGAAATTTTAATCTGGAGTCCCCGTACCATATTTCGGGCCATTTGATTTGGTGACTCAACATAGAGTTCCATTTGGTCCATGCCCCTTACTGTCTCATCCCGACTTGGATTGCTATTCATTTCTCTTCTTCGCCATTTCTGATTTCTTCCTGCAAAAGATGACTTTTCTTTTTCGCTTGCAGTTTGTCATATTTTTCTGAGGGGAAGAATCCGAGGCCCGGACGTCCTGTAGCTACAGTCCCTAGTATGGCCTTTTCTCAGATTCTTTCTTTTGCTGTATTTAATTCTTTCGAGGCGTTCCATTTTTTACCTGTATAAACGGATATCCCCGCACTGGATACTTTGGGATCTTTTGAGCATTCATACTGGATTGCGGCTCTCACTTTAGCTACTTTAAATTCCTTGTATAGGCTTTTAAACAGGAGTTTTAGGGCATTTGTTTTCCCATATAACGCTGCGCTGCATAGGGATCTTGACCGTCCTAACCATCTGCGCAGTCGAGATGTTATGCTTCGTTCCATAAGTTCTACCATGGAGGAAGTGAAATTATAAATGGTTATGGGCCAGAGTATTTTTGGAAGGATGACATTTTGATAAATCCAAGCTTTATATCGGCCAGGTAAGCCAGACTTATCAACCCTGATTAGCCACCCTTCTAGATTCTCCTTTGTTAATTTTACAGATTTGGAATCTTTTAAGGTTTCATCGAACTGCTTCCCCAAGCTCTTTACTGGCTTTTGATGTATTGTAGGTATATGATCTCCATAGAGCTTAAATCTTTCGTTTTTCAAAAGCTTTCCATTCTTCATTACTAGTGATCGTGATTTGGAAGCGTTAAAACTCATTCTTGCCCAGTTTATGAGTTTTTCAATGCCCTTCAGCAACCACCTTGCCCCAATGGCTGACATGCAGGTTATGGTCATATCATCCATATAGGCTCAAATTGATCGTTGCTTTACACCGGACCTGGTGACTGGCCCTCAACATTCCACTTCAGCAGCATTTATCAGCATATTCATTGATAAAGCGAATAGAGTCGCTGAAATGGTGCAGCCTGTTATTATCCCTCTTTCAAGATTATGCCACGCTGAGGTTGAGGTCTTTGTTACTGTCCTCATTTTAAAATCTTTATAGTAATTTATAATGAGCTTGGTGAAAGTAGTGGGTATATAATACTGATTTAAAGCTTCTTCTACTAAACAATGGGGGATAGACCCATAAGCATTCTTAAGGTCTAACCAGAGGACTGCAATATCTCCTTTATTTTCCTTGGCATCTTTTAGTAGCTGTGTAATGACCCCTGTATGTTCCATACATCCTTGGCATCTTTTAGTAAACTCCTCCTTTTTGAACAGGTGTCGATATAGTTATTTATTATTAAATATTTTGACAACCTACTGTTTAATAAGCTGAAGAAAATTTTTCCTTCAACATTCAGCAGCGAAATACATCTAAATTGGTTGATTTTCTTGGCATTTTCCATTTTGGGGATCCATATCTCCTCGGAATACTTCCACTGGTCTGCTATCTTCCCTCTCTTCCAAATGGCTTTCAATAACTTCCATAGGATACCTTGTAATTTCGGGCATCTTTTGTAAACTAAGTAGGGAACTCCATTCGGGCCTGGAGCGGAGCTTGATCGAGCATTTTTAAGCATTAATTACAACTCAACCAAGCTAGGTAGTCCTATGTCAAAATCAATTAAAGCAGGATCTGGGGTAAGGAGAAGATGGTGTTTGCCAAGTTGTTGCTGCTGGTAGGGGTCGCTTAAGGAGTCTTTGAGAAAAGCATTCATTTCCTCTGTGCTACTTTGTAGCGTTCCACTGCGAGTTTCACCCAGTAATTGTTTGGTAAATCCGAAAGAATTGGATATGAAGGCTGCTCTTTTTTGTGCTCTTTCTCTCCTCCTCCAGCAGTGCCATTCGGCTCTTCGTAATACTTTTAAATCCAAACGGATCAAGTCTCTCAGTTCTCTTAAAGCTTCTTTTTCTTCAGGCTTTGCATTCTTGTATTGTTTTCTCAGGGATTTTAATTCTGCTCTGTATTTTTTAATTAGATTTTCTCTTTGATTCACGGTTCTAGTCACCACTTCTTTTTCTTCGCTGTTCCCAAATTGTTCTGCTCCAAAGCTCAAGATTATTTTGCTCATAGCTTCCAATCGTTTATCAACAGAGCCTTTTAAAATCATTGTCAGGATCTCGCTGACGTCCAAATCAAAAGCTTGCCAAGAGTTTGTATTAGCGGTTACAGGCCATTTGATCTTTTTCCGAAAATTACTTGATGTTGTGTTGCTGGACATATTGACTCCTACTTGGAAGGACTGGGCGCTATGGTGTGCATCCTGGCCCTGCTCTTCCTGCGTCTCACCAGGAGGATATCCTGTGCGTTGCAGATTGTCAATACGTGCCATGCATTTCATTTTCATCTGATGTATCTTCAGGCCGCGTATATTTTTACATTTCATGCCACAGGGGCAAGTTAAATTCATCGATTGATATGGCAAGCCATGGTTCGTATACAGTGAATCTGTCCGATTAGGGATCTCATTCTCCCCCCACCCTCTTGGGATCCCTTGGGGGTATCTACTTGTTACTATGTCTGTAGCGCTTTTAAATTAACATGCTGGGTTGCTAGCCCAAGCATGTAACATTTGTTGTCTCTCCCACCGTCAATTGTCTTTCATTTGAATTAATAAAGTTTTTGTTTTAAAAGGTTAAAAATTAAATCGTGTCACAGTAATAGAAGTGGTAGGGAGAAAAGAAAGGAAAGAAAAGACAAAGGGAGGAAGAGAAAGGAACCAATATATATATATATTTCCATTTGTAAACAAGTTATTATGTGACCGATATATATATATATTTAGTATATCAAGGCAGCAGATAATTTTCTAAACTTATACTGTTAAATATAAGAAACAATGAATGTCTATTATGTTTAATCATGAGCCGTTCTAAACATCATATTTTGGCTTTAATTTCAGGTGAAAACAAATATATATATATATATATATATATATATATCTGATCTCCATATAGAGAAATATTACAAATCATATGCATTTTACAGTATCTTTCAAATATAGTACACAATAGGTCAAGAGTATGGCATACTATACTCAAGGCCTACTCAGGGTAAAAATGAGAGCCAGAACTGGAGGCCTATTGAAAAATGTTTGATTTTCAGAAATTTTGAAAGAAATTTAAGTTAACTATTTTTTTAAAATACTTAGAATAACATTTTCCCCCATATCTGAGAATAATATGATGTGTTGTAAGTTAAATAAATGAAAACATGTATTTATATTGTGAATACTGATAAATATTAAACAAAACAAAGAGGTAGTTAAGATTTCTGATAAAAGATATTTATCTAATTAATCTTATCTAATTCTAATAAAGTGTCCTAACATTTTTCCATTTTATAGGAGTTACGGAATATAACTGTCCATGATTTTTATTGTCTCAAGCGCTTTCAACCACTTTTCCAAGAGTGTTTTTGGCTCTGGTGGTGTTGTTTTTCATCATGTTTTGACTGTTATCTAGTAATTTACTTTTATGTTGTTTTTAAAAAATAACCATTCATTCCAAGTCCTCACAACTGCATGCGACTGAAATTAGTGTTAGCATCTATTTTCAAAAAACTCTCAATGCTCCATTTTCATTATTTAATAATGTGAGGTTGATGGTAGGAGAGAAACGTTTGATATATAGGGCCTCTTGAATAGCAAGATGATTCTGATATTGTGATTTATATAGAAGAATTCTGTTTTTTATCAGAATTTTCTGTAAGGGTTCTTGCGAATTATGGGTTAATGTCTTTTCATGGCACTTTGGTTAATAAGTGACACACAAGGAGTCTACTCAGGGAGATGGTAGTGTGTCCAATATAGGTAATTAATTTGTGACAAGAAACAGTCTTGTATTGGAAATTGATACACTATATTGGTCATCACTAGTTTAGATTTGATGGGATTATTTTGATTAGTGACAACAAGGTTTGTGACATTCCATTTTCTGTAATATATTATAAATTTTACATGTTTCTCAGGAATTATGGCAGAAATATGTTTTTTTAATAATTCTTCATATATATATATATATATATATATATATATATATATATATTGATGTATGTGTGCGTGTGTATGTGTGTATATATATATATATATATATATATTTTGTTTAATTACTCAGTTTTTGGTCATAATAAAATTAGACCAGTACACAGTTGTATTAAAAAGTGTTCAATACAATTATATTGTAGAACTTTTGAATATTCTTCATTTGTAAACAAGTTATTACATGACCTAGGTTTCTACCATGTGGTATTTCCAGGCGATTTGCAATAACTGATTTTACCGTTGTTTATAACATTTTTTAAAAAATGCTCATGTAACGGGGATATTTTTGAATTCACATGTGACGAGGAATTTTTGAATGCACAATTTTTAAAATTAGAAGAAATTATAACATTTTCATCCATGGTTGTATGAACCTAATAGGTATTTTATGGTATGATTACACTTTGTTATAATTTCTGTTCTTTCATTCAATAATTAATTTTTGTTTGGGAATAACATAATCACTAACTTTTCTTCTTAAGACAGTCTACATATTTTGCCACCATTGTAAGGCTTGGCTGTTTTCACTATACTCCAAATTATGTCTGGGTCTTTTCCATATTTTGATTTCAATTTTCACACATGGCTAGCCAATTATGTACAATTTTCTAAGTTTTCTATTTTAAATGTAGACATGTGATTGAACCATCTGGTCTTAAAAGTATCTTTGTTTGATCCCAAATATGTTTTGTTTTGACCATTTAAGTCATGTACTTTTGCTTTGTAAATGACTTCTTTTGTATTACAAAGTCCTTGAAGTGGGCATTTATTTTTGTTCTTGTAGTTGCATTCTTTATTAGTGATCTTGTTTTGTACAATGCTATTTAAATTTCATGAAATTGTTTAAAATTCTAATACAGCTATAACTTAGGTTGATATGTGTGTGTGTATATATATATATATATATATATATATAGTTAATAAATTATAAGTATTTTAAAATGGGGAGTTAGTTTTCAACCATCTTGTATATCTATATATATTATGGTTATGACTTTTTGTAAAATATTTGATTTACCGTATGATAATTTAATGAACTTTCATTAAAAAATAATTCAGTTTATTTTTTTTTAAAATGTCACTCTTAATATGAAATTTCTAAAATTTCACATCAATATTGTAGTACTATGACTTTTGGGTGCCTTCTAGAACTTTCTAGAAATTTTTGTTATTTATTAGTTTTTATGTTATGCTATAGCTATATGCTGTTAAATGTGTTTAAAAATACGTAAGTCCTATGCAGTTACATCATTATGAAATGGAAGAAATAAGGTTTCTGAAGTAATTTTGCTTTTTTACTTTTACTGTGTTTATGGTATTATCAAATTTTAGGTTTAGACAGTGGGTAACCTTTTTCAAAAACTAAAAAAATCAATATCGTTTTTATTACTTTGGAAAATGTTCAAATTATGCCACAGCAATAGAGGGTTACAAAAAGTCATAACCTTATATAACCTGAAATTTGCCGTCAATTGCTCAGCAATCCATTGGAGGAGCATTTTTGGAAGCGCATTGTGACATCCGACGAAAAATGGTTCTACCTGGTCCAGCACAGTTGAGACAAGCAATTGGTTCAGAAAGGACAAGAGACACCGTCGGTTCCAAAACAAGATCGATTCGGCATGTTGTGCATTTGGTGGAACTTTGAAGGAATCGTGCATATTGAGTTGGTTCCGAATGGTCATGCCATCAGTGCCAAACTTTACTGTCAGTAACTTGAGTGGGTCTACGAAAAGTTGAAGCAAAAGTACCTGGCTCTGATCAACCGAAAGTGCGCTTTGATGCAGCAGGACAATGCCAAGCCACACACCGCCAGGAAGACCAAAGACAAGTTTGAAGAGCTGGATGGCGTTGAGGTTCTGCCACATCCAGCCAAACAGTCCTGACTGTGCTCCCTCAGATTACGGCCTTTTCCGCTCAATGCAACACTTTCTGAAGGGCCACCAATTCGACTCATTTGATGAAGTCGAGGAAGCGTGTCAAGAATTCTTTGATTCGAAACCAGCTGACTGGTACTTTGACCAGATCCGAAAGCTTGCAGATCGATGGCAGAAAGTCTTGGAAAATGATGGTCTTTATTTTGAGAAATAATTTTTGTTGTTTTTGCAAGTAAAATTTCAATTTTTTGCTGGTAACCTTAGATTACTTGGCGAGTAAAATTTCAATATTTTGCAAATGTTTACGAGTTTTTGGGACAACCTAATATATATATATATATATATATATATATATATATAAAGATAAAAATAAGCCCTGTCTATGACACCGGAAATAGCATTGTTATATTATCTTTGACACTCAAAGCTGAAAGATAGAAAAAAGGAAAATCAACCTAACATCAATAAAAAGCACACAAATTATTCTTTTTTTTTTTTAACTTAATATAAAAATAATGAAAAGGAGAAAAATCAGCAGACAATTGATGGTACTTCCTGACAAATGGACCAAGAAATGACAAAAAGCTTCTCCTACAAAACTATATAGTTAGGATGCTAAGTTATATATATATATATATATATATATATACACACACACACACACACATATATACAAGAATTCACTCAATATGAGGCACTCAAGGTAGAGAGTTACTCTTAAAAGGGTAATGATAAATGAAGTTTGTGATGTGATTGAAAAAAGATGGTAGGAAAATTATGAGGATTTACAGAATAGATAACAATTCAACTTGGACTTTAAGAGGTTATGATTGCCACAATTAGAAGAGTTAGTTTTTGTGCACTTACTATGCCATCAAATTCAGATAGTTCAATGAATTTGCTAACAATAATTGGGAGTTCAATGCTGACTGAAACATTATAACAACAAAATGTTTTTTATTGATTCATTCATTTTTTACAGCTTATCAACCCATTGCAGGTTATTTAAAGTCAGAAAATATTTTTAAATTGTAAGAATATTTGCAGGGAGTAACAATGGTTTTGTGATATAAGTCTTACTAATTTAACTCATTGCTGGGGAAAAAGAGCTGAATTCATAATTTTCCCAAGTGAATATAACAAACACAACTGGAATTGGAACCCAGTTCTCTAATTAAGAATTCTAAGCCATTATTCATTACACCACCTGCATATCCAAACTTACAGCACCTCACATTCCTAAGTGATTAGCCATTTAGGTACTGACCAGGCTTGACGTTGCTTAACTTTAGTCATCATACAGGAATTGATGTTTCAATATGATGGGGCCATAAGTATAGCAAAAATGGGGAAAATAGTCAACACATTAATAACGTAAATAATAACTCATTATCACAGAAATTAAAATACTTTTAAAAAAAAAAAAAACTTGTTTGTGTAAATGCTCTGTATAAAGAAATTATTTTTTTTAATTTTGTGATATTACCTGCACAAAATATTCCAGGAACTGTACTTCTCACAATCAGAGTTCGTATCTGCTTGTTAAACTTGACAATTTCCACAGCTTCTGCAAACTAAAAATTACAATATGCATTTATTTTTATCCCAAATAAATACAAACACAGAAAGTGACAGTCATTCTTCGAACTATCAATAAAACATCAGTCTGTAAATGACCAAGTCATTTAATATTTTTAAAAAGATTAATTGATATCAAAATATTTCCCTTCACACTTAATACATTCATCTCAAGGTTCTTAACACTTACCAGAAAAACCCTATTTTGGTATGACCATCAGTTATTTCATTACATTCTCCTTAATCTCAACCACAGTCTGAAATTTATTTTTCCAATGGCAGTTTTAGCTTTGAAACAAAACAGAAATTGCAGGGATTCAAATTTAACCTGCAGCGAGGTTACCAGGCCTCTAGTCATGTATATTCTGTGTGTATGGTTGCACAATACACAGGCTCACTCAGTGGTGTTTCCTTGCAAACTGAGGAAGCCATAACAATTCTGCTCTGATTAGTTAACAAATTATAAATTCAAAAGGAAGTGGCTTGAGGGTAAAATCCCAAAGGAGATCCTATTAATATTAATTATTAAAAATTTAAGATTGATTCAGCCAGAGGGCTCAAAGTAATAAAAATTATTTATGTACAGAGCCAATATATATATATTTTACATATAAAAAATGTATATAAAATTCAAATTTTCCAAGATCATATGGCTATTTCAATGAGTGAAATTTGATTTGTTTGCCAATGAAATAAATTTCACTCATTGAAATGGCAATATGATCTTGGAAAATTTGAATTTTTTTATATGCAATATATATATATATATATATATATATATATTAATAAATATACATATTATCCTATGTCTAAAGTATGACTCGGAGTTTCATGAACTATGCAATCATCAGATGCATATTATGAATTGGTTCATAATATACATCTGATAATTGCATAGTGCATGAAACTGAGTTGGGATTTAGACATAAGATAATATGTATATTTATTAATATATACTTAACAGCTCTGTTATATTACATTGAGCACTGTTCTATTAATGTAATCATCAATTTTTAACATCCATTTCTATGCTAAAATGGGTTGAATAGGGTTTTCTTGATGGCTCCGTAATTGAACCATCATGAAATATTGGAGTGAGTTTTACAGCTGTATGCCCTTACTAACACCAACCAGTTTAGGAGACTGAAAACTCAGGGTTTTTATAGAAACACCATCTTTATAAAGATTATCTACCAAGGTTAGAGAGTTCTGTCTACTCTATTCTACATAGAGAAGGTGTAGAGGTTTTTATATCAAATATATTCTTCTCTTAGATAAGTTGCGCTCCCAAGCTAAAGACTCTTACCCAGCCTAACTTTTTCTTTTAAATGACCCCACTTGATAAATATTTATATATCAGTTATGTAAGACACTAGAAGATAGTTTACAGAATTTTACTCCTTAGAACTCTGCTGTAAAAGGATAGAGATTAAGCATTTGTGAGAGACTAAAATTGACAGACTTTGCTAGAGAGTGTAAGAGAATAGAGAGCATGTGTTTTGGAACTCCACCTATCGAAAAAAAGAAGAAAAAAAACTGAAATATATCTACTAAGAGCAAGATGATCAACAAGAAGATAGAATAAAAAAAAAAATGATCATCTTAATGTTTGACCTTAACTTAAATAATATAACATAATATTGGGTGATATATCAGTGAAAATCAGTGTTTCTAACAAAATGTTAATTAATGAGGCCAGGAGATTAGCAGAAGAATGAAAGCTTCAAAGCTTTGCATATCACAAAGCTGGTGTTACCAGTTTATGAAACAATGAATCAAGATTAAACTATACCAATGACTACAAACTACAATTGATAGGTTGGGATATGGAGCATAGAAACAAGGCAACAGTTTTAAGGCCTTCACCTACTAAAAAAAAAAAAAAAAAAAAATATATATATATATATATATATATATATATATATTTTATTTTTCTTTAATCCGAAGTGGAAGAGTAGGAAGGTAAATTCCAAGAACCTGATCCTAATTAATATTAAAAATTTTTAATATTAAAAAATGATGCAGGTTGAGAGCTCAATGTACTTAAGAATACAGAGCCAATATAAATTAGAGAAAATTTTCAAAATTCAAAGGTGTGGGATGCACATTTCGACATGAGATCTCTAACAGAGATTCCACGTCACGTCAGCGGCATTGTTCTGTTCTAAATGGAGAAAGCCCTGGGGTAAAGGGGGAGGGGCAAAGTTAACAACGGTCAAGAATTGAGAGTTCCCTTAAGGGCAGGTAAGTGGGATTTTTTTAAGTTGGGGATTAGGTTAAACAAAACAGAACAGGACAGAACTGGGAGGGGCGGAGATTAGAGAGTGTATAGAGACAAGAGAAAGATGGGGTATCAAATGGAAGCCGGCTCCATACTTGAATGTTTACAGGGTTTTGAAACAGTATATTTAAGAGAGGAAAGAATAGATTTAAATGTAAGATCTTAAAAATTTTTGCTGGTTGGTCAGGAGCTTTGGTTTCTTTGCAATTAGAATTATAGTCTTCAATGATCCTGGAAAATGAAAGAGGAAGGGCTGGATCCTGAAATTAGCTGGAAACTAGTAGGTTCATCACATATTCTGAGGAATTTTCATGATAGGTGCTGTCTATGTTTACTGGAAAAAATTTCAATATTAAAATACCCCCACCATCACCAGCTACTGAATCTTAGAAGGGAATTTATCAGTAAGTGCTGCCACAAGGCAAATTTTTTGAATACTTAAATTTAGAATTTAAATCCCTGTTTTCTAGATGTTAGAATAAAAATATAAATTAAATGGATTCAATTTAAATTTTAATCTTAATTTTACTTTACCATTCACCTTAAAAAAGTATTTTAGCCCCCCTACCTTCTTATCCCAATCTCCTTTAATTGCCTATCTTTATAAAATATGGATTCTTTTATTAAACCCCTTTTTTCCTTGGTTAACTTATATATATATATTTTTTTTTCTCTAATAATTTTTAAACTTATAACTTCCTGTAATTGGTATTTAGCTCGCATCTACCTAAAAAGATTAATTAAATAAACTTAATCAAAAATTTTTTAAGATCTTATATTTAAACCCATTCCTTCCCCCCACCCCGAAATATACCTCTTCAAACAGCTCAAAATTTTAATCTTAAAAAAGTAATTTAACTCCTTTAGTTGTCTATCTTTATAAAATATGGATTCCTTTTCTAAATCCCCTTTTTTCCTTTGTTAACACACACACACACACACATATATATATATATATTTCTTTAATAATTTTAAATTTATGACTTCCTGTAATGGATAAAATCAATTAAAAATTTTTAAAATCTTACATTTAAATCTATTCCTTCCCCTCCTAAATATACCGTTTCAAAACCCTGTAAACATTTGATATTTGATACCCAGTCTTTCTCTTGTCTCTATACACCCTCTAATCTCCGACCCTCCCAGTTCTGTCCTATTCTGTTTAACCTAATCCCCAACTTAAAAAAACCCCACTTCCCTGCCCTTAAGGGAACTCTCAATTCTTGACTGGTGTTAACTTTGCCCCTCCCCCTTTACCCCAGGGCTTTCTCTATTTAGAACAGAACAATATCGCTGAGGTGACGTGGAATCTCTGTTAGAGATCTCATGTTGAAATGTGCATCCAACACCTTTGAATTTTAAAAATTTTCTCTAATATATATATATATATATATATATATATATACATACATACATACATGTCTGCTGACAGCAACATGATAAAAAAAGAAAGATAATCATAATTGTGGCAAAAAGGAAAATCCACTACCCTAAAAATCCCCAAAACTAAAAGAGTTTGCATTGTGCACAGTTTGAAAAAAAAAAATTACTGCCTCACATAGTCATTATTTTTATCCTCCTCAACTACTGTGACCAATCAAAAATTTACCTCCTCAATAAAAGCCATTGCTTTTCTTGATGAGGGAGGCATCTATCTTTTGATTTGTGAACAACAGTGAATTCACTGTGTTAGAATCTGGGAATTGGATTTTTTACCCTATTTTATTTTGGCTCTTGAACTTATATTGGAATTGTGATTTCTGACTTCTACACTACTCGTCTTTCCTGACTTTTGGATTTACGAGACTGGTTTTGGACTTTTTCACCACACTTGTTGTTTTGGATGTTCAACAGATTCAATAATTTTTGTAGCCCAAAAACCTAATGAACAAAAAAAAAAAAAGATGTGTCTGGGGACAGCAAGAAGATGAACTAAAGATTTTTGGTTGGTTGTTTTGCTTTTATGGCATATCAACCTCAGCAGGTCATTTAATGCCAACTAAATTTTATTTATTTATTGCTGGTAATACCTTTTTCTTTCAACAATTTATTGCTGTTTTTATATAAGTTTTGTGTCTAGTAATACTTTTTTTTTCAAGTATCAAGATTCATTGGAATTTGTTTTTTAAGGGCAGGGTCCCCAAGTCCTACCTTTGTTATTTAACCCATAGCTGGAGGGAAGGGACGGATTAATACCTTTCCCAAGGGTACCAGTGCTTAAGTGAATGCAGGATATTCAACTGGAACTCAAACTTGGCTCACTGATTTCTCTTTCCAAGCCGATATCCACTGCACCACAACGCACATCCGTCACTAAATGCTTACAGCACCTGGTATTCCCAAGCAGTCACCCATCTAAGTACTGACTAGGCTCAACGTTGCTTAACTTCACTGATCGAGCGAGAACCAGTGTATTCAACATGATATGGCCGTAAGCCTTCAACTAAAGACAAGAAAAAATAAAAATAAACATACTTGCAACCCAGTCCAACATGGGCCTGAATTTGAGGATGATAAAAATGTGGGTGGTATAAAAAAATAAAAAATAAGGGCAAAGTGTTTTAATCAAAATGATAACGAAGCCAGATTAGCATAAGGATAAAGAAGTCAAGAGTTTTAC
The DNA here is from genome assembly GCA_037127315.1 of Ascarosepion bandense. Classification (NCBI taxonomy): domain Eukaryota; kingdom Metazoa; phylum Mollusca; class Cephalopoda; order Sepiida; family Sepiidae; genus Ascarosepion; species Ascarosepion bandense. Next base: position 1,618,992 of record JBBBDQ010000193.1, on the reverse strand, counting down.
AGTATATGAAATAAAGAAAATAAATTAAGAGAACTGTGTAACCCAATTAAAGCACCTGATAAACAAATTCAAGTTGCAGATAAACTTTTTTACAGCTGACATCACTTACGCATTATAATTATTTAAATCAAACTTTAATTGTAGAATTAAATTTAAAAAATAAATGAATAAATTACCAGTATGTAGGTAACAAAAATATTAATGTCATGCAGTTCATGACTGACACAGTCAAAAGTAGTTGAATAAAAACATGAACAGTTTATCAACAATTTTAATTTTGACAAATATACACCCATACATTCATATCATATCAATGCTTCAGTAACTTGTCATTTTTACAGGTAGGGGTATCGAACCCACACAAATTCTTTATCCTCCAGGAGAGGCAGACTGGTTGCCAGCCAAGGCTATAGAACCCAATCTGTTCTGCTATTTAACCCAATTTAAAAGAATGGATATGGGTTGTGGTGCAGATGTGTGTTGTGGTGCAGTGGACATTGGCTCAGAATGAGAAATCACAAAGCCGAGTTCGAATTCCAGTTGAATTCATTGCATCCACTTACATGCAAATATCCTTGGGAAAGGTATTAATCCGTCTCTTCCCTCCAGTTATGGGCTAAATAATAGAACAGATTGGGTTCTATAGCCTTGGCTGGCAACCAGTCTACCGCAGAAAGCAATGGCAACCTACTGCGGGATAATCTTCTGCCCAGTCAGTCATGTCTCTTGAGACATGATTGCCCAAGCATATATAGCACTTAACTGACTGAAAAGAATGCAGGGAGGGAAAGTAAATGTGAAAGAAAAGACTGAGAAGAGGGAGCATTGAAGAAAGGGCAAAAGATGAACAGGATTCAAGAAAATAATGATTGATGTTGCATTCAAATTTTTGAAGATTGTAGCTAACAGAGTAGCGAGTAAACAGAAGAGAGTTCTACAGGAGGGAAGTGCAAGAAAAGAAACTGTTGGATGAGAAGTGGCAGTTGTCCTTAACTATTTAAACAGTAAAAGGGTGAGACCTAGATGCCAATCTAGTATCACATGTAAATTCATGTAACTGGAGCACTAGGGAAAAATAGCTTGTCAGAGCAGTTGCCATGAAAATATTTGTAGAAAAAAAAAAAAAGATGTTGTGAGGGCCTGTCATGTTAGGGAGAAAATGACTGAAGTGGAGATGCCAAGTCAGGATCAATTACATTTCAGGTCTTTCTTCGGATTTTGTCAAGAATCCCAAGATGTACATTTGCATTTTAATATTGCAAAAATGCAAGAATGTTGCCAACAAAATCTTGTCTACGACATTGTTCAGTTTTTGATAATGACAGTCAAAAGTACTTGAACAAAAACATGAATTTTTGACAGTTTATCAACAATTTTGATTTCGATGTATATACAGCCATACACACATATTGGCAATTTAATACTTCAGAAGTCTTTAATTAAAAAATAAAAATCATTTGAGAAATACCTATTCAAAGAATATGCTTCAGCTATGTCCAAGCGTGACAGACAATAAAGAATGTAACACCTGGTAAATCCCTTGATGTAGCACTTGATCAAGATTTAATATTATGGTGGGTCTGATAACCAGAACGTGTGTCTGTATTTTACACTCTTAGTACAACGGGGAGATGCTGTCTTGGAGAGACTAAGCACTTGCTGCAATTAAAGTTGAGCAGAGAACTTTGTAAAATTTAACAGTAAAAAAGGGGAGATAACTTTATACACAAGGGTAGACAACTTTTACTTTTTAAATTAATATTGATTATTTTAAAGATAAATAGAAACGATAACTTAAGTTTTCGCACTAATTGTAGTACATGGCCAACAAATTATTTGTAAGTAAAAATCTAACAAAAAAAAAGTCAGCAGAAAATCATTATTTACATTGTTCAGACTGTTGGACTCATCTTTATTGCTATATTCATATTCACTACGTTTCGGCTGTTGGACACTCCACCCTTCTTCAGATGAATTTCAAACCAAACCCTTTATTTTGATCACGAGGGTATATTGTTCTCATTTCATGATCTTTGCCACTTTAGGATGTCTCCGTTTAACTCAACTCTCTAAGTTATTTGTTGCTGTAACCAGGTATTGAACTCACACTTTTTGGTTCAAGTCACTGGATCTAACCAATGTTTTTTCAATATACCCCAGTGATCGAAATAAAGGGTTTGCTTTCAAAATTCCAATCACCTGAAGAAGGCTGGAGAGTACAACAGCTGAAATGTCATTAATACAAATATGGAAATAAAGATGAAAACAGTCTGAATAATGTAAATACCAACTCATCTCAGAAATATAGACAAATAGAAAAAAAACTACAATAATAAATAAAAAATACTCACTGATTGGACCATTTTTTTGCTAAAAGCATTTTTGGCTTTTGGTCGGCACATGGCAAAAACTGCAATCCCTAATAAAGAAAAGGGAAAGCATAAGAAAGAACTTTTTTTCCTCAATATAAAGTCTAATAATGTTAAAATGTGATCCTATTTTGACTAAGGAGTTTTTCAAGTTTAGTTTTATAATTAACGTTTTTCTATTTTTTTCGAAATACAGGCCAAAAAATCTGTCAGAAACTTATGTTCCATCATATCATCAGTAAAAAGACTGATGAAGGGAGATAATCTTTTACAGTATTTCTTCCTAAAAATATTCACATTGTGAATTGAGTGTAACTGAAACAAAAAAATAAAAAATAAAAAAAATAAAAAAAACACATTTGTAAACAGTTTTTAAAACAGAGTGTCGTTTTGGTTGAGTTTTATTCAAAATGCTCTGAATAACCCCCACTCTTTTACTAATGATTAAAATACCTCTTCGTTTTAAGGTATTTTTTTCTTTCTTATTTTGTTGTAAATAGAAATAGGCAAATCTGCCACATTAATTAAATAAAATACTTGAGCAGTATTATAATTGTCAGCAATACACCAGTAATCAATACCAACATGTACAAGCAATCAGAAACTTTCTACCTGGAATTCAAAATGTGGCCGATTATATAAAAACCAGAGATGCTCATGACTAGCGAAATCAAAATTTTGCATCCCCTACAGATTTGTTTACCAATGAGCCCAAGATATGGCTCAATTTTTTTTTTTTTTTTTCAACAGAAAATATGTCCAACACATGGGCATTTTATCCGATGAGGAAAGTGATTGTTATACATTTATATTGTTTTCTTCTATGGCTCATCAGGTTATTTAAATCCAGAAATATTTTTAGATTGTACAAAAGAATCTTTTTGTTTTAATAATACTTTAATGATGCAAGTTTTACTAATTAACCCATAGCTGGAGGAGAAGAGGTTTTTTTTATTCAGTGATCAATTCATTTTCTACAGCTTATCAACCCACTGCTGGTTATTTAAAGCGAGGAAATATTATTAGATTGTAAGAACTTTTTCTTTTTGGAGAGAATGTTTTCGTGATACAAATCTTGTTAAACTATAGCTGGGAGGAAGAGGTGAAACCAACTAAAATTAAAACTTGGTTCCCCAATTAACAATTCTGAGCCATTATCCATTACATGACCCACATATCCAAGCTCACGGCACCTTGTATTCCCAAACTCATTTAGGTACTGACCAGGAGCAACATTACTCAACTTCAGTGATCATACAGGAACTAGCATTTTAACATATGGCCATAAACCTTACACATAAAATTTTAAAATTTACAACTGATAGTTGGGTTGCCTTGTCAACATTTGTTGGGGTACTTAATATCAAAATCATTCTCTCTTTTTCCTCTCTTGTAAATTATTATCATTATATTTAAATCTATAAACATTTACTTGGCTCAGCAATAGCTAAATATCAGTTGTTTATATTCCAACTAGCAATATAACCCGGCGTTGCTCGGGTGTAATGAAAGCTTTAAAACTAATCCATGGTCCTGGAGCTCAGACTAAAGAATATTTGTGTGAAGTTTGGTGAGAATCGGATAAAAATTGTGGATTTGTATAAAGGACATATAGACAGATAAACAGACACACACACACACACACACACACACACACACACACACACAAACATCCTGCCTTTTATATATACATATTATCGATTTTCTGCACTATTGTAAGAAATGCAACCTTGAAACTTCTGAATACTGTTTCCTATGTCTTTGTCTATGAGTGTATCAAATTTGATTAAAATCGGACCACTCCTTCTATAACCCGATTTTTTCAATTATTGATATTTATCGGGGGTACCTCAACACAAAACCTAGCTAAGAACACTCACAGACGCTTATAGTACAACTGTAAATTTTCAAGAAAATCGGTTCAGCCATTTCAGAGTCTATAGGTAACAAACACACACACAGACAAAGTTCCATTTATAAATAAGTTTAGATACAGTCTGCAAATTTAAAGCCATACTGGGACAGAGCAGGGAAGAGATACTGAAATAACTTAATTGTAAAGTTGAAAAATTTCAATAAAAATTATGGATTAACAAGATACCCTTTTCAGTAATTAATTGATGACACCACCATTTACTCATATTAAGTCTGATATAGTCAAAATGACAACTGATATACATAACAACCTTCAGTCTATTGTTAACTGGGGCAACGGATGGCTTGTTAATTTTAATGCCTCCAAAACTAAACTGCTCTCTATTAATCATTGGAGAGAACCCTCTCTGCCTTCCATCAGTATGGTTGATGCTGACCTCAAGGAGAGTGATTCACTCTGCCTTCTTGGGTTAACATTCTCAGCTGACATAAAGTGGAAAAACTATATTGAATCCATTACCAGGTCAACTGCCAAGAAGGTTGGTTCACTGCATCATGCAAGATGATTTTTCTCTCCAGAATCTATCTTACATATTTATAAGTCTACCATTCAGCTTTGCTTGGAATATTGCTGCCAAATATAGTCCGGTGCTCCTGCTATCTAAGTAGAGCTCCTTGATAAAGTCCAAAGATGAATCAGCAATATTATTAGCCCTGATCTGGTCTCTCAGCTTTAGTCGCTTTACCACCATTGTAAAATTTGCCTCCTTTTTCTACGAATACTTTCATGGTAATTTTTTCAGAAGTGCTCTTCACTATGGTGCATGGACTAAGTTCGAATTCCAGTTGAATTCAGCTTATGGCCTATCACGTTGAATACGCTGGTTCTCGCTAGATCACCGAAGTTAAGCAACGTTGAGCCTGGTCAGTACTTAGATGGGTGACCACTTGGGAATACCAGGTACTGTAAGTGTTTAGTGACGGATGTGGTGCAGTGGATATCAGCTCGGAAAGAGAAATTGGTGAGCCAAGTTTGAATTCCAGTTGAATACCCTGCATTCACTTAAGCACTGGTACCCTTGAGAAAGGTATTAATCCATCCCTTCCCTCCAGTTATGGGTTAAATAACAAGGGCAGGACTTGGGGACCCTGCCCTTAAAAAAAAACAAAAAAAAACAATGAATCTTGATACTTGAAAAAGAAAAAAGTATTACTAGACACAAAACTTATATAAAACAACAATAAATTGTTGAAAGAAAAAGGTATTACCAGCAATAAATAAATAAAATTTAGTTGGCAATAAATAACCTGCCGAGGTTGATTTGCCATAAAAACAAAATAACCAACCAACCAACCAGTTGAATTCATTGCATTCACTTACATGCAAATATCCTTGGGAAAGGTATTAATCCATCTCTTCCCTCCAATTATGGGTTAAATAACAGGACAAACTGGGTTTTATAGCTTTGGCTAGCAACCAGTCTACCGCAGAAAGCAATGGCAACCTACTATGGGATAATCTTCTGCCCAGTCAGTCATGTCTCTTTCGAGACTTGATCACCCAAGCGTGTATCATATATGGCACCTAACTGACTAACTAAACTAGCACTGAGATCTCACTAATTTACAGTTGAGCTAGCTAGATGTAATTGTAAATTCTATGCTAACAGTTTCTTTTCTTGCACATGAAACTCCCTTTTTGGTGCCATGCTTTCCAGCCAAATTTAATTTACCAAAATTTAAATGCAATGTGAATCGCTATCTGCTGTCCTTCTGATTGCTCTTCCTCTGTTCTTGATCCTTAGCAATGTTCCGGTTTCTTCCACACCCAGTAACCCTTTTACATCTCTGTGGCTTTACTGCCTTGCTTGGGGTGAACGCAATTAAAAAAAATAAATTAAAAAATGACAACACTTAAAAATTCAAACTAACCTAAATCCAATAGTTAATAAGACTAGGATGAGTCTTCTTGCCAGATTTATTCAACTTTTACATCAATACTATTCTAAGGGAGCAGGAAAGCCTACCAAGAGAGCTTGGAGAATTTGACACACACAATACATATTTAAAGTAAAGGAGGCAGAGGGGAACAGTGAGTAACCTACTGAACAAGTTTGTGTAAATAAATGGCAGAATAGTGAGTAGGAGGTATAGCAAAAATACAAACATTGCTATAAACGATAGGAAATAGTAGAGAGCTATGATTGCTTATGTCCTGAAATGACACAGATGTGATATATTTAGTCAAACTTGATGAATAAAAACTATAACAGAGCGAAGAATAAAGTTACTTTTTAGGCATCCATCAGCCTTAAGGAAGTATGGAATACTAGAATGCCCAGCTGAACCTTGTTGCAGACATCTGCTCAGGCATATTTATATTACTTCAACACTCACAGAGCCAACCTGTGGTTTATACTATAGTGGGTTGCTTATTGTTTTCTCATTTGTAGTGAAAGGTAGTTGTATACTGTTGCAGGTTAACGGAATTAGGCCTTGTTGTAGATAACCCACTATAAGTCATAAAATGATTACAAATCAAGAAAGGCAATTTGAGTAGAAAATATCATTTTATATATACACATATCAATGTTTTTACAATTAAAGTAATAACTTGAAGTATAAGTCCAACAGAGGTTAAAATGTTCATGGCAAATAAAATGTTGAAAGAGATTTCATGCTTAGGAATGTGGGGAGTGTGTAAGTGAGGAATGTCTTTGATGTTGTCGCTCCTTAGGTCAGTAAGTAGTTTTGAGACAGGGGAGAAGGAAAGAGGCAAGTGTAGTAGCCACTTGACTTAGGTCAAGGGGATATTGATTACACTCTTCTCCTCAAGTTCTGCCTGCTGGGGTCTGTCTGTATCTGCTTTTTATATCTTCTTTTTGGATCACAGCAGCTTCTTTGGGATTTCACACTTGTTTGATTCTGGGCTTCCCATTGGCTGATAATTAAAATTCGCTCACGAAATGGAAATTTAATATTTGATTAATTTTTATTTTTCAACCAGAACATCTGCACGGAGCTGGCGGCACGCGGATGACTTTTGGTCATTTGCCTTTTGTCGTGAGAGCAAACTTTTGCTCGGTCGGTATCACCACAATAATATAACTATGCCAAGCAATCTTTAGTTACAGATTCTGAGAGAGGGCACAAAATCTAGTGTGATTTGTAGTTGAACATTGCTAGTAGTTAAAAACAATCAACTACAGGTTTTGTTTTTAAAGGTGTTGCACTATGTGCATATTTATGTGTCATATGGTAGGAAGGCACCAAGTTGCAGATTTGCTATTCTTAGTCAGATTAAAAGCAGTTGAAAATAAAATGTACATATGTAACCAATGAGGTGATCATTACTTGCAGAGATAAAAGGAAATGGAGTTTTTTTTTCTTTTTTAAAACTAAGTTTCTGAAACAAAGAAGATAATCACTACATGCTGAAAAGCATTCAGTTTTGTTTTTTTTTATATATATGTATATCACCGGATTATTGAACTACATCAACAAGCACAGTGTTTGGTTGATCTGCAAGAGCTTAGATAATATTGTCTTCCTTTCATAGACCACAAATTATATTTCATGAAGGTAAAATTTTTGAATTAGGTTAAGCCAGTGTTTCCTAACCTTCTTTCAACTAGCACCCCTTTTACCACAAACTGTTTTGTCAACATTTCCCTGTCAAATTAAATTATGAATATTATACTGAATTTATCCTCCATAGCAAAATAACACTGAGGCAATAGGACAAAAATAATTTAATTTTGTTTTCATTTCTATTGTAAATGTCAATAAAAAAATTTTAAAAAATAGCTTATCTCGATGTTTTCAATGCAATGGCTGACTTTGGTTCTTACTAAGATTCTTATTCTAGGTTCCATGCTGCTTGGAAGTAATCATAGATCGCCTCATTTTGTACTTTGCAGATAGTTTCTTTGTAAAACTGTAACTGCACTGAAACCATGTTCAGCCATAAAGGAAGTTGAAAATGAAATGAAAAAATGTTTCATAGTTCTCCACAGCTCTAGATACCTTTCAGAAATTTTCTTTTGCAGCCAATATTGAATAATTTTTGAAAATTTGAAAGGGAAAAAAATGATTACACTGGGTTAAGCAATAAGATTTATTTTTAAAAATTAAGAGAGTTTAAATGGCCCTAAATTGAATGGCAGCAATATTTTTCAAATTCCCTGAAAACAGATTTACAAAAGTCTTTTTTTTAAAGCCATTTAAGATAAATGGGGTATACCAATTCAAACAAGTTTTAGAAGTTCCCCCCACATCAATACTGGAAATATTGTTTTAATCGGAGGATAAATAGTACCACTGAATGCCAAATATTTCCATACGAGTAAATGGCTAATGCCATACCTAGTATTACACAATATAGTCTGCCTATCTTAAAAATAAGAATTGTAAATAATAGCCTATTCTGTTTTGAGCATCAGTGTTCGAGCATTGGCCACTTGTCTGTAGGGAAAAAAATAAATTCCAATTTTAACCTAAATCTTTACACTTTTTTTCAGAGTAAAAAAAGAGCAGCTAAGGGAGGTAACTCAGTATTTAGTGTGAAATAGTGATTATTTCTAAGCGCTGCTTAAATGTGGCACAGGGCCGAAAGTATGGTCTGACTGCTCAATTGTAATGTAGTGAGATAGATCCTCACTGGGTGCCTCATATTTTCGGCTTTGTGCCACATCTAAGCTGCACTTCGGTTTAAAATCAGTTTTTCACATCTTAAATAATGAGTTACCTCCCTTGCTTTTTTTTTTTCGGAAAAAACATTAAGGAAACAAAAACAAGGGGAAATGATTCAAGCTTTTTTTACTCATGAGAATTTGTAAAATAAAAACAATTTTAAGCTGGACTTATCTCCCCCGATTATGAAAAGTCTTACATAAAAAAAAAACACATTCGAAATGCAATATTCAATAATTTTAGAGAACATCAAGAAATGTATTGTGCAAAAATCTCACAAGACAAGATAGGTGAGCTTGCTTACCTTGAAAAATGAGTACTGAAAATGTGGCTTTTTTTTTTTTACCAGAGATTGAACACTGCTTCCTAATACTGGTAGAAAATCTACCCCACACGACCTTGCATGAGTCGTATTGATGGTGGAGTTGAAAGATAGTTTTTTTTATTACAATAATAAAAATAAATTAAATGTTACAAATTTCAAGGAACTATTTAAGAAAAAGACATCACAATGACTGTTACGAGTTAATTGAATTAACATGTGGTATTTTTTTAGTCTATTTTAACTTAAAATTTTTAAGTGCATTTTTTACATTTTTATTTTAATTTTACATTGCTATGTAAACAAGTAAGAAAACAAAAAGAACTATGGTTGCTGAAAAAAAGTTTTCAGCAACCATAGGTCTATAAAACAGTTTATGTCATAAACTGTTTTATAGACCTATGGTTGCTGAAAACTTTATGATCAGGTTATTAGTAGTTACCATTGGATTGATTAAAATCAATAAAATAAGAAAACCAAGACAAATTAGCTAATTTAACAGTGTTCTCTTTTTTACTATTTTACACACGTGGCCCAAAGTTTCTTTAATGTACGCCACACGGTGTCGAGTAAAGTATTCTTTGAACTTTAACACGCCTTTTAAAACATTTCAACCTAAATAGGCCAAAATTAAATTTGAACACTTAAAAGAATTTCATTTTTAAAGAAAAGTGAATGGAGTGGTACTATCTTTTTTTTTTTTTTTTTTAAGGAACTAATTTAATTATTAATAGCAGACTACAAACAAACTAACCTTCGTTCTCACCATCCAAATATTGTATCTGGAATTCTTCGTTTAATGATTCAGCAGAACTAATCTTACGCGCTGGGATGAAACGAGGAAGATTTATAGAAAAAGCAGTTTTACTCTGACGAGTACAAAAACTGACAATTCGATGAAAAATCATTTTTTATTTTTTATGCGGTTTACCCGAAATATTATCACGTTATTTGCAATTGCGAACCCACAACAACCGCACGGTGGTGTGGTAATCGATTTCTTTTAAAACCCAAACTGGAACGTCACGTTTCTGTACCCACTTTGCCAAATCACGTTTATTTATTTATTTATTGAATTCAATCACATACGCGCGATTTAAAATATGTTGCAAAAAAAATTGTTTTATTAATTAATTGAATCCTAGTTCATTTGCTTTTCTTTTTACACTTTTATGTTTTCCATTTTTAATCATTTTGTTTAGTTATTTCTTTTTTGTTTTGTTTTGTTTATTACTTTCCTTTCAACCGAGATAAATTCTTGTCCTTACTAAATACAATTATATCTAAATATATTTAAAATTCAGGTTTTATGGAATATTCAATATACACTGTAAGGGGAAAAATTATAAAAGGCCGAAACGAAAGTGTGGCAGTTCCGTTCCGGTGATTGTTTTTACTCTCGTGTTTTGGTGATATGGCGGCCTCCAGACTTGGAAGTTTGTGTACACTGTATGTAATATAGTCGACACTTTGTAGTCTTTGTCTCCCAGTGGAGATGTTTGATTCATAACATTTCTCCCCAACCCCATTTGCTTTTTTTAAACTCATGTTCAGTGTGAAAAATAGCGTGTAATAATGGATTTTTTGGACAGAGACGGGTGGCCATGTGATGTGAGTACTTTTTGTGCTTTGCCAGACACGCTACGCTAAAAAGGGTAAAGGAGAAAAAAAACAGACCCGATATAAAATGCCAGTCACTTCCGTCGAAACATCAAAACGAAAAATATTTTGAAGGAATTAGATTCAAGATTTTAAAAAAAAAAATTTTTTATCTTTTTATGGTATTTTTTTTATTTCTATTTTTTTTTGTAATGGACTTTATTATGAAACGGTTAATAATTTGCCTTCCAGGTCTTGCAACTTTGACAGCAATTTTTTTCTTTTTTTTAATTGAATATGGGAAATTCGAAATCTTTATGATTTTAGTTTCTAATTTTTGAAAGACTCTTTAGTTAACTTATAAGGTTAAAAATTAACTCAAGGTTATGTGTTTAAAACTTTTATGCATTTATTTGTGTCACCTTAATTTTCTTAACCCGAAGGAGAAAAAAAAAAGGTGTTTGACAATATTGTTCGTAACTGTAAATATCAATTCGTTAATATTTCTAATTTTTAAAGCTATCTTGTGTATTTATTCACTGTAAAATTTTAAAAATTTATATGATTATTCTCTATTTCCCTTCGATAACAATACTTTATTTGCTGTGTGAAATTGCCAGTTCGAAAGTTATTTATTTCCCTTGTAGGGACTCGACATTTTTGTATTTTTTTATTTTTGTTAGCTGACTAGAAATCACAACTAATGTTGTTTACTTAGTATATTTTCTCAGTTTTTATCAACTTGCAAAAATATCGTTTCTTAGGTGGAGCAGCTTCTTAAAGAAAAAACCTAAAAAATAATATTAGATATCCCCCCCACCCAAAAAAAAGCAACGTAATACGTGCGCTTAGGGTTTTAAAATGCATTTTTAAAAATTAAAATATTTCTTGAAGTTTTACTTTTGTTTTAGCTTTAATTCCAAGCTCAAAATTTAAGCAAAATTCTTTTATGGTATTGCAAGCCAAATTTAAATTAAATATAAACTTTATTAAATAATTTAAATTCGGCTTTATTATAAAATCATTTTTCTTTTTCTGATTCAGTCAATTAAAGTGCTATACGTGATACACGCTTTGGGCGATCATGTCTCAAAAGAGACATGACTGACGGGGTAGAGGATTATCCTGCAGTAGGTTGCCATTGCTTTCTGCAGTTGCCAGCCAAGAATATAGAACCCAATCTGCCCTATTATTTAACCCATAACTGGAGGGAAGAGACAGCTTACCTTTCCCAAGGGTATTTGCGCATCATTTCTAATTTAAATCTGTAAAATCATCCATATTGATAAATCTGTTAACACAGCATAATTCTTTCTTTATTTAAAAATTCTTTCAAAAATAAAATACTTTTCTGAAATGTTAGCTGCTTTAAATAGTTTAACTTTAATTTATCTGAATTGAAACAAGTTATAAATTTTACAGTTTAATATATTGCAGAAAAGCATATGGGTGTTTACATTGCAGTATTAACAACCAGATGTTTGGGAAATTTAACTAAAGGGTCAGTCAGTGCCAGACGTGATACATGCTCGGCCAATCATGTCTCCAAAGACTGACTGAGCAGAATTTTTTTCCTGTAGTAAATTGTCATTACTTTCTGTGGTAGACTAGTTGCCAATCAAGGCTATAGAAACCTATTTGTGCTGCTGTTTAACCCATAATTGGAGGGAATTTAAATGGAATTCAAATTTGGTTCTCCGATTTCTCATTCTGAGTTGATGTCTACTGCACCACAATGCACATATAACTGTAAAAATTACTTGGCTAATACATGAAAACATATATATATAACTTTTTGGACTTCCCAGTAATCTTAAAAATTTAAGAAAATTTTCTAAAAAAATTTTATATTTTTTTCCATAAAGTTTGTTTATATATAAAAATTCATTTGTCATTTTCATATGTATGGTACCTTTTGTTTTCCCCCAGGATAGTGAAAATGCAATTTATTTCTTGAAAAATTGCAAGGTTTTAAAATCAACAGTACTTGGAATGTGAAGCACTAATCTAAACTTATTTATAAATGGAACTTTGTCTGTCTGTGTCTGTGTGTCCGTTACCTATAGACTCAGAAACGGCTGAACCAATTTTCATGAAAATTTACACAGTTGTACTATAAGCGTCTGCGAGTGTTCTTAGCTAGGTTATGTGTCAAGGTACCCCCGATAAATATCGATAATCGAAAAAATTGGGTTATAGAAGGAGTGATCCGATTTTAACCAAATTTGATACATTCATAGACAAAGACATAAAAAACGATATTCAGAAGTTTCAAGGTTGCAGTTCTTACAATAGTGCAGCAAATTTGATATCGATACCAGGAAATCAAAATTTGACTTACATCCATTCATTTTTCTTTCAGTCTACGGTTTTGCTTTAACTGGAAACAACTATTGCTTTTTAGTCTTTCGTGCCAACATCCAAAGAGTCTGAACTCCAGGACCATGGATTAGTTTTAAAGCTTTCATTACACCCGAGCAACGCCGGGGCTATACTGCTAGTAAATTGATATATGTATGAAATGTTGTTAAGCTTATACATTTACAAAAAAATATATGCTTGCATGAGCAATTTTGTGTGTGTCTCTACCAAAACCTTCTCTAAAGTGGAGCCCATTATAGTTTCAAAGCTCATATGGATGTAAATATACTATAAATATATATATATATATAAATGTCATAGACATGCTAAAGATAAATAAGTACACTGTTTATGAATTAATTGTTATGCTCTTATTGTTTGTACTGACATTATTGATTTAAAATCAATACCAACCATTAACAAGTGACATTCTCTTATAGTATTTATCTTTATTAGTATTTTGACATTTGGCTGGCTTCTGGCAGGTTATAACACTTCTAAACACCAGGTCTTAACCAACCATTAAGATTTTTTTTAAGAAGCTATTGATTTCAATGTTTGACAGTTATTTGTAGTAGTGTTTCTTTTTTTTTTTTTTTTTTTTCCCCCCCCACCATAAGTGTTGTTGTGGTCTTTGGTACATCACAATAGGTATGAACATACTCTCTAATGGAAAAAGTAATAAAGAAAAGGTATCAGATGATTGAAGAATAATCTAAACTTATTTATGAATGGAACTTTGTGTGTGTCCATTACCTATAGACTCAGAAACGGCTGAACCGATTTTCTTGAAAATTTACACAGTTGTACTATAAGCATCTGTGAGTGTTCTTAGCTAGGTTTTGTGTTGAGGTACCCCCGGTAAATATCGATAATCAAAAAAATCGGGTTATAGAAGGAGTGGTCCAATTTTAATCAAATTTGATACACTCAAAGACATAAGAAACAATATTCAGAAGTTTCAAGGTTGCAGTTCTTACAATAGTGCAGAAAATATATATATAAATAAAGGCAAGATGTTTGTGTGTGTGTGAGTCTGTTTATCTGCCTGTATTTTTTCAGCCCTTTTATTTTAGTTTTTGCTTTGGGTTTGGCTCTAAGTAGGTATAATTGTAGTTCTTAGTCTCAGCCATGATACCATTTACTCAGAGGACTTATTTAGCCTCCAGAATTCAGTTTACAATGAAAAAAACTTATTTGATATCGATACCAGGAAATCAAAATTTGACTTACATCCATTCATTTTTCTTTCAGTCTGCGGTTTCACTTTAACTGGAAACAACTATTGCTTTTTAGTCTTTTGTGCCAATGTCCAAAGAGCCTGAACTCCAGCACCATGGATTAGTTTTAAAGCTTTCATTACACCCAAGCAACGCCGGGCTATACTGCTAGTAATGACAAAAGTAAATAATGCTGTAATAACATTAATTATAAAGCAAATGGGGATTATTTTTTAGGTGTGGCACCCACTGAGGACCAAAATCACTACTCAATTGTAAAGATTCAAGTAAGACTAGCTTCCTAACCATTACACTATGTTGAGGTGCCTTAAAACAAATAGTTAACTAAAAACAAAAAATGATTTGTGTGTGTGTATAGAAGGAAATAATTATGGTATCACGTGAAGAAAAACATTTCAGTTCTAAGTAAGAATTTTCCTTCTTTTTTTTTAAGATGCAAAGAGTTATACATAATTATCCTTTATTATTTCAATTAAATCTTTGAAAAATGTGTGCATATGTGACCAAGTTAAAAAGATTTTTATAACCAAAAAACCAGTTAATTACTTGAATGAAATTTTGAACTCAAAATTTTCTACAATAAGCTTTCATCACTGGGCTTAATCTCATGAATGTTGTCTCCTTTTTAATATTCTTAAATCCAAGACAATCAGTAATTGATTTTCTTACAACTTTGAGTCAAGTTCTTAAAGAGCCTTTTCAGATCAAGACTTTCATAAAGTTGTCATTCATGGCAACCAAATTAGTTCAGAAATATCTAAACTGTCAGCTGTATACAATTGCCTTCTTAGATTGATGAAAATAATGGCTTAATGAAGATGTTGATAATCTTTAGCTCAAAATAGTGTAGAACATAAAGATCTTCGGTCATTATTATTTGGCCCCATGCATGGCGTCCATATGAAAGTCTCAATCTGACTAGGCTATTATATGAAAATATGAATGTAGTTTTCAGGTTAATGCTTTAGTTTTGCAGTAATTTTCAATGTTGAATGAGGATATGAAAATTGTCTAATCAGGCTTTCTACTTTATAAAAATGGCGTTACATTATACGCAGTTACATGCATTAAACAACATTAACAAAATTTTGAAATCCTAGTTCTCACATAATCACTGAAGTTGAGCAACATCAAGCCTGGTTAGTACCTAGATGAGTGACTACTTAGGAATACCAGGTGCTTTAAGGTTAGATATGAGGGTGGTGTAATGGATAATGGCTTGGAATTGAAAATCAGAGCCAAGTTCAAATTCCAGTTGGATTGGAAATAGTATGAATCCATCTATTCTTCCTTAAGCAATGGGTTAATTAGTAAGATTTATATCACTAAATCATTGTCTGTAAAAAAAAGATTTTTACTCTAAAAATATTTTCTAACATTAAATAACTTTCAACCATAAAAAAAATCAATGAACAAATTATTTAAAAATGAAAAATTGTAATGATGGCTACTAGAAAATCTGTGTGTTTTAAAATGTCCAACTTTTTAAAAAAAAATATCTTGTGAGAACTTCATAGCTTTATTAATTTTTAATTAGTCACTTTTTTGTTCTTTGTTACTTTTTATCAGTCCTTTGTACTAAAAATACTTTCTGGCTATTATTAGTATGAAATCAAACTAGTGTCTAATAAAAAAATTTGAACCCACAATCCAAAGTTTCATTTTTCATAGGCAACAAACAATATAAACAATTCGAACTTAGCTTATGGCTAGACAACGAACAATCTCCAAAACTTTGTTTCTCTTTATTTATATATAGACTTACACACATCTTGATTAATCAAAAGAAAATTAATAAAAGCTGAAAACATTCTCTTCACCAAACAATCTTCATTATAAATTAAAATTGCTACCGGAACAGCAACAGAAACTCGACATGAAGCAAGTGGACAACATAAGATGTTGTGTTTGAAAGAAACAGCTTACCTTGTTGTTTTGTAGATTTTCAACTGTTTTGTCGGGTCATCAGGAGAGAATACGCACCGTTTCAGGGCATTCCTCTCGACGGCTTTTTCACGTATCGGCCCCCCCCCCACACTGATGTGAGGCCCCATTATCTAAATTGCATTTAAAAGACTGTTCAATGCACTAAAAATAATTTAGCGTTTCCTGTTTTGTTAAATGCTTCAATGTTTTCACTAGTTTTAAGGATATCACTTTCATGTTAGTCTTAATTTCTGTCAGTTATTGAGAATTCTCTATGTATATTGAGAAAGAGAGTGCTGACATACTTCAATCCTGTTTCAGCTGCTCAGCAGTGGACAAGTGAGCCTTCCAAAGGATTGTTGATGTTGCTCAGAATATGATCCTCTGTCCTCTTTGGAAGACATTTCTAATCTTGAATGTCACAGAAAACAATGAAAGACAGCACTCAACCTAGATACCACTTGTTTTAACTCTGGGCAACATTTGGGCTCTAAGACGAGGGACAGCTTTCATCATCAGACCTTGCTTGAAATGGATGCTGCCATGTGCTGATAATTTTCAACATTATTAGGCAATCATGTATCAAGAGACATGACTGGGGAGAAAATTTTCTCACAGTAGGTTGCTATTACTTTCTGCAGTAGATTGGTTGCTAATCAAGGGTAGAGAACCCAATCTATCCTGCTGTTTAACCCATAGCTGAAGGTAGAAGTGATGAATTAATATCTGTGCGTAAGTGAATGCAACAACAACTGGAACTTAAACTCAACTCTCCTATTTCTCATTTGGAACTGATATCTACTGCACCACTGGGCATCTGAAGAAGGAACAATATGGCGAAATAAAGAAAACAACAGGAAAACTTTTTTTCTTGCCTATTCATTTTGTACTGTGATGGACTTTATCAAGGCAAAGAGATGAAATGAGTTTTATTTTAAATAACATATCTATAAACAAAAAGTTGTTGGTTACTAGAAAAAAAACATTCATAAATGTTTATAAGATTAACAAATTATCAAACTTTTAAAAAACATCATAATTTATATTTGAAGATAATTTTTTTTTTCATGTACAGTAACATAACATTATACTGCACATGGAAAAAATTCTCTTTAAATGTGAACTATGACATTTTTTTTTAAACACAGGATGAAAAGCATAGGTGAGAAAACACAATTTTCCTCTTGTCTTCTTTATTTAACCATTATTACATTTTCTTGTGTTTGGTTTCCCCCACCACCACCCCAAGCAAGGTGGGACCACCACTAGTACACAGGGTGTTAGAATGAGGGAAAAGACCTGGTACAGGAGTATTGAAGAAAGGATAAAAAATTGACGGAATTCAAGGTGGTAGTAGATGGCAATTGATATTGTGTTTAAGTTCTTGGAGATTATGGCTATCAGGGAAACAAGTAGGCAGGAAGTGCGAGAAAAGAAACTCTTAGACTAGAAGTGGAAGTTACATTTAACTATTTTGACAATAAAAGGATGGGACCTAGATGCCAATTTAGTAGCACACTTAAATTCATGTGGCAATGAGGGCAAAAAGCTTGTTACAACTACAAATATTTTCATGGCAACCATAAAAATATTTGTAGAAAAGACAGAGGAAGACCATGTCATATTGGTGAGAAAGTGTCTGAAGTCGAGATGCCAAGTCAGGATCAATCACCCTCAAAATACGTCATTCAGCTGAAACAGTGGAAACTATAAAAATGAGAATGTGACTCTAAAATGATTGAATAGTTCCATTAGAGTCAATAAGTGGCCTGAAGCAGAAAGTAACCATCAATAAAATGTCCCTTGCCTCTATTTTTATTTGGTTTTGCACCCCAGCTTAAGTTTCCTGTATTTATTTCTAACAACTATTTCACCTGTTATATTTCTTTGCTGCTCCTACTAATTTCATTTGAACTTTTTTTATTCTGATGGTAAATGGTCAGCAATGTATGCATTCTCTTTTCATATCTTCAACAGTAATTTTCTACAACTGACACGGTCTGGTCCAATCTGCACAAGGTGTTTCAACAATGTCATTCAATCAAATTCAAGACCTTCACAATTATGGAACAATCCATTCCGAAACTTCCACCAGAAATCAAGACAAGGGGCCCACTTGAGAGTAAGGGAAAATGACACTGTAACATTTCGCTATATAATCAAGCCACTTGGATTTTCTGTGCTCGTAAGTGTCATTTTTATATATTGTGATGTGCATAGCAAATGATTTTGACAAATAGTCCAGTTTTTAATTGAATTTATAATTCTCTGATTCTATTTTCTGGAAACCAATAAAATGGCTTCACAAATTATTTGAATTATGATTTTAAAATGTTTAAAATTATTGCTGCAGATTTTTCACCAATAAAAAATTTTGTTTTCATAATGTCAATGTTTAATGTGATCAAAGATTTATTGTAATAAAGTAACTATAATTCAAATTCTGACTGGGACTTTGAATTCAATTTGCAATTGTAATTTTAGAAAGAGTATGAATTCATTACTTTTCCACCAGCTCAGAATGAAATAATAGACTAAACCTGTTAGACTTTGGTAGCCAGCCTTGGAAAAGAAAGATTCTGAATTTAAAATTAATCTGAAGAGAAATTGGTTCAATCTGGCCATCTTGCTCTAAACAAGACCCATTATTACTAATGCTCTTGTTGCTGTAGTGCAAATTATTCCGTAACGGTAAAATTAGCTGTTTCCGGGCAGAAAATGTTTGATGTTTCTTGACCAGACAGTGTTATTGTTGGTTAAAATTTATACAATCTTTTTTCTTAAAACAGATATTTACAAAATTAAACTTTTAATGTCCACTAAATGTTATAGCTTCTTTGTTTTTAGTAGTTTGGAAAATTAATGTCTTGGTTATATTATTTTATCTTCTAGTTAGATTTGTTACCCATTTTTGTTAAGGAAAACATTGTTAAGAGGAAAGAACAATAAAAAAAGAGGTATTAAAAAGACAAGATAACAAATGACATTATGTTTAAATTTTTGAAGATGAAAGTTAGCTGGAAGAGAGTTTTATAAGCATGAAGTACGATAGAAAAAACTGTCAGCATAGAATTTAGTTACATCTAGCTATTTCAGCTGTAAAGTGATCAGATCTTGTGAAAGTTTGTGCAAGTGTTTTAAAATTGCTCTTGATATAGATTTCAGCTGTAAAGTGATCAGATCTTGTGAAAGTTTGTGCAAGTGTTTTAAAATTGCTCTTGATATAGATTTCAGCTGTAAAGTGATCAGATCTTGTTAAAGTTTGTGCAAGTGTTTTAAAATTACTCTTGATATAGATTTCAGCTGTAAAGTGATCAGATCTTGTGAAAGTTTGTGCAAGTGTTTTAAAATTGCTCTTGATATAGATTTCAGCTGTAAAGTGATCAGATCTTGTGAAAGTTTGTGCAAGTGTTTTAAAATTGCTCTTGATATAGATTTCAGCTGTAAAGTGATCAGATCTTGTGAAAGTTTGTGCAAGTGTTTTAAAAATTGCTCTTGATATAGATTTCAGCTGTAAAGTGATCAGATCTTGTGAAAGTTTGTGCAAGTGTTTTAAAAATTACTCTTGATATAGATTTCAGCTGTAAAGTGATCAGATCTTGTGAAAGTTTGTGAAAGTGTTTTAAAATTACTCTTGATATAGAGTTTAAAGACTAAAAAGTGATTTATTTTCATCCTATCTTTATACTTGGGTTCCATATTCTTTATAATTTATTTTATATTTATTTATTTTCAATTAATTTTTAATTTGGGATACAATGTTATTTAATTTTTACTATTAATATTGAATTTTTTTCCTTTTCAGTTCAGTGGAAGTTGTTTCCTTGGAGGAATGGTCTGGCAGTATGAACTTATGCGATTGAAGGCACAAAAGATCATAAATAATTGGATATCAGCTGATGGGCATGACATATTTCATCCAAAGTCCTATGCTTTTCGATCACATGTGAGTTTCTTTTATAACTGATAAATTCTTCAGAAAATGTTTCCGGGTAGAGTTATTGTCTAATTGTATCAGAAGCAAGTGAAGTACAAGTAAAATGGATAATAAAAGTGAAGCAATAAATGCTTTTACATAGATAATATGAGAAACGGCTGCTGAAGTTTCAAGATTTTTAATTATCACTGCACAGAAAGGTATTGACTCTTATCATAAAAATGCCGTTATCATCAGTCACATGACCAGGTGTGGTTGTAGGGTCACTGTGCAGCTGAGCACCTGATCAGCTCTTTTCACATATCTCGGTAGGTATTCATTCAAGCATAACATGCCTTGGGCAAAGTAAGCCTGGCAGAGCCTGTGCATCACTGACCAATTTATCAAACTTTGTCATGGACACATTGAGGAAAGGTTCTATCCTGGGCTTGGACTTCAATCTAGGAAACCTTCTACTCAGCAATTCAATGTCATCCCTTCTCTGAATATACTGCCAGAGAAATTTAATGATGACTAAAATGTAGAAAAACTAGTAGTACTTTAGGGAAAGCTTGTATTTTTGGAATTGCTTATATATTGTGAGATTTGTTCCTTGTTTCATTTGAAAATCATTTATGGCTTTCATTTTAATGTGTTTAAGCTATTCTTAATAAAATAATAGTAAATCATTCTTAGTAATAAAATAATAGTTAAATGTTCTTTGTAATATTCTTAGTAATAAAAATTTTAAAAGTTATACTTTCTTTTTGTAAAAGTATTTAAATTATTTTCATTTAAAAAATTATTTCAAATAAGAACAGTTTTTTGAATTCTTTATTCTACAAATTTCAACTTTTAATATTTCAATAAGATCTTTATTCTTTTAAAATTAATTTTCAGTTACATCTTTCTTTATAAGTAATTCAATATTTATTACTTTTTATAGAAGTAATTTCTAAAGAATTAATGGATCTTATTTTTTTAATCCAATATTTTTTATTACTTCAAACATTATCTTTAATGGATACCTTTAATAGATAGTCTGTTTTATTTTAAATAGTAATTATTTTGTCTATCAGCCTGCCTTTCTAAAAAAAAAAAATTATTAAAGATAATGGGCTCTCTGGCAGGATTTGAACAAGTGTCCCCCTTTACAGGACAAACCACCATCTGATCTGGCATGCTTTAACCCCTTGGCTATGAAGAGCTTGACAATTAAGCAAATAAAGATAAATAGGACCTTGCTTGCTTGTTAAGCTCTTTGGCCCAAGCAGTTGAAGCATGCCGAATCAGATGCAAGTTTCTGGAAAGGGCAACACAGGTTCAAATCCTGGCAGAGGGCACATTTTCTTTAATAAGTTTTGGAAATGTGCAGGCCAGGCAGTCAGTCAGTTAGGTCCCATATGTGGTACATGTTTTGGGTGATCATGTCTTGAAAGAGACATGACTGACTGGGCAGAAGGTTATCCACAGTAGGTTACCAATGCTTTCTGCGGTCGACTGGTTAACCCAATCTGTCCTATTATTTAACCCATAACTGGAGAGAAGAGACGGATTAATACCTTTCCCAAGGGTATTTGTGCATAAGTGAATACAAGGAATTCGTCTCCCTGAGTCGTCGTTCCAAGTCAATATCCACTGCTCCACAATGCAACTGTGTAATTATAAAACAACATTTACTAAGATACAGATATCCAATAAAAATAGCAATAGTTTTAAATACATTGAATAATTTTTCTAATATAGGGAATTAAGCTTTAAGAGACTTTTATTGTTTATTATTTGTAAAAATGTGCTTTAAAACTAATTTGAGCTCCTTAAGGTTTCTGCCTGGCCTCATTCACTTTTACTTTTCTTCTCATTCAGCTGAACATGTGGTGGAATAGCATGAGTGATGGGCAGAAGTACGTATTGGGAATCATTGGGGCTAATGTTCTTGTCTTCACAATGTGGCGGATACCATCTTTGCAGGCCAATATGATGAAATACTTCTCTAGCAATCCAAATTCAGGTCAGTTGACAGGTATCTCTTTTCTAGTTCATATTATTTCTGTAAGTGGAAAACAGTCTCTCAAAAAATTTGTAATAGAAAAAGGAGAGAAATAAAAGACTTCGAAGATTATGTATCTTATGAAAAAGAATATATAGTTTTTTCAGTATTTTGACATAATACAGAACACTTGTGTCAATCTTAAATACAAACCACTTAAGAGCCACTTAAAGTAGAGTTACTTTTAAAATAGTTACAATGAATGAGGTGAGTGATATGAATGAAAGAGGAGATGGTACAAAGTGAAGATTATAAAGATAAAGAAGATTGATAACAATTGACCCTTGAATTGAAGAGACTAGCATTCAGTGGAGCATCCACACAGGAGGCTGTTCCTCAAAGTAGCAGTTCTTGGATGGGGTAAACTCAGTGGAACTTCCTACTTTCATTTGAAATATGAAGGAAACAAGGCTGATTCAAATCCATAGAAGTAGCTGGTGCTGCTCACTCCTCACTGTCCAGCCACAATAGAACTCAAAAGTGATTATGTGGCCTTGTGGATGATGAATCCTTCCCTTCTCCCACAGACAAAACGTTGCAATCTGCTCTGTTGCTATTACTGTGGCAAATGTTCAAATGAGTCACATTCCTTCGTCCCATCAGCTAAGACCCTCACAGCTTGGACCTGCCATGCCATGTTCACTGGGACAAATCATCCTCCTTTCTCTTTTGGTAAAAATTAAGTTCCACTCACTTTCTTCTTCAGAACTGTTATATTGTAGAACAAACTCCTGAGAGGATGCTTCCAAAACCCATAAAATCTTAATCTCATAAAGTCCAGAGTCAACCAACATCTTCACAAACTGCACTGCTTCCTCCCTCATTTTATTTTTTTATTTATTTATTTATTTTTTCAGCAATCTCATTCAGTAACCACCTACCCTGAGTTGCCTCTGGGTCTTTATTGGATGAATTAAAGTTAAAAAAATATTTTCATGCTTATGTTGTTGATATGTCCCGGAAAGTGATATATCTATTATTCAAAGTAGCTAAGTGGTTTTGGCAAATGTAACCGGGTAGGACAATCTAGCAGGTAGCCATAATGGACTGGTACTTGTGGTAGTCATATGCAGTATGCTTAGGCGTAGGCTTATGCAATAGGCGTAGTCCCAGGCATCCCCACCTTAGTCTGTATTTATAGCTGACACCAGCCAATTTTTATTACTGTGAGGGGGAACCAAGGTGTATGCATATTCATTAAATCAGTTGTTTTCTCTTTCCCCACCCCTAATAGTTGTCTTCTCTCTCTCTCTTCCTTAGTTGTCTAGCTTTCAAAACATTGAAACCTGGTCAGAGAAGTCCATAACGAACAGCAGTTTCACTATTCTTTTCAATCCATGTCCAGTGAATCCAATTATCCTCCTAATTTAATTTGCATAAATTCCAACATTCCCTGGATTAATTTATCACCCATTTACTAAATTAGATAAATGTTCCTTCCGAAAAGCATTCTTTTTTAATCAAACTTTTATTGCTCTAACATTCAGGTGATCTTCACTTTCATTTTTAAATACAAAGCTAACATGCCTCCCCGTATATACCTCTATTTTGTAATTCTGCTACTAATTTCACTTTTGTTAGCCATCAAATAATGTCTCTTGTTATCAAATGTCTTTATCATTTCACTGCTAACTGCAGTCTTCTCTAATATATTTCAGCACTTGTAAGCTGAAATAACTTGTAATTAGTTTGATCAAGGACATAGAGGAGGGAATGTTTTACCAGAGAAAAATTCTCAGCCAACCTGGCCTCCAAATACCAGCACACAAAACATTAATGTAGCCACAAAAACAAACACCTGTAAGTGTGAATAATGGTCAAAAACAACACTGGTGTGCATTAACTATCATCTTTCTTATTTTCTGTTTTTCTTGCATATATGCCCGCTATTATTTCTGAAATGTATCTCTGCTTGATTTTCTTATTAGAAACAAATCTATACTGTGTGACATAAACATAACTCCATCCCTGGCTTTTGCTATCATCACCAAACTAGATCCCCCACAAGACATGCAGACTTACTATTGTCCTAAAAGAATGTTCTCCTGAACTGGCTCCTGCTATCTCTAAAGTTTACAACAAATTCCTTACTACTTCTTGCTTTCCAGCTTGTTATAAAACCTCTTTTAGTTTCAGCTTTTAAGAACTCTGATGACACTTCCAATCTCTTGAATTATCATCCTATTAGTCTGTGGCATTTGTGCATCAGTTCTGCCTCTTATGGGCCTCTCTGCAAGTGGTCAAGATTCAGATTTCGTAAGATGCTTCATGCCAATAAAAGCAGTGGGGAACCAGCATTCAGCAAATCATTGTGTCTTGTGAAGCCAGTCCTGTGAACATTTTGTTCCTAAAAATTTCTGTGGTTTCCAAGGCAGTGTTACTTTCCGTCTCTTTCTCCTCTTTGCCTATTATCACCATAGCAGTTGGGAGAGCAATTGGTTAGGTGTTTCCTCCAATTTCAACTCTCTTGTCATACATTACAACATAGTCTTTTGGATAAAGTAATAAACGCTCTGTGGATGTGCGTTGTGGTGTAGTGGATATCAGCTTGGAGCAAGAAATCAAAGAGCCAAGTTCGAATTCCAGTTGAATTCACTGCATTCACTTACACGCAAATACCCTTGGAAAAGGTATTTCTCCATCTCTTCTCCCTCCATCTATGGGTTAAATAGCAGGCAGGACAGATTGGGTTCTATAATCTTGGTTGGCAACTACAGGAAAATCTTCTGCCCAGTCAGTGTGGCCATGAAAGAGCCATGATCGCCTAAGCGTGTATCACATATGGCACTTAAATAAATAAAGGCTCTAATCAACATTGACTCATCTCATGTCATATAATCTTTCTAGCAAACAGTATTTTTTTTGCTTCTCTAGGTCAACTGCTGATATGTTAATGGTCCTTACTGAATTTATCTATCAAGCTTTAGACAAGAATGAGTAGACTTAGGCTGTGATTTTACATATCTCATAGGCATTTGATTGAGTTTGACATGTTGGCCTTCTTCACAAGCTGAAGGGCTATGGTGTCTTCAGGCGACGTGATTCAATCTTTCTTAAAATGTGTTGAATGACCAAAGTTCTGTTCTAATAGCTTCTTTTCTTGCATTTCTCACTTGTGAAACTCTTAAATTTTTTTGTTGGTATCACCCCAAGCAAGGTAGTAAAGCCACCAAAACCCAAGGGGCTACAGGGTGTGGAAGAATTAAGAACAGAAACATGAGTAGTGAGCAGAAAGAGAAAAGAGTAATCAGGAAGATAGCAATTGATAGTGCATTTAAATTTTTGCAATTAAAGTTGACTGGAAAACCATGGAGCAGGAAGAGAGTTTCACAGGCAAGAAGTGCAAGGGTGGGGAAGAAACTGTTAGCATAAAACTTACGGCTACATCTCACCAGCTCAATTTTAAATTGATAAGATCTCAATGTCAGTCTAGTATTGCATTCAGATGTATAAAGTCTAAGTACCAAAATGAATAGCTCATTCAAACAATTGCCATAAAAATATTTATAAAAAAAAGGCATAGAGACAACCTTATGGTAGTGGGTAAGTGACTGAAGCCGAGCCACCAGATCAGGACCAATAATATTGCCAATTCTTTGGATCTTATCAAGAAGTTCAAGGTAAATAGCAGGAGCACTGAACCATATGTGGCAGCAATATTCTAGGTATGAATGAATGGTAGACTTATAAATATGTAAGATAGATTCTGTAGAGAAAATTGTCTCACCTGACAGAGTAAACCCATTTTCTTAGCAGCTGACCTAGCAATGAATTCAATGTAGTCTTTCCACTTAATGTCAGCTGAGAACGTAAGCCTAAGAAGGTGCAACAAGTCACTTTCCTCAAGGTTAGCATCAGCCATTCTGATGGAAGGTAGAGAAGAGCCTCTCAGATGATTAATAGAGGGAAGTTTAGTTTTGGAGGCATTAAAAGTGATGATCCATCTTTTGCTTCAGTTAACAAGTCTTAAGGTCATTTTGAACATAAGCTGCCATTTTGACCTTGTCGAACTGTCAACCTTACTATCATGGCGGGATTAAAAGTTTGTGTCATCAACACAGATGCCAAGTTGAGAGCTGATGTTATCAGGAAGGTAGTTAATGAAAATTTCAAACAGCATAGAACCGAGGATGGAGCCTGGGAGGGGGTACATCTACATTAGTATGAACGGATTTAGACAAGTGGCTGTTGAGGATAACTTTCATTTCACAATTTAATAGGAAAGGTTGAATAAGCTCAAAAATGTGTCCAGAGATGCCATAACTTTTCAGCTTGTGAAGAAGGCTTGTATGCCAGGCCTTTTCAAAGACTTTCAAGGTGTTTAGTGCTACAGCCTGGACTTCAGTGTTTTTATCTAGAGCATGATAGACACTTTCTGCAATTATTGTCAGTATATCAGCAGCTGACCGGGAGAAATAAAAGCCATTTTGCTTGTTTGAGAAAAGACCCTGTGATGAGAGATGATGAACCAATTCAGCATTGATTAGTGTCTCTAGGAGTTTGCCAAAAAGTGTAGAAGGCCAATAGTTGGAAGGGTCAAGCAGCTTACCAGAGTTTTTAACTGAAACAACAGATGATGACTTCCAGCCGGCAGGAAAGCACGAGGCATCAAAGCATTTATTATACAGCTTAGAGAGAACAGGAGCCAGTTCAGGAGAACACTTCTTAATGATTACTATAGGGATACCATCAAGTGCACATGCTTTGTTGGGATCTAGGTTAGAGATGATAGCAGAAACCATGGAAGGGGTTAATAGCATATCACTCAACATAGACTCAGTTCTAAGTGGGAAATTAGGCAGGGATACTCCAGATAAGTCAAGAATGAAGTTTGAGGAGAATTTATGGGCAAAGCATTTAACTTTATCAGCAGATGTTAACACCTCAAGTTGATTGAAGAGGAGCGAATAGAGACTTTTCACTTATTTAATACACTATTACAGAGCTGCCAGTAATGATGAGAGCCAAAATTGTTAGAGGCTATACAGTGCCTCATTCTTTCAGCAAACAGGGACTTTGTTTTTTAGAGGACTCACATTTATTACAAGCAGTAATGAATAGGCTTGTAATGAATAGGATGTGCGTTGTGGATGTGCGTTGTAATGAATAGGATGTGCGTTGTGGCGCAGTGGATATCGGCTCGGAACGAGAACTCAGGGAACCGAGTTCGAATTCCAGTTGAAATCCTTGCATACACTTACGCGCAAATACTCTTGGGAAAGGTATTAATCCATCTCTTCCCTCCAGTTATGGGTTAAATAATAGGACAGATTGGGTTCTATAGCCTTGGTCGGCAACCAGTCTACCGCAGAAAGCAATGGCAACCTACTGCGGGATAATCTTCTGCCCAGTCAGTCATGTCTCTTTCGAGACATGATCACCCAAGCGTGTATCGCGCATGGCACTTAACTGACTGACTGACTGAATGAATAGGCACCTGTTATGATTAAATTTGTCACACTGGTATAGCTAAAAATAGTGGTCCCTATGTGCTGTAGCATGGTTCACACCATGCTGCAACATGCTGGTGTGAACCATGGAGAAGATTCAGATTTCACCTGGTATTTCCAAGAAGAGATGAAAGTATCCACACCAGCTTTGACATAAGAAGAATCCTCAGTGGTGCAAGTTTTAATTAGGAGGTTAAATATGTCAGTCCAAGGGGCATCATGAAGAAAATCACAGAAAGAGGTCTTATGGATAAGGATTTTCCATTTAATAAGAATGAAAAATCAATAGCTACCACAGAATGGTTAGTTACCAAGAGAGCGGTATTGCGGAAAGACCAAGGAGAGGAGGTAAGGAAAAATCAAATAGAGAAGCCTGTTGCTAAGTTTTTCTAGGGAAACAAAGTAAGGAAGTTCTCAATTTGAGTAAGGGATTGAGTAATGGAAAAATTTAATGTCTGAATATCAGCAACATCAGTACCTTTCGAATGTTTCAATCCCATGTCATGGTGAGGATTAAAATTACCAAATAATGTTCACAGATGGATGGAGGGACAGAAAGTGCCTTTTCTATATTGTCAGCTATTATGTTTAATATACTGCAGTCCTAGGAAGAGGGAAGAGATGAAGAAAAAAAGAGATAGCTAATAGCTTAGCAACAAAAG
Organism: Ascarosepion bandense; assembly: GCA_037127315.1. Lineage (NCBI taxonomy): Eukaryota > Metazoa > Mollusca > Cephalopoda > Sepiida > Sepiidae > Ascarosepion > Ascarosepion bandense. The sequence goes on along the minus strand of JBBBDQ010000193.1, from coordinate 1,590,529 downwards.
ATAGAAACACATAAAGGAGTAGTCAGGGGTCTCGAGACAATTCCCTAGTCACCGGAAGATTTTCCAGTATGTATACACCAAGGCCATGCATGTGAATGCTGGAATCTTTTAGGCAAAGAGGAAGATAGCCTGGAACCAAGAATTCATTAGTAGCAATGGAAGAATTTAAGTTATTTTCACAGAGCACAAAGACAACTGGCAACCATTTCAAGAAGAAAGATTCTACTTTGCAGAAGTTGGAACGGATCCCACGAATATTAGTGAAAGGAAAGATGAAGTGGGTAGCTGTTTTTTTTTTTTTTTTTTTTTTTTTTTTTTGCTTACTGGGTTAGTTGTATTTCTTTTTGTGTTTTCCATGAAATTTGTTTTGAGGAGAGAGAGAGAGAGAAAAGAACACTATTTGTCACTATCTGCCGGCAATGACAATACAAACTAGCTAGAGCATGGCTGAGAATATAGCATATTGTGGCCTCAGGGTTGCCTACCAGAAATACATGCCAGGTACACCAATCCATGCATGACATGGCACTACAAATATTCAAATATTATGTGATCATTAATCAGAGCAGCCTCTCTAAGCACTACCAAAGAGGCTTCTTACGTCCAGTCAAAAGCAGCAGTCAAGAAACTGCCAATCCAGTACCTTCACAATGGAAAGTCACAGCCACTAGCTAGTCTAATCACCAAAAAGTAAAGACAGTTAAACGATTGTAGCCCTGGTAGAAGAAAGAAAAAAAGAAAAGAAGCCGATAAATCATATCCTGAACAGAAAATAAGGGATGAACCTCTACTTCTTTCATGTTTTCCTATCACCTGTGATCTTTAAAAATTTTCTATCTTCCCGAATTCTGTTCTTTTATTGTCCTTTCTTTTCACTAACATTTTCTCATCTTCTTTCATTCTCACATTCTGAGTAATAATTTGCATCTCAGTGGCATTATCACTTTGTTTAAAAAAAATAATATTGCTTCTTGGTTTTCAGCACTTTTTTTTTTTAATCATATCACCCCGAGCAAGGCGGTAATGCCACTGATGTGCAGGGGGCTACATGAAAGTGAAAAGATTGGAAAAGAGAAAGCCGGGAACCACATCCTAAACAGGGAACAAAGGATGAGCCTCTTCACCTGTTCAATAGACGAGGGTGGAGTGTGAACCGGGCGATAATCCTGCCAACAGGCACATACCCCCAAATATTGCATAATGCAACAACTTCCTGTTCGCACATTTATTCTTACAACTAAAAGGAAGATGACTTAAAAAAAAAAGTGTCAACCCAGGAAAAGTATTCTTCCTCCAAATTTAAATGAACCTCTTATGGATATGCTCTTCCTTTCTCTCTCTTTACTACAGGAGCTCCTTGCTGGTCTATGTTTCTGTCTGCCTTCAGCCAATACAGTTTCATCCACATGTTTACTAACATGTATGTCTTGTGGTCCTTTTCAAATGTGGCACTAAACCTGTTTGGCAAAGAACAGTTCATGGCCTTCTACTTCAGTGCTGGTAAGTGCTAATTAATTAATATCATCTCTGCAATTGAAAGAAAAGAATAAAGAATTTGTTTATTCATCTAACCTATCAGCACCTGTTTTTTTTTTTTTATCAATTATTGGTGATCCAAAAGTTTCATTTTTAACAGGAACTTTATTAAATACCACATTTACTATCTTCTGCCACCTTTGAAGGTAATTTCATAATTCGACCTTTCTTGTGCTTTTATCTTTCTAAACAAAATATTACCCTAGGTGCCTTTTTTTCTTTTCTTTTTAATTTTTCTTTTTCTTTTCTTATTTTCTTTTTTTTTGTTTGTTTTTTCTTTTCCATTTTTATTTGTTTTCTTGTTTTTTATTGTCTTTTTTGTTTTATTTTGTCATCTTTTTCATTCATTTTCTTTTCCTTTCTCTTGTTTTTGTTTTCTTTCTTTTCTCTCTATTTTCTGTGTTTTCTTTTTTTTTTTTTTTTTTGGTTTTTTTACTTTTTCATGTTTTTTTTCTCAAAAGAATTCTTTAAAAATTGGAATAAATAGTAATCAAAAGATCAAATATCTGAATCAGGACAGCAGATGAGTGCAGATATACCAACCAATTTTTTGCCTTGTCAAAAAGAAACATATTTTTAACATTTATCTTCATGGAATATTGTACTATTGTTCTTCAATTTTGGGATGCTTTTCAAGAATTGATGCCTTCAGTCTATTTAAATTGGGTTGTGCTTGCTTGAATTTATCCTTTCTTTTCTCTGGAAGGAGTACAGAACTCACTTTCTATTCCCATTATCTACACAGCACTTTTTCTTTGGAGAAAAACCAGCCTTTTTAAAAAAGTATCCATGGATTGTGCACACAAATTTAGTACTGTAGTGCTTTGTGTGTACGTGTGTGTCGAAGCTGTACACCAAATTATCTAGAATAACCAAGTCAGTTCAAATAAGTATAAAGCTGTTTTAGGTATTTGTTTATCTTGTGCCATGTAATGATTATTCTCAAGCATTGTCTTCGTTTGAATACTACCAATTTACAAAACTTTGCAAATGTTCACCTGTTCTAGTCATTCATAGGCCTCTATGAAGTAAACATTTTTGTTTTGTTTTTCTTACATTTTTACCTTTTTTTAAAATTAAAATGTTACTTATTTTCTTTCAGTGTTAGAATAAATAAATGAAGCTGTATTAATCAATTTTTATATTTTTTTTATATGACAGCTGTGACAAAAACATTTTTATTCTGACCAAATATCAAAATATCATTTGGGATGGTCAGGCTGAGAACTTTTCACCACTTCTCCTGTACAATCCAAAGACATCATTTAACAAAAAAAAGGAAGTTTTAGGCTAATCCAATATTTCAGTATTGTGAACAAATAGAACAATAGAAAAGTTAGTATATTTGATTTTTTTCTAATTTGCTTAAATAATTTATAAAATTAACTTTATTTCTGTAAAATACCTAAAAATCAATTTTATACTAGGTTGTCTAGATTTTTGTTCCTTAATACACTCAGAAGTTTTTTTTTTTTTTTAGCTGATAAAAATGCACAAGTATTTCAATCACCAACCTTCAGAATATATATATATATATATATATATATATATATATATATATATAACCAATACAATCCCAACTCCTTCCTTCACCTAAACTAACCTCTGGCCTTAGAAATTTCTTCATTCTCTGTTTAGAAGGGTTCAAAGAATGCATGCCTTAAAATGACATGTTGAAAATGGCTATTTCCCCTCTAAGTTTTATCTGAATTTACAGATAAATAAAGATAGATATATATATATATATATATATATATATATATATATATCCTTACATCTACAGCAGACAAGGTTGATGGTTTGCTCGCAAATTCTCTTCCAACTTCACACTTGACTCATCTGGAGTACTCACACCTGATTTCCCACCTAGAATAGAAGCTCAACTGAGAGATATATGTATAACCCTGTTTCTGGTCTTAGACATTTCCAAATTAGACTCCCATAATGTAAGCAGTGGTGATTAAATCCCAGTTATCATCAACTGCATTAACTCCAGGACTCCGGTATTTCTAGACAATTGTTTGATTTAATCCAATTGTTTCTATCGGAATGATGGTTGTTTTCAACAGGCAAGCTTCCAGATCCTTTCACACAAACACAGGTGTTCCTCAAGGCTCTATCCTAGGTCCTATGCTGTTTCTGGTCTTCATCAATGATCTTCCTGATGTCATCAGTTTCCAAGTAGTCATCTTTGCAGGTCACACCACCATTTACTTTCGTCTCAATAGGAAATCTCTCAAGGCTGACAAAAGAGACCTGGCTGCTGCTCTTGAAACAGACCTCCAATCAGTAGTTGACTGGAGCAGGAAATGGCTTGTAAATTTTTTGCCTCTAAAACTAAACTGTTCTTCATTAATCCCCATAGAGAAACTTTCCTGCCAGCCATCTGCATGGCTGATACAAGTCTCCTTAAGAGCAAGACACCATGCCTCCTTGGCCTCACTTTTTCAACCAACCTGAAATGGAACGAATACATTGAATCTATAGCTACATTTACTGCTAGGAAAGTTGGGTCTCTGTATTGGGCCAGGAAGTTTTTCTCGGAAGAATCAATCTTGCATATTTATAAATCTACCATTCATCCATAGATTGAATATTGTTGCCATATCTGGTCAGGTGCTCCTGCTATTCATTTTGTGATTCTTGATAAAATCCAAAAAAGGATCTGCAATGTAATTGGTACTGACTTGGCATGTCTGCTTCAGTCACCTTTCTCATTGACTTGATGTGGCTTCTGTCTTTTATACAAATATCTTTATGGCAACTGTTCTGACAAACTTTTTTTCCCTAGAACCCTGACAACGTGAATTTAGCATACTACTAGAGTGGCAACTGAGTCTCACTCTTTTAACATTGAAATTGTTAGACTTAACCATCACTTCTTCTCCAACAGTTTCTTTTCTCACACTTCTCACCTGTGGAATTCCTTTCAATTTACTTGCTTTCTTGATAGCTACAATCTCCAAAGATTTAAATGCAATGTCAAGTTCCATTTTCTATGTTCTTGAATCCCATTCATTTTTTATCCTTTCTTTAATATGCCATCTACCCAGTCTTTTCTCTCACACCCTGCATACTACTGATGGTCCTTCCTTTGCTTGGAGTGAAATGATTAAATATATGTATAGGGTCTCTATATATGTGCGTGTGTGTATCACTTTAAACATTATTTTTAATAGATACTTCTATCTGATTAGGCACTCTGTTTATAAAACAGTATATTTATTTTTACCTACCAGCCTGTATGTTTGATAAATCTTCTGAAAGAAAAAATTGTGCCTTTAAGCATAATCAAACCTGCATCTTTAAGTAACATCAAGCCTAGTCAATACCTTGATGGGTGACTAGATGAGAATACCAGGTACTGTAAGCTTGAATGTGCAGGTGGTGTAATGATGTCTTGGAATTGAAAGTCAGTCAAATTCCAATTCCAGTTGGGTTTACTTATATGCAAATACCTTTGAAAAATGGTTCAAATCCACCTCTTCCATATCTATGGGTTAATTAGTAGGTCTTGTATTAGTAAATCCTTATTATCTTCAAAAAATTATTTCAATCTAAAAATATTTTCTGACTTTGATGCAAATGTTTAATAAACCATAAAAAACAAACCAGTCTCTTTAACTAGATGAAATAGGTCAGGCCAACAGCTGCATGTTTTTTCTTTTTCCAAAACATCTATGTAATTCCATTCAGTTTTGTTTTTAAATATCAAGCCACAAAGTAAAAAGCTGCTCTTCATAAAGTTTGTCATCTTTAAGTATTTCGATATCAATTTTTTAAGGCCTAAATTTGAAAATTTTCTTGTCAAATAAATTTTTGACTTTATTGTTTATACTGCACAGATTGGAAGAATTTAGTGTTCTTCGTTTCCATTCTTTGTCTTGAGACATTTTTTCCCTTTCACTATATTGTATTTTTTTTTTGACAGAATGGGAAAAGCCAGAAAATAAAAACCATTCAACATCATAAAAAACAATGTTTATTCACCATAGTGATAGCCAAGTCATCTGCATAGTCAGTATGTCAACTTTTGTGCAAGATATTGACTTGAGAGCTATCTATCACTGCAAGACACCATTAGCAATGTAAGAGAACAGCAACATTCTCTTACATCATCTAGAAAATGTTATCACTGCAGACACCATTACCAGTGTCACAGTTCTACATCATCTAGAAAATGCTACCAATAATGTTGGACTCTGTCAATTCCTCGAAAATTGAATTCTTAGGCATCATTTTTCAAGGCTCAATACAGTCTTGGGTGAATCAATAAAATCTGTTGAATCTTTTACATATCTAAGAAGTAAAATAAATTCTACTGAAAAGGATGTGAAAATTGACTGAGCTAAAGCCTGAGTCAACTTGAATAAAATAGGTGTAATCTGGAAATCTATCAGTCAACCTCAAATGGAGATTCTTTTGAGCCACTGTCAGTAGGTTGCCATTGCTTTCTGTGGTAGACTGGTTGCCAGACAAGGTTATAGAACCCAATCTGTCCTGTTATTTAACTCATGACTGGAAGGAATAGACAGACTAATACCTTTCCCAAGGGTATTTGCACATAAGTGAAACGCAACAAATTCAACTGTAGATGCCACTGTAGATGCAGTGTTAATGTATTGTTACAATTTAACAAGTTTTTGCATTCAAAACGGAAAACAGTTTACTACTGGTAGACTGACGGGTAAGTGTTACGAAGAGGAAGGAAGGTGTCAAAGTTAAGATAGCGAAGAAATTTAAGTGCTATACTTTTAGGAAATCCTCAAATGTGTATATAAAGAATAATTATTAGTTTGGTCAATGAATGAGTCAAAAATATCTATTTACCCTTTTAGTTCCATGAGATTCTCTTTCAGGTTTTAGTTGGTCAGCAACTTTTCTTAGAAATCCTTTTGGCTGGATATAAATCCTTGAATCAAAGCCAGAGTTGATAATGTCAGTAAATCCTGTTAACAACTCTTTTCCCAAAACCTCTTTTTATAGGGGCTAACACCTAATTGGCATATTTCTAGAATATTTCGAATTCTCTCGATTTAGCATCTTCCAAACGTTCTATTTCTAATTTCCTTATTTTTACGACTACTTCATGAATTAAAACTTTTTGTAATAACAAGTAGGACTCAATAGAATCTTTTACTACAAGTTTTTAGACATTATTATTATTTTTATATATAAATGCATCCTCATAACAGTATGCTGTCCCTGCTTGAACACTAGTTAAAACCCAAGAGTCTAAGCTTGATGGAATCTACTCTCAGATGTTAAGAGCTATATGTAACATCTCTTGGAGACAACGTCCAACTAACAGTTCAATGGACCCATCCCTGATATTTCTACAATCTGACATAAACACAGAATGTGCATTGGCAGATCACTGCTGGCAATGATGCGGTTTCCAGTTTTCTCTTTTCCAATCTTCTCACTTTTTTTTTTTCAATTGAAGTAGATAGACTAAACTATCGCCTGGTTCACACTCCACCCACGTCTATTGAACAGGTGAAGAGGCTTATCCCTTGTTTCCTGTTTAGGATGCGGTTTCCAGTTTTCTCTTTTCCAATCTTTTCACTCCTATGTAGCCCCCTGCACATCAGTGGCATTACCGCCTTGCTCGGAGTGATATGATTAAAAAAAAAAAAAGTAAAACAAGAACTTGCAAGGGATCTACTGCTCCGGACACTTAGCCATGGCGCAAGACAGGCTGGTTGCCCAGCAATTCCCTATATCAACCAGTTATGCTACCCTAATGACCTTCTGACCTTGATGATTGACGTGATACTCATGAATGTCCAAGCTAGCTTGAATGAATAATAAAATTATTCACCATATCTTGATAACTCAAGGCAAATATTTCTCATAAAATACTTATCATATGCATAAGAACTTACATTTTTTGTGATATATATTATTTTATATGGATTGTTTGTTACATTTTCTGCCTTCACTTTAAGGCTACTTCATAACAGTTGGTTCACAAAGGTGAGTTTAGCTGACATTGCTGCTAGCATAACCCACCAAGAAGCCACAGGCACTTGCTAGGTTGACTACAAGGCAAAAGACTTGACTGGCAATACTGTCAGAAACTTTTTTGCTTTAAGCATATCAACGAATTTTAACTGTATCAAAAAATCATTTTATCTGGGTTCACATATTTGCAATTCTAACAGCTCCATTGATTTGGGATTACAATCAGGTATGACTAACTCAAATTTTCAATATAAATTTTAATACTGGATTCATTCAAGATGTTTATGGAATACTTGACATTTTAGACATTTCTACAAATAGTCAACTTTTTACCCAAACTGGAAGGCATCACAAATGCAGTAAGATTTCTGTGGGCAGGGTGGACCAAATATAAAAATTTTGCAAAAATTGAGTGTAATTTAGTCCAAGGATTTAGTCTTGTAGCAATACTGAAGGTGATTATGTCCCTTTGGTTCATGTAAGTCATGTGACAGCTGCTAAGTGACGTCACATGACTTACATAGCCAAGAGTGGCTAGTCATTCAGTTTGTCTACATCAGCCAAACCAAGTGGTTGCTTTTTAGCTTGGGCTAAATTTGCCTCTTTCAGCATCTTACAGCCACATGGTGCTGTTTACTTTAGGGAATATAGCCTTCCCAGGTATAGAAAGAAACTCCAGCTCACAGTCTTCAATTTATGAAAACCCAAGACTTGCTGTTCCCCTTCATGGAATATGTGTTTGCCTGGGACATAGTAAATGAATCCAGCCTGTGTGAAGCTGGAGTCCTAAATATGGCTTCTCCAGACACTGGAGTATCTCCATATTATATGTAACACCCTTCCTTTTTTGTTTCTCCTTCTGCTCTGCTTTGCTGTGTAAATATATATGATATATTGTTTTTTTATGTGGCATAAAATATATATATATATATAATTTTGTGTATGTCTTAGTAGTATAAAAGTCTCTCTGAAAAAAATTTAAATACCCTAATGTCAGTTTTATTATTATTGCAGCTACAGTTTCTACTCTTTTTAGCTATTCTATGAAGATTGCTCGGCAGCGTTTTATACCCTCCGTTGGTGCCGTAAGTTATCCCATCTTTTTGCTTTATTCTGTTTATCTTTAAGGACTTCGAATTACTTCTGTAAAAACCATGCTAAAATTGCTAATGCCATGCTTGGCATGAAACAGTTAATTATTCCAACCATTGTCTATCTTCTGTAGCAAAGAAATGTAATTCTCTTCCAGTGCCAGGAGCAAAGCTGACATAAAAACAAATCATGTGTTTGCAGTCATTCTAAGTTATTTTATATTTCATACTTATAGGATTAGCTTTTGTCTTATGATTATTCTCACTTCTTCCTTAGAAAAACGTTTTATTCCAATTAAATAAACATTATTGTTTTTAGATATGAAGTGTTTGTAAACACACTCTATTGTGTTGGATAGACATTGAATTTTAGATAATTTACATTTTCATAAAGATTAAGTCTGGCCATCATTAGTCATGGTTGACAATGGCTATAAGAGCTCCTCTGTTCCCTCCTCCACTAATTTTATTTTTAATGGTCTCTTTGTTTTGTTTTTTTTCCAACATCACAAAGTAAGAGACTTTGCAGTCTCCTTCCCAACACAAGCAAGTCTCTTACTTTGTGATGTTTAATTGATAAAGTTACTTTATGGATCTAAAAGTAAGTCTGAAACTCCAATTTGTTTTAGATCTTCTACAAGTGACATCTTGTGATGAAAATAATATAACTGGAGAAATTATTTTTTGCATGACTATCTTGGAAAGAGAAAAATTACAGCAACTTCTTACCACAAAAAAATGACAAGACCAGAAACCTTTACATTTACTCAGAATGCCTACTTTCTGGATCTGGCGAAGATGAAGTCACTCTGCCACATTGTCATTCAGAGGCCATCTTCGAAGCTACAACCCATTTTAGCATTTTTCAAGAATGACTCTTTTGCTTGATAAGGGCATAAGCTGACTGAAATTTTGAATATTTCCTCTCTGTCCACTTTCAATGCCATTGTAAGGATACAAAAGGTGCTTATCTCACTTTGGTCGTGACAGTCATGGTCACATGACAACTGCTCTTGACATCATTCCTGATAGTGACCCAAGCGCTAGATCACCTCCACCAAAAAGTTAAGGCCAGTTTGATTGTGACATAACGTCACAAAAGTAGTCCCCTATGTAAGTCTTCAGTTATCGAGACCAATGGTAATGAATGATTATAAAACTAAAGAAAAAGTCTTAGAAAACTTTTTTAAATTATGTTTAAAAAAGAAAAAAAGTAACAGGGTAAGATTGCATACGGAACTTTATTTAATATTCATTCTTTTCTAAATGATTAATAATAATAAAAAATTGTTGCTGAATGTGGCATTAAAGTAAATAAAATATTGTTACATTTCATTAAAATTTAGACTGAAATTCATTCATTATTTTAATTGTTTCAAATTTGAAAACTTTTTTAAGAATTTTAATCAGTATTGTTTTAATTTACATGTTTTTATTTCGATTTTAACAATTATTCTGTAAAGTTATATTGTAAGTGATTATTACTCTTCAACAACTGAACTATGAATTGGGGAAAAAAACAATAATTGAATGAACAGACAAGCAAATTATAAGTAAATGATTAAAAAATAAAACAACTGAATATAAATAAGAAGCAAATAAATTAGATACTAACAATAAATAAATTGAAAAATCAAATAATACTTATGGAAAAATAGGTTACAGATACAAAGTTTAAAAACTGAAATTCATTCATAATTTTAATTGCTTCAAATTTGAAAATAATTTTTTATAAATTATAATTAACATTGTTTTAATTTGTATGTTTTTATTTCAATTTTAACAGTTATTCTGTAAAGTTACAATATTGTAATCATTAAGTGATTATTACTTAAATACAGCAACAACTGAATTAGGGAACACCCAATAATTTAATAAACAGACAAACAAATTACAAATAAATGATAAATAAATTAAATAATTGAATATAAATAAGAAACAAATGCAAACAAGCAAATAATAGATTTAAAAATCAAATGATATTTATAGAAAAATATGTTAAAGATGCAAAATTTAGATGGATGTTTGAAGTTTTTGTTTAACTTGTTACTTGTAATACTATTTTCCGTAGAACAAAAATTATTCAAAGAGCATTAGTAGAGCTCCAGACAAACATTCTTTCTATTTTTTCTATATTGAGACCCTCATCACAAGTGTCAACATTAAAAAGAAGCTCATTATCTGCCAAAACATTCAATGTTATTTGCATGGCTAATTTCCTTTGATTTACTGAATAAAGAAAAGGATTTTTTATCAGCTTACCAATGACTGCATAATTATATAGAACAAAATTTGTAATTGTCTCATTAGGATATAAGAGAAGGACCTCTATTAATCCCCTGAAAATAAGCTGTTTATTATTTCAGGTATTTCTTCCCCATTATCTCTTCCAGAAATTAAATCTTTGGAAAAATTGCATTTAATTTTCTTAAAAACTGCATAACAGCAATAACCTGCAAAGTATAATATTACAGGAAGAACTTCTCTACATTTATTAACATCATCCTTTTTAACATCAATTTTAAATTTATACATATTCAACTTTAGCCCTTCTGTCACTTCATCCCAGTTTGGTTCTTGTAAATTCCTTAAATCAATTTTAATGTATTGCTGATTTAATGGTAAGCTCAATTTTAAAATTGATAGCATCCTAATTTTTTTTTTTTTCACACTCAAACACTTGCCCCATTGAGATATACTAATCTCCACTAAGTTGCTCTTACTTGCTTCAAGGTGATCAGTTTGAAATTTGACAGTTAATATGTATAGCATTTTCAATTCTTTGCAATACTTGGTCAGTTCTAGAAATGCATAGGTTGTATGATGCAAAGCAGTGCAAGTTTCTTTTGTTAATTTGCCATTTCTCCCAGAAATGCTATTCCAAGATTCTAACCAGTCACAGAATAGAGAGAAATTTAAAATTTTCTTCATTTACTCTTAGTGGATTACAGTTTTTATTTCTAAGCCGACAACCTGTATATGGCGTTTTACATTCATTATTGTTCACTAAATACAAAATATGTTTATATATTCTTCATCTTCTGCAAAATTAGGCAAACCTTTGTTTTCTTAAGGTCAGTAATCCCTGAATAGTGTACTCATTAAAAATTTGCAGAACTAAATTAACATTTTGCCTTTCAAGATTAGAAGAATGTGCCTTTGAGATCAATTTATAACAATATTTCAAAATTGACTGAGATTCAAGGACATGGCGCTTCTAAGGTACAAAATGGGGCAGTTTGGATACTGATTCATGATTTCCATTGTGACAAAATTTTGGGAACAGCATGCATTTACTTGCATCTGTTTGACCAAGCCAATTGTTTCTAATACATTTTAATATATGGACAAAATTATATTTTTGATAATAATCTGTACCCTTTAGAGGAGCAGTTATATAACAATGAATAAATATTATTTCTGTTGAATAATGAAGCTTATTCAGTGTCGTTGTTTAGCTGCTCATATATGAATTTGATTGAACTAAAATATTTGATTCTTCTTGCACCAATAGTAGAAATGACATTACCAAATTTAATATAAAAATTATATCTGCAGGTTTGATTTGCTGTTGTGGTGTGTCAATTTTCTTTGTTTTCTATCAGAATTTCATCAGAGGTACAATACAAAAGCACATGAGCAACAGCCATTTTGCAGTTGCCATAAACGTGAGAGTGTGGGAAAGTAAATCAACAGATTAATTCTACAATTAAGTCTGCTGGTGTAAATAAAGTTAGTCATTTGTGTTGTATGTTTGTCAAAAGTTCAGGTTGGAAATTTCTGATAAGCTGTGATTCTCAGATATCTTTAATTATTGCTTTATCAATAGATAAAATGACCTATAAATTGACCCTGCAAACTGAATATCTCTATTATTCATAAAAATGAGCAAAGAACATGACAGTTAAATGTGGAACTGCACTGTAGTTTTACCTAATATTATATTTTAGCACCATTTTTTTCCTCCATTATTTTGAGCTATGAATGAAAAAGCATTGTCAAAATATCAAATAAACAAAAAAACAAGTAGAAACTGGTGAATAGTGAAACGCAATTTGCACTAAAAAAACATTCATAACAGCTTCAGCATACTTAGCCCAATGGTTGCAATCTTCAATATGACTTCCACATATACTGAGCTTTTAGCAGATTTTAATGTTAAATGTTGAGTTGTGGAATTATTTGGCAGTGCTAAAATTTCTTGCATGAGAACTTTGAATCAAAGGAAAATGATTTGAAAGGTTCAAAAATTAACAGTTTCTACATCGGAGATTTTTAATGACATGAATTTGAAAATTCATAGAAGAATGTTACCCCTATTGACACTAAACATATCTTTTGAGATACTGAAACTTTATCCTCACCGCATCCTACATAAGGATTTTCATTATTTCCAACAAGTGACAGTTGTTGCTGAGGAAATTTGAGACCGTGATTATGCATGCTGTGGTGAACATTTGAAATATGTTTCTGCTGACATTATTAGCATAGATTTGCCCGACATGGTCTTTGATCCTTTCATTATTGCTGTAGATCAGCTGACAGATCCAAGTTTGGTATCTGGCAACAAGGCTTTTGATCAGGAGATCGGAAGTTTTGAGGTGCATGGAACCACCTCTTAATTACTTTTTTTTCCCAGGTACATTCTGACACAGGGCAGTAATGTCTATTAGGGTCTCGGATATAGGCAAATAGAGACCCCCACTCCACCTTCATAGTAAAAAATACCAGCAATACATTTTTATAAAAGAAAAATTAAAATACATTTAATCTGTAGTTGAAGCCATAAAATTGTGTTCAAAGTATTTAGATTTCAGCATTAAATAGCCCATAGGGGTTGATGTGTTAGTGAACAAAACCAACCAGCATGAAAGAACTCTTCCAGGATATTAATCCATATAATATCCGATAATTTTTTAAAGAAATCAAACTATTCCAAAATATCTTCAACTAAACTACAACATAAAACACACATTTAGTAATTACATCCATACAGACATGTATGCACAAAAGCTGAGCATCACCTACCATGTATTCAATTGTGAAAAAATAACATGTTTCTATTACTTCAAAGCTCCCATCAAATTAATTTTCAGGATTAAATGACCCCAAAGATGTTGACATGCCATTAAATCAATCCTTTCAAGTTGGGTTAAAGAATTTTTCATGTTGTAACATTAAAATGAAATGAAAATGGCAGGTTATCAAATCATGTGGACACAAGAATATTACTATTGGGTATCCAAACTTTTGGTAAAAGGTTAAATTTCTGTTCCTCTTCTTTTCTCCCTCATATCTTGTAGAAACAACATTCTCCAGGGTGAACCACATATTAACGAAATAACAAAATTACCTCCGTGTTAGGGAAAGGGGAGACTTGTGTTACTCAATAACATACCTTTTCGTCGAATGTTTTGGTTCTCACTAAAAAGCATTAAATTCTGGAAAAGCATTAAATAGAATCAGCTTTTTGATCTTTTCTCTAGTGTATTGTAATCTGTTTGTTAAGTAGGTTTCCATTTATCTTTGTCCATAGTCCAAGTCATTAAAGCTTAAATAAATATCATTTAAATTTAATTTGAAATTACCGATTAGTGGATATTGCAGATACCAATGTTGAAAATGGATGTGTTGTTGTCCCAAATATTAGGAACAATAAAATATAACAAACACAGTTAAACATATTTTGAAACACAACAATATTTATTTCTTTTTCTCACCAACCAGGATTGGATTGGATAACAAATTACTGTCTACACTTGATGTATTGTCCAGCAGCCATGTTATTCTATTTTACCCTTTTTTTTGTGAAGAGTCAGTGAATCATTAGGGAAAAGTTGTCTCCCCCTAACAATTCCCTTTTTTAGCCTTTTGTTCATATTACTTATTTCAGAAATTTATTTGCAGTCGATAGGGTTTTCTCCAAAGTCTATATGATTTCCTAAATACATGTTTTGGTAGAGTCTTAGGATTATCCTGTGGAGGCAGTTTGAAGGTGTCCAATAGGATATCTAGCGATAAGGTGAAGTTTGATTTGGTCTCTGGAAGGTGAGAGAATCGTAATTGGTTTGCATGTCGAACCCAAACTGTAGACTATATATATATATATATATATATATATATATATATATATATATATATATATATATATAACATTTCCAGAACAGCGTATAATGCATCCTTGAATCCATTTTTGTTTACCATTGCGGTAGTCTTCAGCAAGTACAGATTGTCCTGGTACATATGTGGAATAGTTTTCACACTCAAGGTTATAATCGTGCTATGTTGGTTGCTAATCAACTTGACATACCCAAAATGTTAGGAACTTGGTAATCTTCCACTGAAAGCTGACTCCTTAATATTTGGTTAACTGCCGACTAATATCAGCTGTCTAGTAGTTCTACTGAACTCCAATAGAAGTCTAAAGAACTCCTATGAACTTCCTGTTAACTCTTATCAATATAGGAGGGAGAGTCCATTATCTGAGCAATAGGTGTGTTTCCCCCATAACAATTCTGGAGTAGGATGGATAACATCCATATGCAAACTTTGATTCATCAGTGCTTCTCCGGGTGAGTTACCATTAGGTGTGTTGGGATTTGGTATAGCTTTGTAACTACTGAGGAATATTTCTAAAATTTCTTGTGTGGTTACTTTCCCTTTGTTTTTTATGAGTGCCCTCTTAAAAGTATCTACAAAGTGCTCCAACTTTTCATTAGATTGAGGAGGAAAAGATGGTATTCTAATATGTTGAATGCCATTAAGTGCACAGAAATTTGAAAATGTAGCTGAAGTGAATGCAGTGCCATTATCAAAAACTAATATCTGTGGAATTCCAAAGGGACTGAAAATCTGTTTTAACTTTAGAATTGTTTCATCTGCAGTGATGCAACTCATTTGAAAAATTTCCAGCCATTTGTTGTAAGCATCAACAAGTATAAAATAACACTGTCCATTGATAGGTTCATTGAAATCAATGTGAAGACATGACCAGGGTGATTCAAGGATAGGCCAGGAGCTCAGTGTAGTTTTCCTGGGAGATTTTTCTGGCAGTTGGAACATGTGCGCATCAATTCCTCCAACCGCTTATCCATGTTAGGCCAATAGGCATAGCTACATGCTAGAGCTTTCATACGGCTAATACCTTGATGACCATAATGAAATTGCTTGATCACTTTGTCCTGTAATGAGGATGGGACAATCACACGCTAAGCAAAAAAAAAAAACAGTCATTGACTTCTGACAATGAAGCTTGACATTCAAAGAAAGGTTGAATTCTTTTATCTGTGTATTCTTTTGACCATTTTGTACGATGGAAGTGCATCATATTTTGTAGAACTGTATCAGGAACTGTGCCTTCACGGATCATTATACAAGTGACTAGTAATGCTCTTACAGTAGATGGAAATACTGAAGTGATTTCTAGATACTGCTGCAATGATAGTCCTCTGGTACTTTATTTTGGATTGTCATGAGCCTAGCTAGTGCATCAGCATCACCAATTGCATTAGTTCTGTTATACAGTAAAGTTATAGTCTAATAGTGTAGTCAGCCATCTTTGCAGACAGTTTGCTGTATGCACAGGAATACGTTTTTTTTTTGTTTTTTTTTTATCCAAAAATACTGAGAAAAGGCTTGTGGTCCATGATCAGACTAAAATGGTGCCTATACAGCATTTTATGAAACTTTTTAATGGCAAATTCTATTTCTAAGGCTTCCTTTTCAATTTGGCTATGGCTGTGTTCTGCAGGTGTCAGTGATCTAGATGCCTTTGGGCCACCATCAGGAAAGTATGAGAAATGACAGCTCCAACATCATAATTAGAAGCATCTGAGACTATGACAATATCCATGGATGTAGTGTATCAGCAAAAGATTTGAAGAAAGTAAGGACTTTATCTTTGTGAAAGCTGACTGACATACATCAGACTCGTCCCATGTAACATCTTTTCTCAAAAGATTGTTGAGAAGTGCACAAACTCAAAGTGCAAGCAGAAAAGCACTGTAGTGGCTAACCTAGCCGAGGAAAGAACGTAATGTTTTTACATTTGTTGGTGCCAGCATATTTTATTGCCGAGGTATTTTCTGGGTCTGGTTTGCTATTAGTTTTGTCAAATATAAAACTAAGGTATTTGATTTTGTCCCAGAAAAATTCACACTTTTCAGCTTTAACACAGAATCCGTATTGTTGGATTCGACTGAAAACAGAAAATAAACGCTGCAAAAGTTAATCTTGGAATACAGCTGCAACGATGATGTCATCAATAAATGCTGTGGCTCCAGTCAATCTGATCAGCATGACGTCCAATGTTTGCTGGAAAATGGCTGGTGCTGGTTTGGCTTTGAAGTTAAGGTGGTTAAATCTGAACAAACCCTTGTGGATATTGATAGTAGGGAGCTCCTTAGATTCCTTTTCAACTTCCAGTTTGAGTAAAGCATCGAAAGATCAATTTTTGCAAGAAAATTTCTGCCATTTAATTTAGTAAAAAGATCCTCTGGAACTGGCAGTGGATACTGATGTCCATCCAAAGAATTATTTAAACCAATTGAGTAATCAGCACATATCTGGACTTAGCCATTTGCTTTTTTTTAATACTACAATAAGTGCTGCCCATTGAGAATAATTTGTAAACTCTATTACATCTTTTTGCTAAAGACGTTGAAATTCTTTTTCAAACATATCATGTGTGGCATAAGGTACAGGTCGTTTTGGTCTAATAATTAGTTTAGAGTCCTCTTTTAATTTCAAAATTGCCTAAGTTTTAGTACATCAACCAAGGCCCTCTTGAAAAACGTCACTGAACTTTTTTAAGTTTATCTATAAAATGTTTTTCAATGTTTGATGTCAAAAAAATTAAGCTGTTCAATCCTGTCGGGACCAATGAAATTCAATTCAGAATTTTCAGCAAGATAGCATGCACCCGAAAATGTGGTAGCTCAAAATGTAACATTACAAGTTAACTCACCAGTTAAATGAATTTGATCCCCAGGGGCACTTCTCGCTATGTGATCTGTTGCAGACAAACATGGCTCTCCAAGTAATTTTCAAGTTGACTGGGATATTAACGTAATATCTGATGCTGTGTCAAACTGGAAACAAACTGGTTTGTTGTTCACTGAAACAACAATATATATTCTGTTGCTTTTAGAGTCCACCTTGAATGTTGCAAACACCAAGTTTGTTTGCACTGGCTTTTCATTTTTTAACGAATTTCTTGTGGATTGGACTTCCAGCATTTCTCTTTAAGTTTGTGTTACTAAAATTTTCTTTATGTTCAATCTGGTGGCAAACATTGCACTTATGTTTCTTAAACAGGCGAAAACGTGCATGATGCCAGTCACCACAAAACCAACAAGTTGATGGAGGTTTCTTTTCTTTTGTTGCTTGAACATTTTCTGTTACCGATAGGGTGTTTGGTTTTTAAACTAACATGGTGTCTCTTTTAATGCTTAAAAGATTGTTACATTCAGTTCTTAGAGCTTGAATTGTAATGTCTTTATTGTGTTCCAATTTGGAAAGTAGTCTGGTCCAAATATCACTGTGTAATTCAGACATCAATCCTGTGATAAAAATCAAGCATTTAAATTGCTCCTCTCTGAGGGAATTTAGTTTAAATTTTTCACATTCCCAATTTACAATACCAGCAAATGTTATATAATTGTCTTCGTCATTTTTTTCCAATTTGAGACGATTAAACCTAGTATTAAACAGTGACTGGTTTTTTTTCCCAAAGATTTCTTTTAGGAGTTCTATTGCTTCTGTAAATGTGAAATCCATTGGCTACTTTGGTAGGATGTAATTTGTGTAACGGTTGTGTTCTTGGATTCTCAGTTTTCAAATTAGACCGATTTTCCAATGTTCATCTTTCTGTGAAAATTTGTCTTGGAAAATGTGTATCCATCTTTTATACCATGAAGAAAAAGTTTTTCCACTTTCATTGTCATAATGGAATTCTGTTATGTTGTTGACAATATTATCCACAGAATTTTAGTTCAGATTCCTTCCTTCCTTTAAAATTTCCAGTTGTATCACATTTGTAAGGTGAACCTTCCATCATCAAGGACAAATTCATTGGACACTGTTTTTCTTGTTTACCTTTTTATCTCTCGTCTCACTGCAATGGTCTTTTCTTGTTACTGTTTTTTTTTCCCCCCTTCTCTTTCATTCTTTGTTTTCTAGCGTAGACTATGCTTCCTATAATTTTAATTCCTATTTTGTCACACATTACATTTATTATCCATTCTCAGCAACGTGATAAAGCTACGTGAGTAGAGTTTTCATTTTGGCAGGATCTTCAGATTCTTCATGTTTCAGTCCCTGCATGCACACCCTTGCTGCCACTCCACCTTTCCATATAACTTTAATTTTTTTTTACCTGATTCACAGAATAAAATCTTTCATTTTTTAATGAAATTCATCTATGTGTTCTTGTGAATTCGAGTTTACACTGGCTGTCTAAAGCAAGATGTTTTTCAGCATTTTGTCCAGGGCAGCACAGTAAAAAATCAAATGTCATTCGCACGTGGCGCAATGGCTCCCTCGATGCGGCAAGACCAGCTTCCCCTCCCATGGCTCCTTGTGGATTTCCCTACCAGACTGCCATTAAACAGCTATCTCTCAATGACCCATCATGCATCGGTACTCTTTGCCTACCCTTCTCTGCCACAGGTCTCACTACACATCCACAAATGCCTTGGAGCGAAAATCCATCGTTTCTAACCGAACACGTTTCAAGTTATCCTCTGCTTCATCTAAGGCCTTGAGATCGCTAAAGGCCTGGAGATGGCTAAAGCAAGCCTTCTCTTTGTAGAGAGGAAAAACAAACTGCGTGAAGCAAAGGCTAAAATAGTCTGAAGAGAAAACTCTAGAGGCTGAAAGGGAGATAGCACTCAAAGAAGCTGCACTAAAGGCGTTTGAAGAGTATGTCTCGCTCAGTGAAGAAAAATCCATCATTCGCCTCGATCAAACTCCTGCTGCTCCCATGCAGCACACGAGAAAGTATGTAGCCGAAAACAGACTGCTCAACTCAACTCACAACCCATACAACCTGCCACTCTGCAATCAGTACAATCTTCTGCTCTGCAACACACACAATCTCCTGCATCACAATCCGATCAGCCTATTGACCCAGAAGCTTCCTTCTGCTTCTTCCCCGACCCCAAGCCCGATCCATCTGGTGACTATCGGAGGAGTTGCTCAACTAAAATCTGCCATGACCATGCTGGAGGCCTAATGCGTTACTTTGCCCAGCAAGAATTACTTCAAGCCAGTATGTTGAAATTCTCTGATCGACCTAAGGACTATCGAGCATGGAGACATTTGTTTTGTAACTCCATTGTCGACATGCATCTAACACCGAGTAAAGAAATGGACTTGCTGGTGAAATGGCTCGGCCCTGCCTCTGCTGAGCATACCAATCGTTTAAGGACAGACTACCTCAACTATCCTGAGGGAGGCTTGCGTGAAATATGGAAGCGGTTAGAAAAATGCTACAGGTCCCCAGAAGCCATCAAAGTCTCATTCTTCGAAAGGATCCATAGGTTTCCAAAGGTAACCAGAGACTACTACAAACTGAGGGAACTAAGTGACCTCCTCACCAAACTCCAAGCAGCTAGGATGATGGTGATCTCCCTGGTTTTGCCTTCCTGGATACTGCTCAGGGTCTCAGGCCTATAGTGGAGAAACTTCCACCTATGCTACAGGACCACTGGACCTCCCATGGCCCTGCATACAAGCAGAAATATCAAGTGCCATTCCCTCCATTCTCTGTGTTTACTAAATTCATTGAGCCACAAGCAGAAGACAGGAAACCACAGATACTTGGCCCTCACAAAACATGGACCGAGCAGCCACACCACAGCAAAAAGAAATTTCGGTCCACAAGACTCAAATTGCAACTAAGGACGTCAAAGTAATATGTCCCATCCATAACCTGCCTCACCCTCTTCGCAGTTGCCAGGCATTTCGAAATAAACCTCTTCCGGAGAGACAAGCTTATCTGAGACAAAACAACATCTGTTTCCGATGCTGTTCTACCCATGACAACAAGAACTGTAAATTCAAGCCTAAATGCGCTGAATTTGGCAGTGAAAACCACAACAATGCCCTTCACCCCAAACCTGCCACTCAGCGCCATGATCGATGAACACAGCAACAAGGCGCTTTCTCGTCCAGAGTTCTTTGAGTTGTTTTGTGACTGCGACCCCTCATATTCTTACTCACTTAGGACCTGCACTGGGGTCACAGAAACTGTTGGGAGAAGAGCCTATGGGTACACAATCAAATCCATAGATGGATGCATCAGCCTCCCCCTACCAACACTGAGTGCACTGATGTGCCTGATAATCACTCAGAAATCCCAATGGCAGAAGCAGCCCTTCATCACAAGCATTTGGCTAGCATAGCAATGGAGATTCCCAACTTGGATCATGAGGCCTCCATTTTGCTACTCCTAGGTCATGACATTATTGACCTACATAAGGTTTACGCCCAGATCAACGGTCCCCACAACACCACTTATGCTCAGAAATTAGGCATGGGCTGGGTGATTGTGGGGGATGTATGTCTCTGGAAAACACACAAACCATCCACTGAAGACACCTTCTTCACCAGTACCCAACAAACTTTGGGCCTTGTCCCAATACGTTTCAGGCCAAGAAAAGAGACCACCAGAAAGTATCGGGTCGCTCCATTTTTCAGCTGACTAAGGAAGATGACCAACTCTATAGAAAACAGAATCTTCCTCAAAATCATGGTAAAAGGTGTGAAGAAGAATAGTCGCTGCAGCTGGGTGGCACCTCTTCCACTCAAGCCATTCAAACTTTGATTCCCGAACAACCCACAGCTAGCAGTCAGTGAGCTCAACCCACTGACTCACCAATTCAGAGAAAGCCGCATTTGGCACAAAACTTCTTCTCCTTCAAAAAAAAAAAAAAAAAGAAACAAATGAAATAAGCATCGTCTTTGACTCCAGTGCCTAATATAATGGAGTATCATTGAATAACGCCCCTATTAACCGGGCTAATCTAAACTACAACTTTCCATGTCACTTTGCTCTCCCCTCCCCATTGCTTAATTTTTCGCAGAACAGTTTCTACTCTTTTGCATTATCTTCTTTTCTTTCTCTCTTGCAATTTTCCCTGCCAAACCCACTATAACTTCTCTGCCAAATGCATGCCCTTCACAATTGCAAACACAAACATAAAACAGACTTAAACCAGAAACTTTTACTTGAACCTTTTGAGATTTCACAATCTCAGGCAGGGAGTAACGTGGACCTTCCGTCATCAAGGACAAATTCATCAGACACTGTTTTTCTTGTTTACCTTTTTATCTCTCATCTCGCTGCAATGGTCTTTTCTTGTTACTGATTTTTTTTTCCCCCCTTCTCTTTCATTCTTTGTTTTCTAGCGTAGACTATGCTTCCTAGAATTTTAATTCCTTTTTTATCACACATTACCTTTATTATCCATTCTCAACAACGTGATAAAGCTACGTGAGTAGACTTTTCTTTTTGGCGGGATCTTCAAATTTTTCATGTTTCGGTCCCTACATGCACACTCTTGCTGCCGCTCCGCTGTTCCATATAACTTTGATTTTCTTTTACCTGATTCACAATAAAATCTTTCGTTTTTCAATGAAATTCATTTGTGTGTTCTTGTGAATTCAAGTTTACACTGTCTAAAGCAAGATGTTTTTAGCATTTTGTTCCGGGCAGCACAAGTTGGTGATTGAATTGTTCATTGAACTGCTGAGTTATTATAGTCAACAGCTGCTGTTGTAACATTTGGAACTGTTCTTGTTGTTGATTCATTATCTCTTTCAGTATTTCTGGGGATATCGCCATTTTTGTGAGTTTTTGTTTATCTTGTTCTCATCACCAAAAATTTCTCCTAACTCAAAATGTTAGGACCAACAAAATATGACAAAACACAGTTAAATGTATTATAAGACACAACAATATTCGTTTTTTTTTTTATTATTATTATTATTATTATTCTCACCAACCAGGATACAGCAGGATTGAGTTGGATAACAAATTACTGTCTACACATGGTGTATTGTCCAGCAGCCATGTTGTTCTATCTTACCCTTTTTTGTGAAGAGTCAATGAATTGTTAAGGGAGAGTTGTCTCCCCTAACAGGATGTTATACAGAAAAAAAGTTTTCTGAGCACTGAAATAGAGAAACATAGTTACTGATGTGCATGGATAGATACATGCAGTAACCAGAGACAGTACTGATGACAAACTTTAGACTAGTCCAAAAAGTATTAATAAATAAATGGATTTTTAGGTTTTGCATTCACTCAGTCATTGCTACCGACAGAGGAATGTGGTTCAATATCAGGCTCATCAGTCAACTAGTTAAATTAGAAATTAAAATAAGGACCACAGTTTATCATTTAGAAGCAAATGGCCTGGTTGGAAAATTTCACTGCTTTCACAGGCCAAACTGGGCTCAGTCGCGACAGTCGCTATATTACCAGGTCTGTTCTATGATTAAAGTTGACTTACTGACATCACACTTAGTAGAGTTCTGTTTTATTTACTACAGGGCGTCCATTAGTGTTGACTTATTTTCAGAACCAAATTGCAAAGGGAATTATAAAAATGGAACGAAAGTTCATTGTTTTTCGTTTCCAGAAAATAAACATTTATTTGATAAATGGAAACATGCCATTAAAAGGGAGAATTTTACCCCAAGTCCATTTAGCAAAGTGAGTAGTTAAAATTTTATCACTATTTATTTCAACAGTCGCTAAAATCAAAATTTGCTAAAAGATTACTGTTGCTGTAACACAAGAAAGAAAGCACTTTGTTTATATCTTTTAAATTAATACAATAAAATAAAATATTATTTTTATTTCTTTGAATAAAATTTAAATAAAAATTATCTTAAAAAATATCTGAATTAAAAAAAATAAAATTTAAATATGGCTATTTGTTCGTAAGTTTTTTTTCGAAATGTTTTAAAACTTAAACTGAAGCCGAAAAAAGTTGTTAAACATTATATTTTCTAAAAATATTTGAATTAATATTTTATTGATATTTTATTTAAGAAAATAATGTTTTCTTTTCAATGAAATGTTTAAAAAATTCTTAGAAAACGAAAGTAAAAACTTACTTAACTTTTCTATACTTGCAACTTTATGAATCATTTTTAAACATGAAAAAATATTCCTGAATTAAATTTTTTTATTCTTCTTGTATTAACAAAAACTACAAAATTCATTTTTTAGTCAATTTTAAAAGAATTTTTTTTTAAGGTTTTTTATTTGAAAACTCCGTGAAATTATTTGATACAAAAGTCAAGTCACTATTACCGAAAACTTAAACTTGAAAATGATGATTTAAACTTTGTTTAAACCTGTTATTTCTGAATAAGTTTTGAATTTATTTGAAACATAAAGGCCTAAATCACACCACACTTGAATTTTAAAACCTAATTTTTAAAATATTTAATTTTTAGAAAATATTTAGCACAAAATGAACACCCTCAAAAAATATTTTCCAAACATTTTTTTCCTATTTTTGATAATTTGAAGTTAATTATCGATATTAATCCAGAGAAAAAAATTGGAAATAAAAAATTACAATTTTAACTGAAGAATAATTCTTTTATAGTTGGTTTAGGGTTTTTTAATCCTTAAAAAATTAATTAGTAAGTAAAACATTAACCAAAAAAGAGTTTTGTAGAAAAAATGATTTTTTTTATAAACAGTTTAACATCATAAATGAAATAGAAACATTAATTTTTACTTTTTTTTTCATTTTTTACTATTAAACTATTTTAAAAATGTAATTGAATTACCAAATATCCTAGAATTTTTTAAGTGTATCTTTTTTGAAAGGTAAAAATTTATCTTTTTATTTCATCCAGTAGGATTAACAATGGATTCAAAATATTTCAAAATTTGTTGTTTTTTAGCAGAATTTCCCTAAAGACATTTGTTGATATTATTAATATATCTATTGGATTAAAAGTTCTCAAGACTTTTTTAAAAATCTATTTCAGATTTAGCTATCCTATTATTAATTCGTTCGATTTATTGCTGTTATGCCATTTTTTAAAAAAATGGAAATGTTATAGTTGTAAAAGTTTAGTATCAGGAAGAGACCTGATATAAACAGTTATTTTCAAGGAATTAATAGAGGTTCTCTGTTATATCCCAATGATGTAACAACAAATTTAGTACTATACAATTATATTGTTATTAATAAACTTGTAAAGAATCCTTCTTTTCTTCATTCAATGAATCAAAGAAAATTGTCTATGTACATAACATTGGATGTTTTGGCTAATGATGAACTTCTTTTTCATGTTGACTCATGTGGTGAAGGTCACAGCATTGAAAAAATGATTGTCTGGAGCTCTTCTAATGCATTATTAAATAATTTTTCTAGCAAGGAAAATGATAATATTACTTGTAAGAAGTTAAGTAAAAAAAGAAAACTTCAAAATATTAACCTGAATTTTGAGACATAAAAAAACTTTTATAAGTTTGATTTTTAAAAAACAGTAACTTAAACTTCTTTAGTTTGAATTAATTTGCTTGAATTTAAATTGTTGCATTTTTTAATATTTTTAATTAATTTGCTTATTTATTGTTGCTTCCTCTTTGTTTCTAAATTCTAATGGCTGCTTGATTGCTATATTTGTGTGATTCTGATTTAAAAATCACACTCTTGACCCTCACAAAGCGGTCTCACACTCCACCCCCTTCTTTTGAATGAGTTTAGAGGTGATCGCCTTGTTTCTTGTTTAGGAAGGGGTTCCCGGTTCATCCCCCTTCTCCAGTCTTAGTGTTAGTTCAGTTGGAAGCTCTTTGCAGTTACGGAGTATGGTGGCAACATCTTTACATTCTGAGGGTACCGGGCTGGCAGTTTCCTGGTTGAATAATACCGGGGTTCTTGTAGTGCCATATCGCGCATGGACAGGCGTCCCTGCATGAACGTTCGGTGGGCAACCCCGAGGCCACATTATATTGTAGGCTGCGCCAGTCTCCATCCTTCACAAGTTGCAAACGATTGACCGACTGATTCTATTCTAAGACCTCTCCTTAACTGAATCACTATGGAAAAAAGCAAACATAATAGCAAAACTAAACCAGCTCATTTGAAAACGCCCAAACCTGTCTGCATCTCTTTCACTAACATACACGGCATCTGCACCAACTTCCTCAGCGTAGATTCATTCCTCCATAATAACTCACCTGATATATTAGCCCTATGTGAAACTAATCTTAACCCTTCTATCCCCTCATCTGAGTTCTACGTTGCTGGCTACCTTCCCCTCTTCAGGAAGGACTCCAATGTTCATATGCATGGGCTTGATGTTTATGTCAGCGAACACCTTCCCTTAGCTAGGGTGTCATCTTTTGAATCCCCAGATCATTCTTTCATGTGCTTCCGCCTCTCACTTCTTGGCTCGATTAGCTATCTCTTCTTTCTCTACTGCTCTCCTTCCTCCCCTGACTGTTCGTTACTTGACATCATTTCTGACAATATCGACAAGACCATTTCTTCCCATCCCTCTGCCCATGTATTCATGTTTGGTGACTTTAACGCCCACCACACCAAGTGGCCGAAGAATGCTGTCACCGACCCTGCTGGTGTCCACACCATGAACTTTTCAATCACCCAATCCCTTATGCAAGTGGTGGACTTCCCCACGCGTTTCTCCGACAACCCTAACGGAAGGGACTCACTTCTAGACCTCTGCTTCACTTCCATCCCAGACTCTTGCACTACCAGACAACTCTGCCCACTCGGAAACTCTGACCACACTGTAGTGTCCGTCAATATTTCACTCCACTCCCACCCGACCCATGATACCCAGACAAGTAGAATATCCTACTGCTATCAAAGAGCAGACTGGGATTCGTTCCGAGACTCCCTCTGTGGCATCCCTTGGAACAATGTTTTTAGTCTTCCCATCGAAGAATGTGCATCCGTGGTCTCCTCCTGGGTTAAGGCTGGCATTGATGCCTTCATCCCTGCTAGGAAATTCCAGTTTAAATCTCATTCGTCTCCATGGTTCTCACCCGCTTGCTCGGCTGCCATTGCCCACCGGAATCATTTCTTCCGACTATCATAACTACACGTCGGACCAAAACAGGCGCCTTTTCACTTCAGCTCGTAATAAGTGTAAAAAGATACTTAATGAAGTTAAGATGTTGTTTGCTGCCAGAATAAACGCATAGCATGCTCTAAATTCGGCGCTAAAGACTACTGGCGACTCTGTAAAAGAGTACTTAACAAGAGCAGGTCCACAATACCCCCGCTAATCAACAAATTTGAGCTCCTCACCTCCCCAGCAGATAAGGCTGAATGCTTTGCCTGCAGATTCTCGAACAATTCGAGTCTGGACTCATCTGGAGTTTTTACACCCGACTTCTCACCTAGAACCGAGGCACAACTGAATGATGTCCACATTACACCTTCGCTTGTCTCTAAGATAATCTTAAAACTTGACCCTCACAAAGCAAGCAGTGGGGACGAAATCCCAACCATAGTCTTAAAGAAATGTCCCCCTGAACTCTCCTCTGTCCTTTCTAAGCTCTATAACCTCTGCCTATCTGCTTCCTGCTTTCCTGCCTGTTGGAAATCTTCCTCTGTAGTTCCTATATTTAAAAACACTGGAGAACCCTCTGACCCTGCAAATTACCGCCCTATCAGCCTTCTTCCGATCTTTGGCAAAGTGTTCGAAGCCATTATCAACGCCGAGGTGGTTCAGCATCTCACAGCACACAGGCTCCTCTCGGACAAGCAATATGGTTTCTGCTTCTGATATGCTAACGACCATCACCGAGTACCTATACCAGGCACTCGACACGAATGGCAAAGCCTGAACCGTTGCATTGGATATATCTAAGGCGTTCGACAGAGTTTGGCATGCTGGCCTTCTATGTAAACTGCGGAGATATGGTATAACTAGACATTTGTTTGAACTAATCCAGTCAATCCTCTCTAACTGCACAATGAAGGTGGTATTAAACGGACATGCCCCCCAGAACTACCATACAAACACAGCTGTCCCCCAAGGCTCCATCTTAGGTCCTACAGTCTTCCTGATATACATTAATGATCTCCCTGATTCCATAAGAGCCCAAGTAGGTTTGTACGCCGATGACACCACAGTTTACTCTCACCTCCTACAAAAATCTGGTGTAGGCGTCAAAGCTAACCTCGTAGCCGAGATTGAAAAAGACCTCCAATCCATATTGGACTGGGGTAAGAAATGGCTAGTAAATTTTAATGCTTCTAAAACGAAGCTACTCTCAATTAACCATCATCGACAATCTCACTTACCTCCCATTAGCATGGACCAGGCTTGCCTCCCAGAGAGTAAAACACGACGCCTCCTTGGTCTCACACTTTCAGCGGACCTCAAATGGAATGACTATATTGAATCCATTGCTAAATCCGCTGCTATGAAAGTCGGTTCTGTGTAGAGCCCGGAAGTTTTTTCCGTCTAAATCTATCCTGCACATATATAAATCTACCATCTGCCCGTGCATTGAATACTGCTGCCATATCTGGTCGGGTTCCCCTGCTATTCTCCTCGGGCTTCTCAATAAGGTTCAGAGGAGGGTCTGTAATGTGATAGATACCGACTTGGCAGACCGCCTGCAGTCTCTCTCCCACCGGCGTGACGTGGCTTCCCTGTGTCTCTTCTATAAATACTTTCACGGCTTCTGCTCTGATGAACTTAGATCACTGGTGCCCCCTAAATATGAATTTGCACGAGATACTAGATTAGCAACTAGATCCCACCCTTTTACAGTGAAACTGATAAAATGCAACCACAACTTCTACTCCAACAGTTTCTTTCCTCACACTTCCCGACTGTGGAATTCTCTTGCACACGATTGCTTCCCCGACGGATACAATCTCCAGGAGTTTAAATGTAAGGTCAATAGACACCTCCTAACACACTAACCTGCTCCCATTCTATCAAACATTCTTCCCATCTGCCCAACCCTCATCCTCGGTATCCTTACTCATCTGTCACCTTCCTCCTGACATTTCCTATGTCTAACCACTCCTTCTCTTTACCTTCCCCTATGTAGCCCCATGCGAAATAGTGGCAGTGGAATGCCTTGCTTGGGGTGAGATGATTTAAAAAAAAAAAAAAAAATTCTTGCAATTAAAACAAGTGATTGTGATTTTTCATAATTAAATTAAAAATATGAAAATTTAAGCAGTGTTTAAGTTTTTAGAATTTAGATGAATAAACGAAAAGTTTTGTCTTTAAAACTGTGTTTATTTACAAACATGACCGACAGTCAGTAGTCAACAATGATTATATTTTCTCATTAATTATTGTTTTTCTTAATTTTAATTAAAATTAATAAAACCAGCATAAATCAAAACATGTGTCTTTCTTTTTTTTTTCTTGCTACATTTTAAAAAGTTTTAAAATCTTTATTAAAAAACCGACTTTCTGATTATCAACATTGTGATGAAGCAAGAGTCACAGCTGCTATGCTGATTCATGCCACTACTACCGTGACGTCACATTTCATCGCTTCAGCCTTGATAATATATAGGAGGCCTTGGCTCAGTACTTTAGACCAAACATCTGGTACCATTAAGTTTGTGCCTGTTGATTAAATTGGAGCTGGAATGTTCAGCAGAATTATCTTATGGGATGATTTTATGACTGTCCAGACAATTGGTCATTAAAGGTCTCTGTCAGAACCTACCTGCCTTGTGTGTGAAACGATTTCAAAGATGTCACAGCTTGTAGCAAGAAATCAGAATGTCTAAGTAATGTTCTTCCAACTATTAAAGACTGCACTTCAGCTTGGTTATAAGGGTCCTTACAAGATAATGAAAATGCACCCAAAGTTCTACACCCTTAACATTAACAAGAGAAAATGTTGCATTTTGAACTACAGTAAAGTTGCCACTGTCTAAACACACATTTTTTTTCTTTCTAAGATCATTACAAAATTTGGTCAACAGTTTGAATGATCCTAAAAATATAACAGTTTATAAAACTTAGTCATTTTTTTCTCTTCATAAACCTTTCTGTATTGAGATTTGAAATAATCTCAGTTCTATGACAGTATTTGTGATGATAAAAAAAATTATTAAATATAAACTCTGCTAAAAAATACTTTCTTGGCAGGTAGATAAGATGAGAGAAGAGAATCTGTTGTGCAAAAACAGAAAAAAAAATTAGTTCCTGATTTTTCTTTAAAAATCCATTTCATGAGGTTCCTTTAATCTTTACATTGGAAAAACTCTTCATGAGATTCCCTTAATCTCTACTCTTGAAATATAAAGCAAGACATTTTCTTTCTTTTTGTCCATCTTAAATATCTGTCTGATTTTCTAAAATGACGAGTTGTCATTACTTACATGTGGACCATTGTTCTCATCTTTGTTGTTGTTCTCACTTTTTTTGCTGATTGTGCCCTTGACCTTCAGCAGCTGTATATCAATCAGGGTAATCTACACAGAATTTTGGACTGAATTGCCCATATCTAGGTATATCTCATCTTATTCTTATTTTTAGTACTGTACAGGGATTGAACCCAAAATTACTATGTACCCCCCACCAAATCCATAAACTAATGCTTTAATTTACTGGGCCATTGTCTCATAGTGCAAGTCTGTGTGAAGAACATGGAACTTTAAACCTAACCTGCCTGCTGATGAGTGCTGCTACTGCTTGTTAGGCTTCACTCCACTCACTGAAGCTTCTCTTTTTTGTTACAGCTGCTGAAGACTTTTATTTACGGCTCCCATGTTGTCTTTATTTCTATTCAAGGTCTATTAAAGAGGATCTCATAGCCTAGCATAAATGTTGCTTCTTTCAGACGTCTGACACTTTATAGTGATCTTTCTTGTCCAGTATTTTCCCTTCATTCCACAGGGGTTGATGCCTGATTTTATTGTCTTTCTCCTTGTTAAGGTTTTTTTTCATGTTCTTTCGGACTTACTTTAAGGGGCCAACTTCTTACATTTCTATATTCTTTGCCCCAACTGCAAAGAATGGAATACACACAGCTCTTGGTCATATTAAGATGTCTCCATTGAGTGGAGATACTTCTGATCATTGTGTTGATGTTGTATCGACTGCAGATCTTCTGAATCTTTTTCCAATAAGCCCTTGCCACCTTGACCCTTCTGCTTCCACCTACAGATGCT
This sequence comes from Ascarosepion bandense, assembly GCA_037127315.1. NCBI lineage: Eukaryota > Metazoa > Mollusca > Cephalopoda > Sepiida > Sepiidae > Ascarosepion > Ascarosepion bandense. The sequence goes on along the minus strand of JBBBDQ010000193.1, from coordinate 1,559,772 downwards.
GGTATCATGTCTGCAGGGTAGGTGTTATTCTGAAGAGGATGCTTCATGCTGGTAATTTCATGTTGGTATGTGTCTGGGGTGTCCCTTATTTTGGCAATGTTGAAAGCATTAGATGATCCTTTCCTTTGGTGTACGGATTGTGGGAATTGTTGGCTTGTGATATGTAGATGTCTTGAACCCATTCTCTGTGCAAGTTATTAGTGTACAACCAGGAAGTCTAGCTGATTATTTTTTCTCTTCCTCCACTGTGAACTAGATCAAAAGTCATAAGTTCATGTGATACAGAAGCATTTGTTTCCTCAAAGTATACCATGTATGTTTTCCATTACTAGTAACAATGGTGAACCCATAGCCAAGCCTCCCTCCTGTTGGTATATGCCTGACTTTAGTTTGAAGAATGTTGTTTGTACAGTGTGTCAACATTTCCATCAAATTATCTAATGGCATGCTAGTATGTTCAGGAGGGGGGGAGGGGGGGGGGAGTCTGATTCCAATTGTTTTTGAATCACTGTCGAGGCATCTTCAATATCTTTTTCATCATTCTTTCTATGCATTCAAATTCAATATTACATCCTCCAACTCAAAAGAGAAAAAAATCTCAATTTCTGTTGTAAATATTTTAAATTTATATTTATTGTTTATTTATTATAAAAAAAAATTGCTTCATCTGCTATTTGATTCTCTGCTAAACAAAATGAAGATAAATTAAAGAAATTAATAATGAAAATGCTTAAATGTCAGAATTCAATTAATTAAAGCTAAACTCTTTTTTTCTTCTTCTTCTTTCAGTCTGGTGCTTTAATGGCTGTTTTGGGTGCAGTTTGCCTGAATTACCCAAATGCAAGATTATCTATAGCATTCATTGGAGATATTATACCACATTCTTTCTCTGCAGATAGTGTAAGTAATTATTTATATCTATTTTTCAGGTAAAAGCTAGCACTTTCATCCAATCACTTTTTTTGGATTGACTAATTTAGATGTCATAAAAATGTAACTTTGAATTCCACTGGCTGACATTCCAATTTTAAAAAAAAAAATGTTAACTTGGTTTATTAGAAACAGCAACACAAGTTCCCTCTATAAAACAGTTTAGCAGTGACACACTTTATGACAGTGGTTCCAAAATGATGTGGCATCCCTCAGGTGTGGTGGAAGAGGATAAGCCCATGAGGTAAAAGGAGTGAAAGACAAAGATTTTGGAAAATTAATATGCCCAAAATAAATTATTTCAAAATTTAAACTATTATAGATTATTTGTCATTGCGTGCATGAATTTTGGTATAGTTATAAATAATTGACTGATTTTATCATTGTGTTGTTTTTGCATTGTATCAAGTATTCAGAATATAGTAACTAAAGTATGCAAATTGCTAGAAATAATTTTCTGACTTTGAATTTGACTATCTTGATTTAACTTTTTATCACATAAAAGAGAAAAAAATTTGCACAAGCAAATTTTCACTTCAAAATGCAGTGCAGAGAAAAGGTTTGGGAACCACTCATCTATAGCAAAGCCAGTGACCCTTAATCTTGTCATCGAGCTCACAAAGAAAAAGGAATTTTTAATGCACTGACATCTATAGGAAAAAAATAATTTTGTCATTGATCAGTTAATAGTTTGTAAAAGAAATGGTTGTGTTGGGTGAGAATAAGAAAATGAATCTCACCTGTCCAATGTCATTTTTTTTTCTTTCTTTCTCACACAAGAGAGCTGTTTTTGAAGCTTACATTAGTCTTGCACAAAGGCCAACTGGCACTTGAAAGAATATTTAGTAGTAGTTGGGAGAGTCTTTTTTTAAAAAAAAAAAAAAAATTATTAAATGCAGACTGTTAAATAATTGCAGTGTTTATCACATAATTTGACTTGTGTGCTCATAGCCTTTGCAATCATGAAACAAAGTTGCTCAAGGAACCAATGCTTGAAAGTTGAACATGCTAAAGACGGACAAAAAAAGTACAATTAGTTTAAGTAAGGACAGGATATATATATATATATATATATATATATATATATATATATGTGTGTGTGTGTGTGTTTAATATCAATTTTATTGAACAACAAATTTACAATTTTCTTTCATTGTTGAAAGTCATTTTTCAGGAAACTTCATTAAAAAATTTAAAAAAAAAAAACTTTCTCAGCAAAAGTCTTTGTCCATGCTCTATCTTCCAGAAAACTGAAATTCTTTAAAAAAAAATTCGATAAAGACTGAAATCTTAACTCTTCCCCCTTCTCCGGTCTTAGTGTTAGTTCAGCTGGAAGCTCTTTGCAGTTACGGAGTATGGTGGCAATGTCTTTACATTCTGAGGGTACCGGGTTGGCAGTTTCCTAGTTGCTGCTTCCGACTGGTAGTTAGGAGCCCGAACTCTTGCGTAGCGTCTTGAGAGGCTGCTCTGATCAACAGCTGAATAATACCGGGGTTCTTGTAGTGCCATATCGCGCATGGACGGGCATCCCTGCATGAACGTTCGGTAGGCAACCCCGAGGCCACGTTATGTTGTAGGCCACGCCAGTCTCCATCCCTCACAAGTTGCAAACGATTGACCGACTGATTCTATTCTAAGATCTCTCCTTAACTGAATCACTATGGAAAAAAGCAAACATAATAGCAAAACTAAACCAGCTCATTTGAAAACGCCCAAACCTGTCTGCATCTCTTTCACTAACATACACGGCATCCGCACCAACTTCCTCAGCGTAGATTCATTCCTCCATAATAACTCACCTGATATATTAGCCCTATGTGAAACTAATCTTAACCCTTCTATCCCCTCATCTGAGTTCTACGTTGCTGGCTACCTTCCCCTCTTCAGGAAGGACTCCAATGTTCATATGCATGGGCTTGATGTTTATGTCAGCGAACACCTTCCCTTAGCTAGGGTGTCATCTTTTGAATCCCCAGATCATTCTTTCATGTGCTTCCGCCTCTCACTTCTCAACTCGATTAGCTATCTCTTCTTTCTCTACCGCTCTCCTTCCTCCCCTGACTGTTCGTTACTTGACATCATTTTTGACAATATCGACAAAGCCATTTCTTCCCATCCCTCTGCCCATGTATTCGTGTTTGGTGACTTTAACGCCCACCACACCAAGTGGCTGAAGAACGCTGTCATCGACCCTGCTGGTGTCCACACCATGAACTTTTCAATCACCAAATCCCTTACGCAAGTAGTGGACTTCCCCATGTGTTTCTCCGACAACCCTAACGGAAGGGACTTACTTCTAGACCTCTGCTTCACTTCCATCCCAGACTCTTGCACTACCAGACAACTCTGCCCACTCGGAAACTCTGACCACACTGTAGTGTCCGTCAATATTTCACTCCACTCCCGCCCGACGCATGAAACCCAGACAAGTAGAATATCCTACTGGGATTTGTTCCGAGACTCCCTCTGTGGCATCCCTTGGAACAATGTTTTTAGTCTTCCCATCGAAGAATGTGCATCCGTGGTCTCCTCCTGGGTTAAGGCTGGCATCGATGCCTTCATCCCTGCTAGGAAATTCCAGCTTAAATCTCATTCGTCTCCATGGTTCTCACCTGCTTGCTCGGCTGCCATTGCCCACCGGAATCATTTCTTCCGACTATCGTAACTACACGTCGGACCAAAACACGCGCCTTTTCACTTCAGCTCGTAATAAGTGTAAAAGGATACTTAATGAAGTTAAGATGTTGTTTGCTGCCAGAATGAAGCAACGCATAGCATGCTCTAAATTCGGCGCTAAAGACTACTGGCAACTCTGTAAAAGAGTACTTAACAAGTGCAAGTCCACAATACCCCCGCTAATCAACAAATTTGAGCTCCTCACCTCCCCAGCAGATTCTCGAATTCAAGTCTGGACTCATCTGGAGTTTTTACACCCGACTTCTCACCTAGAACCGAGGCACAACTGAATGATGTCCACATTACACCTTCGCTTGTCTCTAAGATAATATTAAAACTTGACCCTCACAAAGCGAGCGGTGGTGACGGAATCCCAACCATAGTCTTAAAGAAATGTCCCCCTGAACTCTCCTCTGTCCTTTCTAAGCTCTACAACCTCTGCCTATCTGCTTCCTGCTTTCCTGCCTGTTGGAAATCTTCCTCTGTAGTTCCTATATTTAAAAACACTGGAAAACCCTCTGACCCTGCAAATTACCGCCCTATCAGCCTTCTTCCAATCTTTGGCAAAGTGTTCGAAGCCATTATCAACGCCGAGGTGGTTCAGCATCTCACAGCACACAGGCTCCTCTCAGACAAGCAATATGGTTTCCGCTTCACCAGGTCTACTACTGATATGCTAACGACCATCACCGAGTACATATACCAGGCACTCGACAGGAATGGCGAAGCCCAAACCGTTGCATTGGATATATCTAAGGCGTTCAACAGAGTTTGGCATGCTGGCCTTCTATGTAAACTGCGGAGCTATGGTATAACTGGACATTTGTTTGAACTAATCCAGTCATTCCTCTCTAACCACACAATGAAGGTGGTATTAAACGGACATGCCTCCCAGAACTACCATACAAACGCAGGTGTCCCCCAAGGATCCATCTTAGGTCCTACAGTCTTCCTGATATACATTAATGATCTCCCTGATTCCATAAGAGCCCAAGTAGGTTTGTACGCCGATGACACCACAGTTTACTCTCGCCTCTTACAAAAATCTGGTGTAGGCGTCAAAGCTAACCTCGCAGCCGAGATTGAAAAAGACCTCCAATCCAGATTGGACTGGGGTAAGAAATGGCTAGTAAATTTTAATGCTTCTAAAACGAAGCTACTCTCAATTAACCATCATCGACAATTGCACCTACCTTTCATTAGCATGGACCAGGCTTGCCTCCCAGAGAGTAAAACACTACGCCTCCTTGGTCTCACACTTTCAGCGGACCTCAAATGGAATGACTATCGAATCCATTGCTAAGTCCGCTGCTATGAAAGTTGGTTCTCTGTGTAGAGCCCGGAAGTTTTTTCCGTCTAAATCTATTCTGTACATATATAAATCTAGCATCCGCTCGTGCATTGAATACTGCTGCCATATCTGGTCGGGTGCCCCTGCTATTCTCCTCGGGCTTCTCGATAAGGTTCAGAGGAGGGTCTGTAATGTGATAGACACCGACTTGGCAGACTGCCTGCAGTCTCTCTCCCACCGGCGCGACGTGGCTTCCCTGTGTCTCTTCTATAAATACTTTCACGGCTTCTGCTCCGATGAACTTAGATCACTGGTGCCCCTAAATACGAATTTGCACGAGATACTAGATTAGCAACTAGATCCCACCCTTTTACAGTGAAACTGATAAAATGCAACCGCAACTTCTACTCCAACAGTTTTTTTCCCTGCACTTCCTGACTGTGGAATTCCCTTCCACATGATTGCTTCCCCAACAGCTACAATCTCCAGGAGTTTAAATGTAAGGTCAATAGACACATCCTAACACACTAACCTGCTCCCATTCTGTCAAACACTCTTCCCATCTGCCCAACCCTCATCCTCGGTATCCTTACTCATCTGTCACCTCCCTCCTGACATTCCCTATGTCTAACCACTCCTTCTCTTTACCTTCCCCTATGTAGCCCCATGCGCAATAGTGGCAGTGGAATGCCTTGCTTGGAGTGAGATGATTAAAAAAAAAAAAAAAATCAATGATAATTTGGACGTACAAGTTCTACTGACTTTAGCAGACACAAACATCCCAACCAAATAAGGGGTCCTGGTGTTATTTAGATGTATTATTACACATGCTTTACATTGATTGGTTTAAATTGAAATTATACAAAGCAATCATTTGGTTCTCTGTCCCAAAGGACTGTTTTCCCAATCCCAACATTCCTTAGGATAAAGACCAGCTAGTGATGCTTTCATTTCCTTTGCCACAATTTCTTTCAAAAATAATTTCATGATGTTTAAAATAGCACAAATCACACATAGAAGTTTGACCTATTGACTAGCATAACAATGTTTAATTGCTTTACTTTTTTCTTTAGAAAAAGCCTTTGTCAAAAATGTTTCCTTACATCTTCAGCATTAAAATCATTTTAAAAAAAAATACAATTTTAACTTTCTTAAATGCATGCTTATATAATATGTCTCTATTTATTGAAGTTGTCTTTTTTTAATTAAGTTAACTGTTTATATGCATCAGATTGGGGGGGGGAGCATTAATATCACTGCTTAAAATATTTAAAAAAAAATATGCATGTAATTTAAAAATGAAATATTGTTTATTTCAACTATTCAACTTCTGCATGTATTGCATTTGCAACACAGACGAGTACTTATCCTGCAAAAACATTAGCTGACTTCCCAACCCAGAAAATGGTCTTCCAATTGCTCATTTTAACCATGAGCAGTTTTTGTCCGATCCCCATCAATTTGTAATAGAATTCTTTTTGAATCCAATCAAATTTAAATGATATCTTAAGATAGACAATCACGAATAGATCCAAGACAAACTGTGTTTTGAATTCTTGCAATAAATGAAGTTCTATTTCTTATTTGAATGTCACCTTACCTCTTTGTTTCTTTCACCCCACCTCCTTGTGTGTAGCAAGGAAAAAAAAAAAAAAACCTTTAAATACTGATATTCATTTCTTTAAGTTCAGGTTTAACTCATTTTGCCTCAGATAGTAATAAAACACTCAGCAAAATGTCTGTATTTTAAAGTTCCTTTTCGCAAACTACTACTATAGGTTTTTTTTTTTTTGGTTTTTTTTTCTTTCAGGTTCTAAAAGTAATTATTGCAACTGATATTATTGGTATATTGGCTGGCTGGAGATTCTTTGACCATGCGGCACATTTAGGTGGAATGATGTTTGGGCTGTAAGTGTTTTGCATATTTCTGATTTCATTAATGAACTGAGACCAAATATCAAAGGCATCTAGCCATAGAAAGATTGAATGCATACTGTTTGGAGCTAGAGGTAGAAATGATGGTTAGTAATTTACTTTAAGAGTAATTGTGTCAGAAATTAAAACTTATTTTTTATCTTCTGTGAATCTGAGATGATGTCATAAAATTTTCTCTTGAGAGTAACAGTACGTTTGAGTGTGTAATATATATATATAAATTAGAGAAAATTTTCAAAAGCCAAAGGTGTCGGGTGTACATTTTGACATAGGATCTCTAATAGAGACTCTACGTCACGTCAGCAACATTGTTTTTTCCAAATGGCGAAGGCCCTGGGTTAGAGTGTGGAGGGGTTTTAGGTTAACAATGGTCACAAAGTAGAAAAGGGCAGAGCTGGTAGTCACGGGGTTACAGGGTGTTGAAACGGTATATTTAGGAAGGGGAAGAATAGGAGTTCATATTTTATAAAGATAGACAACTAAATGAGTTAAATTATTTTTTAAAGTTAAGATTTTGGGCTGTTTGAAGAGGTGCGTTTAGGCGAGAAGGAATGGGTTTCAATATAAGATTTTTAAAATTTTTATTTAGGTTTATTTGATTAAACCTTTTAGGTAGAAGCAAGCTAAATGCCAATTACAGGAAGTTATCAGTTTAAAAATTATTAGAGAAAAAATAATATATATATATATATATATATATATACATATATGTGTTAACCAAGGAAAAAGGGGTTTAGTAAAAGAATCCATATTTTCTAAAGATAGGCAATTAAAGGAGCTTGGGATAGGAAGGTAGGGGGGTTAAAATACTTTTTAAGGTTAACGTTAGGGTAAAATTAAGATTAAAACTTAAATTGAATCCTTTTAAATTGAATCCTAACATCTAGTCAACAGGGATTTAAATTCTAAATTTAAGTATTCGAAAAATGTGCCCTGTGGCGGCACTTACTGATGAATTCCCTCCTAAGATTCAGTAGCTGGTGTTGGTGGGGTTATTTTAATATTGAAATTTTTTCCAGTAAACATAGACAGCACCTATCATGAAAATTCCTTGGAATACGGGCTGAACCTATCAGTTTCCAGCTAATTTCAGGATCCAGCCCTTCCTCTTTCATTTTCCAGAATGCCTGCGAAAGGGCTGTCTGGTACCTCTGACCAGGGTTCAAAAAGGAGTACCTGTGGTTATACAGTCTTTGTTTGAAAGGTCCGGAAGTCGTTTTTTTTTGTTAGATGGAGAAATGCGGGCTGCATAAATCACCTGGGTGGATTTGCATTTTCCCTCCACCGGGCAGGCGTCCACAGAATTACAGTTGCATTCGTTTAGAATTCCGGACCTAGATTCAGCATTGCACAAGTTCACCAGAATACTCCTATTATGGGAACTGATAAGGCTGTCCATATTCGGGGTGCAAGAATAACTAATTTTAAGGGTGTACCTATTAAAAATCTTCTGTAGAGAGTTTACTGTCATTAAAATTTTTGTCTATTAACTTGAGAAAATATTTACCAATATTGATGTTAGTTAGTTTACAATAAGGGGGGTTAAACCAAATTATCTTTCTTTTTCTACAGTTTCCTTTATTTTTATTTTTGGATGATTTGGAGTCTATTGTAGGTTTATTATATGTTAACTTGTTCTTATATCCGCTTTTCTGAAGGGCCTTATTGTAAATATTTTTACTTGCGTTGAAAGTTTTTTGGTTGATTCTATTATTCACTATATTGGGTATCTGTTTTATATTTTTCGGGTGGTTGGATGAAATATTAATATAAGTGGGGGAACTATTTTCTTTGAGAAATGGTTGGTAGGATCCATCATTTAAGTTAAGGGTGATGTCTAGATAGTTTACAATTTTAAGATTAGAGGTGACTTCGACTTTAAAACCAAGGTACTTCAGGGCTCTAATTATTTTTTTGTGTATCCTATTTGTGTAGGGCCCATTGGAATTAGGGATAATTATTAATCCATCCTCTAGATATAGGCCTAATTGTTTTGGGTCTAAAAATCTGCTTAGAATATCTAAAATGTAAATTCCCACAAGATCTGCCACCTGGGCTGAATCATATGCTCCCATAGGGACGTCAAAAACCTCCCCTGGCTCCTTTGTCCATGTGGAATCATCAAAGGTGAGAATGGATTTTCTGGCCGCAAAGATAATTTCATAGTCCCTATCTGAAATGTTCATATCTGAAGAACTTTTCCAAAGGTTTGGTTGTAGATTCAGTAGTAGCTTCTCTGTTAGATTTTTTAGAATTTCCCTGGAAATTATGCCTAAGTCACTTTTTGTAGAATTAATTAGCCTGGTTTGTAATTTTTGGAAATTTGGTTTGTGGTCCTTAAATAAAACGTAAGCTTCTTTAGTGGCGATTTTGCCAATTTTGTCACAAATATTTAATTCTTTGGCGAATTTGGCTGTCTGTATTAATTTCAGATAATGCTAGGTTCCTTCAGTCTACTTTGTAATTACTAGTTATTTTTAAGGACACTTATGTAATTTAAAGGATCACATTTATAAATGTTGTTAAATTTATCAGATTTTACCCACAGGTGCTTAGATTTTTTCACGTTTCTAATGTCTGATTTTAGTAAGTTCTGGAATTTATTTGAAGCCCCACAGAATTTGAGATTTTGGGGATCAGGTCAAAAAGGTCCTTCTCGAAAGAGTTCAGAAATCTGCATACAGGGGGTGTGCACTGGGTCCTCAGGTTAAAGGAATCCGTGGAATGATGTGCAGAGCCTGTAGAGCGGAGAAAAAAAAAATGTGCCTGCCATCAAAGTCTCCTTATGAAGTTTTCAATTATATATATATATATATATATATATATATATATACACACACACACTTATTTTTATACAATATATCTATTCTCTAATCTACATGATGGAACTAATGTCATCAAAAATAATTTAAATGCTTTTGGTTCAATTCTGAAAAATCTAATTTTTGTAAAGCCAACCTTCTAAATTCTTTATCTTTCCACACCTGATAAATGCCAAACTATGGAATAGTGAAAATTTAATCCCAGATTAGAAAAGTCAAAACTCCTGAAGTCTTTTTTACAGTTCATCACAATTTCCTTTACTCAAAGAAATTAGTTTTATTTCTTTATTACAATATGGACAAAACAAAATAGAATGGTTATATATTTAAATTTACTATTTCTTCTATTATTTCCAGGTGGTATGCAACATATGGAAAGAAATTAATATGGGAAAACAGAGCAACTGTGCAGAAATGGTGGCATGAAGTTAGAGGAGACCCGTAACCCTTTCTTTAAAGAACATATGTTTAAAAATGAATGTGGTGATGGGCTGGTGATTTTTCTAACTGAATCAATCTTATTTAAGAGCAGTCTATTATTCAATATGCTAGTTTTTCTTCCAGCTAAGCTATTTGGCTACACCTCTACCCTAACAGATGCAATAGGTTCTTCCTCCCACTATATATTTATTACCTGTAACTCTCACCTGTTTTTTGTTTGTTTGTTTTTTTAGACCCCCCTCCCCACACACACACCCACACCCACACCCAAGACAAAAAAAATTACAAGATATAGAATCTCCAAAATAGTGATGAACACAACCTCATACTTTATCTATACATTGACCCCCCCATCATAAGTTTTGAGATCAATTCATTTTTCAGGCTGGGAGGAGAATTAACTCTGCAGTGTTGTTTTGTAAACTTAATTCATAACAGTATTTATTCTTCTCCTCCTCCATTGGCTTTAAATCAAAAAACACATACCTACATGATGCTAGCCTCAAAACTGTTCAGGAATATCATTTTTGCTTGGAATACATCAATATAAATGCCAAAGCTCCTACTGATGCCTGTTTGAGAGACATGAAATCTCTCATTTGGGGGAGGGGGTGCAGGAGAGGAGTAATCCTTTAAGTCTAATTAATAAAAGACTTATTTTTGTTAAATTAATCACTCTTCTCTCTTCATTCTAAATTTACACTACCTTTTAATAAATGAAAAAGATATTGTATTGTTTACCAGAAACTACTTCATTAGGATAATTTTAATGCTATAAAATATACACATAATGTGATCTGCCCACATTTAAAAAAAAAAAAAAATCAATAAAAAAGAATTATACCACTTTTTTGTCTGTTTTCATATGTCTCTTTAATATGAACCAGGAACTGAAATATTTTTATCATGAATGATTATTAAATATTTACATTTCAGAGCATAAGGCTACTTAAAAGTAGCAAAAGATAATTTCAGGAAGTGTTTCATTTAATCAACTGGGGGTGGGGGGAGACTCCAATATGAACATTTCAGAGTGTTTGGGTGTCAATCTGAGCACAGTGCAGAGGATTCAGAAACAGCTGGATAAGTCTAATGCTGATTACAAAGGTACATCAGCTCAGAAAAGTCACTGATAAAAGAACTCTCAAATTTGTTATGATTAACAATGATCCCTCCAAGTCAATTTTTGTAACCTAGCATATATGTTGATTCATTAAATTTAAACTTAAGGAATAAATCTAAGCCAGTCAAGCCTAGAAATGAATGCAATATGGGTGCTAGAGGAAAAATTGCAATATGAGCTCTGGTTAAAAAAAAAAAAAAAGTTACTTTTACATTAGGTTTATAAGTTCCCAAAAATTCATACTGATGTCCTCAAGCACACTTTAGCTCCAGTAACTTGACCCAAAGAATTGTGAATTCAATGCCAGGAGTAGGCAGTGCAAATAACTTAGAGTTAAGTTAAAAGGGGGATAACTACATGGCTACTGGAAATAGCATTCCACATGGAATGAGATATATAAAGGTGTATTCATTAAATGAATTTTTGTAGTCAGTTAATTGCCATGTGATCAGGTCTTGAAAGAGACATAACTGACATTGCCGCAGTATGTTGCCAACCATGGCTATAGAACACAATCTGTCCTGCTATTCAACCCATAGCTGGAGAGATAAGGAAATGGATTAATACTCTGTATTTGTGAATGAAATTAATTCAACCAAAATTTGAACTTAGCTCTCCAATTTTTTTCATTTCATTACACCAAAGCTGTTAGGTTTTATATGATCTTTATAATAAGATCAGAAAAAAAAGTAGGCAGAAGAGAATAGTCAAATTCTATTTTGAAAGTTACAACGGTTTATTCCTTAAGGCAGCTGGGGTTGGCGGTCCATGTGTGTTCACAAGACTTCAAAGTCAGCATGACTGAAATAACACTGCTCAGCTAAATGGCAAATTTCTCCATATTAACACTATCCTTACCTTGATTAAGCACCTCGACATGATGTAATGATTAACAAGCTTGTCTTGCTAGAACCTATTACAACCAAGTAGTAAGTTCAATCCTAACTGGCTACCCCATACTTTCAGTCTTATGCCACATCTATGCGGCTCTTAGAAAAATCAACTATCCTTATCTCGATAATGAGCACTTTAGGACAAAAAAAATAAAATCTGCTTACCATAAACTGGTCTCATGCCAACAGCTCAAATTTGGCTCAGAGAGAAGATTAATACTGATCATCTCCTGATCAACACCTGGAATATGCTTTAAAAAATAAAACAGCAAAGACAGGTGATAAAAGGTCAGTAAAATAAAATCATCATAGCACAAGAGCCATTTGGAGAGAAATATTTGTGTTATGGCAATAATGATGTTAAGAGAGAGGTTAAGGTGAACCCCTTGGATTTTAAAGATTTTTTATTTTTAAGACTTCACACTAATTTACAATAGAAGTTTAACAAATATGCAAAGATTAACTTTCATTATAACACCTACTGAGACAAAGAATATGCTATATATTATGCAGGGTTCGGGACTATTTTAAAACAATAGTTCCTGAGCAATTTTAACTCAATTATCAATGTTAACTAAGCCTTTTGTTTTGGTTACATACATTTTTTTAAACCTATAAAACACTAGCTATTTTCATTAATCTATGTATAGTGGCTGCTTTGCCTGCCCATTAAATGTGTATGAACATCACTGACCCACATTAAGCCATAAGCCTGACAATGGTTCTTGAAGCTGGCAAACAAATTGCAAAGTTTAATGCACAGACAACAGAAGTAGACCAATTATCAATGAGGAGTTTGTACCGCTCATGTTTGCTGGTTATAGATTTTAAAAATGTCTGGTCAGTTCAGATTGACTGGAACATGACTTGCCCCAATGTGTGCAGTTGTTAAGACTAGCTTGGTAGTTAGTCAAGTTTCATTGTGCAGCATTTCAGAAAACCAAAAACATCTGCTTGATACAAGCATAAGATTGTATTACAAATACAAAGTAAACACACACACCATTATTATCAGTACAATGCTTAGTAATTTAAACTTAACTACATTGTTATACGAATGTGCATTGTGGTACAGTGAACATCGGCTCGTAACGAGAAATCGGAGAGCAGAGTTTGATATTCCAGTTGAATTCATTGCATTCACATACATGCAAATATCTTTGGGGAAGATATGAATCCATCACTTCTCCCTGGGTTAAATAGCAGGGTAGATTGGGTTCTATATAGCCCAGGTTAGCAACCAGTCTACCACAGAAAGCAATGGCAACCTACTGCAAGAAAATCTTCTTCCCAAATCAGTCATGTCCTTTTTAAAATAGTACAAAATAAAATACAGTACTTAATTGAGTTACATTGTTATACACATTGCAAATAGATAAACTATGTTACTTAAAAATAATTGAGGAAAAGTTAGTCACTGTGAAATATTTCAGTGATAAGAACCAAGTTTAAACTGGTATGACAGAGTCAGTAGGAGCTTACTAATTTTATAACGAGTAGTAACAAAATGATTAGTCAAAATCTAATCATTAAAGATACTTAGCAAAAAATAAAAGTAGTGTCTGGAGAAGGGAGGGGGATGTACCATTTATTAGGCACAGAGCCCTGGAGAGGGCGAAGACTAACTTACTAAACTCAATGTTAATTTCATTAGATCCACATTCAATAAGCAAATTATATTCAACCAAGTCACAGTTAATAGTAGATAAACTAGTAACAATAGTTCAATAAAACCAGTTGTGTACTTTTAAAAATATTGTGATAGGATTGTATCCTCATTATAGTTAAGGTTTGGGCATCTTAACATGGTGCAATGGTTAGCAAGCTTGTCGCATCAGCATAGTTACAATTAAGTAGTAGCAAGTTCAATCCTTACTGGATGCACCTTACTTTTGGCCTGGTGCTTCATCTAAGCTGCTCTTAGAAAAAAAAAAAAAAAAAAAAAATCTGAATTGGGACTTACAAGTTTTCCACTGTCTCTTTTGAAAGCACACTGGTTTGTGAAGAGTTCACACTTCAAATTCCCCAGATGTTTGGATACAATTTTTATATCTATAGAGCATAGTTCCTTCCCTCACAGACAATATCCTAAGTGTATCACTATCGTACGTATTCAACTGAGCTGCACCAGTTCAAACTTTTACAATTAAGATATACCATGACATATTCCAATTGTAAAGACGAAGTTTCACTCAGGAAGTTCTTTTACTAAAAACTGCTATTTTGTGGATGCTTCACTAAACATTACAATCTTAACCTAAGTCAAGGGTCAGTTATTAATTTTCATAATCTTCACTACCTTACCAACCTCTTATTCATAAAACACCATTCAGTAAACCTCAGCGTCTCCAAATGAGAAATCAGAGAGGTTAGTTTGGATTCTAGTCAGGTTCATTACCTTCTCTCACATACATCCTTAACCTCTGTGTGTGTGAATTCAGAATCAAAATTATGTTTTGATTTTAAAAATGATGCCAAAGTGGTACCTACCAAACTGAAATCACTTTGGAAGATGGTTTTAAAAAAAAAAAAAAAAAAACCCCTCCAAAAATTTGTTTAGAAATGAGTGCATGAAAAGTAATATTAAGATTATATTAAACCTGAAAAAGAACAGGGCAAGTTATTAAACGTGGAAAATTAAAGGACAAGATATTTCTAGTCAAGTAAAAAAATTTTAAATATTGCAGCTAAAAATAAAAATTATTTTTAGCTGCAATATTTAAACTAAGAAATTTCTTTAAATCTTTTAGAACCTTCAAAAACTTGGCTTAATTATTTTTTATTGCATCATCAGGTGTTGGAAATTTGTGATTAAAAAGTAAAGATTTGGAAATTCTTGTTTATGAAAATCGAGAACTTCATTTTTACGGGACATAATGCTTATAAGTACACATCCATGAAGAATTTCATTTTTTGTGCAGCATATCCCCCAGTTAAAGAAAATCTGCTTTATAAAACTTAAGCTTTTATCATATGAATAAGACATTATAGACTATATTGACTTAGAATTTTAAGATTAAGAATTTTTACTTTTTAAGTCTTAAAAAAAAACAAAAAAAAAAAAACTTAAAAACCTCAAGATTCCACATTAATTTGTAACAGTTAGATGATATTAAGATTACTTTCTGCAGTAGACTGGTTGCCAGCCAAGGCTATAGAACTCAATATGTCCTGTTTTAACCCATAACCGGAGAGAAGAGACGGATTAAATGATTTACCTTTCCCAAGGGTATTTGCACGTTAAGTGCTATACGTGATACACGCTTTGGGCGATCATGTCTCGAAAGAGGCATGACTTAATAGGCAGAAGATTATCCCGCAGTAGGTTGCCATTGCTTTCTGCAGTAGACTGGTTGCCAGCCAAGGCTATAGAACCCAATCTGTCCTATTATTTAACCCATAACTGGAGCTGGATGGAAGAGACAGAAATAGCCTTAAGAAAGGTATTAATGATTAATACGCACAAATACCCTTAAGAAAGGTAAGTGAATGCGAGGAATTCAACTGGAATTCGAACTCGGCTCCCCGATTTGTCGTTCCGAGTCGATAAACGAAGAAAAATCAGCTACGTGCAGACAATGTTCTTTATCTTTCAGCATGTTATTTTTAAAATCGACCTCCCTTCTCTGCAAAACTACAATTTCAAGAAGCACACAAAAATACATATTTAAAAGAAATTGCTACACCTGCAGGGATTCACGAAGTGTAAAAAAAATAAAATTCAAATCAAAACACAAACGAAACGCATCATCAGGAAATTTGTTCCCAGAAGGCTTTTACCCTTTCAAATCTTTCCAAAACATACCTGTTTCCGTGCAAATGTATATGCTGAACTCAAATCGGTAATTGTTTACTTTATTGAGAAATCTATCTTTTTGTTCAATCAAATTTCAATTTCTGCAAGAGAGCGGATAGTTAAAGTTACAGAACGAATTTAAAATGTCAAAGAATAACTAATGCAAAGAGCGTTCACATCATTAAAACGGGAAGTTTGAATTAAAAAGATTTGTAAGGACATTTTCCTTCTCAAATAATAAATGCAAGAATATCGCAACATGTGAGGTGAGCAGGAAGTTAGAGCAGAGTTATCTCCCTTATGTAAAAAAAAAAAATGGGCGCCATATTGAAATAACTGTATTTTTATTTTTTAGTTACAGAATTGTAGGCCCGAGACATTTTTAGCGTTAAATAACAGTTTTAGTATTTTCTTTTAGGGAAAAAAGTCCTTTACACGTGACAAATGCAACCATAAAAAAAAGTGTCACTTTACTTTAAAATAGTCAAATTCTTAAATTTACGTAAAAGTCCCCCTCACAACTTTATTACCGATATACATAGGAGGAAGTAAAGGAAAATTGAGAAGAAATTTTAAAATTGGCAAGTGTTTTGGCGCAAAACTATACTTAATTTAAAACTTCGTAGAAGTAAAAAAAATAATAAAATAAGCTTTTAGACTCAAGAGAATAAATGTAAGTGACTATTTAAAAACTTAAAACATTTAAAGTTGAACTAAAATCGTTGCTTAGTGAATCACTTCACTTAAATTGACGGAAATAAAATTTTGAAATGTTTCAAATTGCATATTTTGTAAGCGTTACAGCGATTACATTTGTTGTTCAAAAATTCAATTTGTTTTCACGTTAAGCTGCTAAATTAGGATTACATTTTTTAAAGAATGAAATTAATTAGTTCGTTATTTACCATGTGAGAAAAAGGATTTTTTGTTAAGTCCGAGATGCAGAGGTTACTTTTATTTATTTATTTTTTTTTTTTAGTTTCATGGATCTACTTTTTATCTTCAAGTTAAGTTTAATTTTAAAAATGTATGGATTCCAGTGAAGCAGTTTTTTTTTTTGGAAGTTATCTTTTAAAGACAGAAGTAAAGGCAAAAGAAGCGTAAGTCTTTACGAAAAATACGGTGTCAAAAAATTAGTCCTAAAATAAGAACCGAGAAAGTATTTATAAGAGTGCGGAGAAAAATTTTACTGAATCTTACTTGCTGGCGAAAGGAAGATTTTTTTTTCGGATCAGTTGAATAATTAAGCTCAATGAAGAAAAGAAAGACCTCAACCTTTTCAGGGAAGTCGTTTCTTTCGACTCGCATATCCATTCTAATTTAACATCATTTCCAAAATGATCTTCCTCTCATCGCCTGCTTTTTTTTTTACAGACTCGAGTCGGGGGTCTCATCATTTCAGCCAAATGGCCGATCAAATAAGATCAAAAGTAGTGTAGTTAGGTGGGAAAAAATAAAATAAAGAGAGGAAAGACAGAAACGAGAAGAATAGACCGGAAGTTGAAAAGACAGAGCGAGAAGAGGAAAGTAAACGCGTCGGGTGCTGACTTGATATTTATACTCGTATTCTATTGCATGTCGGGAAATTTCTATCACTCCCCTCCCACACACACAGACACTTATACCAAGACCTCCTATAGCGACGGCCTCGCTTATACGCACAAATTATTTGCGTACTATACGTAAATTTTCTTATTTGCGTATTTCTTTGATTACTACGAAAAATATGAATACTTTTAAAAATTTTAATGTATTTTTTTATTATTTTCTTCTAAGTATTTTTAATAATGTTCGTAAAAAATATGTTAAATTTTCGTTTTAGGTCCCGAAGGCTTTTTTTTTTATATCCCTTCAATTTTTTCCAAAATAGCCTTAATTCCGTGCAAATGTATGCTGAACTTCAATCAACAATTAGATATTTTAGAAACCTACCTTTTTTATGTGAACGACCAGAAAAAATTGAACTTCTTATCGATCGTTTTGTCTCCATTACAGGCTTACATTCACTGCTGAATTACTTTCGGCGTAGGGTACAAATTTCGACCTATTTACTTCCTTTACTGAAATTAATACACGATTTCGCGATTTATCGGGACTCAATATCAGCAGAAAGTTGCTTGTTTTTGCGTGTTTTTTTTTCTTTTTTGTTGCCTTTTTTTTTATAATTTTCAAAAATATGAAAATAAGTGATAATTGTAGTTTTAATTTTTTCCGACGAAAGTTAACTTTCAATCAAATATATGAAAATAGAATTTTTTTTAAGAAAGTTAACTTTCAAATATATGGAAATATGTGATAAATGTAGTTTAATTAACCAAATATATTAAGTACCAAAAAAAACACGCAAATACACGCAACTTTCTGAAAACTACTGCATTTTTTAAAAATTGTCAATGTCATTTTTTCCATTTTTTAACTTTTAACTTCCTTTTAAATTGATGTAAATCATGGCCGTATCTGACTACCGGGCATGCCGGGCACGGGCGAGGCCGTCGCTGGAGGTCTTGGCATGGGTCCGGGCCGATCCGGGCAATCATAGTGAAAATCTAGCAAGGAAAACTGTCTTCGTCAGAAATCAAACTAAACAATTCACAAAGAAAGAAAGAAAAACGAAAAAACATCCGAATGAACGCAGTAAAGTTTGTTTATTTATTAATTTTGGGAGAAAAGACTGGTTATACTCTGTTAATTATAAAAAATGCTTTACTGTACTACTTATTTTGTTCTTTTTGTTATTTATAATTTATAAGTATTTTCATATATATGAAGGTTAAGTAAAACTACACTTATCACTTATTTTCATATATAACTATCGCCCGGTTCACACTCCACCCTAGTCTATTGAACAGGTGTAGAGGCTCATCCCTTGTTCCCTGTTTAGGACGTGGTTTCCGGCTTTCTCTTTTCCAATCTATTCACTCTTACATAGCCCCCTGCACACCAGTGGCCTTACCGCCTTGCTTGGGGTGATATGATTAAAAATAAAATAAATAAATAAAAATTTGAAAGTTAACTTTCTTCTGAAATTAAGTACCAAAAAAAACCCCGAAAAACACACAAATACACGCAATATATTTAAAGGTTAATTAAACTACATTTATCACTTATTTTCATATATTTAAAAGTTAATTTTCTTCTGAAATTTAAAAACAAAAGAAAAAAGAGCACGCAAATATATCACTTACTTTCATAAATTTGAAAGTTAACTTTCTTAAAAAAATCTATATAAAACTACAATTATCACTTATTTTTATTTGAAAGTTAGCTTTCTTCTGAAATTAAGTACCCAAAAACAAAAAAAAGGAAAAAAAAAAACGCAATATATTTGAAGGTTAATTAAACTACGTTTATCACTTATTTTTATTTATTTGAAAGTTAACTTTCTTAAAATATTTCTATATTTTCATATATTTGAAAGATAACTTTCGTCGAAAAAAATTAAGTAAAACTACAATTATCACTTATTTTCATACATTTGAAAGTTAACTTTCTTCTGAAATTAAGTACACGCAACTTTCTTCTGAAATTAAGTAACAAAAAATAATAGCGTAGTAATTTACAGAAAGGAAGTAAATAGGCTGAAATTAGCTTCCTACGCCTAATGTGATTCTGCAGCAAATGTCTTCTGATTGAGATAGTTGTGGATGACAAAAAGAGCGAGAAGAAGTTCAATTTTTTTTTCTGGTCGTTAACATAAAAAATGGTAGGTTTCTTCAATAAATAATTATTGATTTGAGTTCAGCATATACATTTGCACAGAATTAAGGCTGTTTTGGAAAAATTTGAAGGGATAAAAGCCTTCGGGACCTAAAACGAAAATTTACCAAATATGTATGTGTATTATTTTTGTGTTTGTTAAAAAAATAAAAAATTATAAAAAAAGAAATCTTTTCCATTATCGTTTAATTTAAATTGATTTGAAACGGAAGAAAACTTATTGATGCGTTTCTGTTTCGAGAAGGAATAACATAAAAGGACTTCTTCAAACTAATAACAGCTCAGTAGTATTTATATTTAATAATTGATTTATTTTTTCTTATATACATTTTTTCATTCACTTATCCACACATACACACACACAGATACACAGCTTACTTTTCTTCACAAAGTCATTGTGACTAAGAGAGCGTACTAGCCATGTTCAAACATGTTATTCATGACATGATACACTCTCTCATAGAAAATGTAACTAAGACCAGCTCAGGATAGTTGTATGTAATATATACAATAATATCAACATATAATATATAGATACTATAAACCACAGCTAGGCTTTTTGTGGGTGTTGAACAAACTCAAATCTGCAATAGAGATGGTTTGTTCAGAAGCAAGTTATAAAAATGTTATTTTTACCACTTTTCAAATGTTATTTTTACCACTTTTCAAATGTTATTTTTACCACTTTTCAAATGTTATTTTTACCACTTTTCAAATGTTAGCCTTGAATAAATGTTTAATCATCTAACTTTTTAGAACACATTCTTTTGAGAGAAAAATATGAAAGTGAAATGGTTTGTGTAAAAACTAATTATTGTGTATCTTTTTCAGCTTTGCAGTTAAAACCCACCAAAATCTACAAAGAATCTATTTCTAGTTAATGGAAAATTATTTTTTCATATATACTGACCAATGGGAGATGTGGTCTCAAGCTCTGAGTACAGGCCTCATGAGGCTATTTTATGGAATAGAGTCTATAGAAATTAATTAAAATCAATCTTCTTCTTCACTTTTACAAAAATTCACAATATGTGAAATCCTGGTTTTTCCAAATAGAAAAAGAATCGACCATCTGCTTAATGAAAAAGTCAAGTCAAAACCAGATTTCACAAGTAGGTGTTAAAATGATTTTTGACCAATGGGAGCAACTTGTAAGACTTGGAAGGATTTGGTAATCCAGTGCAAAATTCAAAGACTATATGAATGACCTTGGCGTCAGTCAAGAGTCAGAGAGATGGAAGCAGCAAGAAAAACAACACTAAAATGTAACTTCAAACTTCAAGCGACCCAGACATTGTCCTCTTTCTCTTTCTCCTTATCTATTTCAACAATTACTACTATTAACATTTTGTACGAACTCTTGATACACTTAACTTTCTCAGTGAACATTAATTTCTATGAATTCTTGTTATTCCTTCTTTTAATAAATTACTAATTTTAACATTCAAAATGTATATTTTATACTTACGCTATTCCACACAATTTCACATATTCCAACCTGCCGACAACCAACTGTCTGATGAAAACCTGATGATAATTCCTGATAAAACTTGTAAGCTGTAGGGAGTTTGGTTAGGTTTGACACAAGGCCGAAGCAAAGAAACATTAACCAGCTCCCTATGCTACAAGTCCAGGTCAGTTTATAGAGAAGATTTTTGACAGCAAATAGACAAGGCAAATCAATATCAAGAAGTAGAAGGCATTTGATATCAAGAAGAGAGCATCAGAAAGGCACCAGTTACCAGTCAGCTGCAGGAAGACTAAAAAATGTTGAAATTCAAATGAAAATTCTCCTGCAGTTGGACAACAAATAATGAAAAGAATTCTAAGAAATTTCCCCAAGCACCAACTGTGTGAATTTAAAAAAAAGGGTAATCATTTTCTGTCATGGAGTAAGTAAAAGTAGGTGTTTTCATTTTTTTTTTTTTTTTTTTTGAAAGATGTTTGCACCTTTATTTTTCTGCCATCATCTTGAATTGTTTTCCTCTTTTGTCATTGAATTCATGTCAATTTCCAAATGGTAATTTTCTCCACTTTTCAATAGTAATTCTTTTTATCAGAAATCCATTACATTGCCTTTGTGCAAACTTTGTATTTGTACCTTTTTTTAAATTATGGAATGAATGTTTTTCCTTTAAGATTTTATGCAGTTTGTTCAGTTTTATTTTGTGCCTATATATATATATATATATATATATAATTCATTCAGCACTGAATTAGAACACTCTCAGCTATTGGGCATGTATAATGATAATATATATGCTAAAAAGCCTGCCTCCTTCTACCAAACACCCATAGCTCAGAGGTAGAATCACTGACTGACGCCAATTCAGTCGGGTTTCAATCCTGGATAAAAAGCAATTGGCTGTCTAACCGTACTGATGAACTGTGATACAGCGAAACAGATCTGTCTGCGGATATATATATATATATATATATATATATATATATGATTAAAAAAATATAAAAATTGTCACTTAAGTGATTAATTTTGCATTAATAGTTTTTTGAGAATCACAATGATTTTCTTGATAAAAGTCCTACTATTTAATCTATTGTTTGGGGAAAAGGTTTCCAAGGTTAGTTGTACATAGAATAGGAGGTTATCAATTATGGATGAAGTATCTTACTACAATGTCCATTCCCACCATATATTGTTAGAATTTTTAGTGTATATAGTGTAATGATTAGAAGAAAATGCACAGAATGTTGATAAATACAAAATAAATCTTTATGTAATACAATATTATAATACAGAAGGATAAGGTGAAAGTTGAAGTTTCAAGAGTTCACTTGTAAAAGTCTTTACACACAAGGCATATAGAGAAAAAAAGTTTGGATGAAAGTGAATATATATATATATCCAAATTTTTTTTTTTTGCATTAACTTCCATATGGGGGAGGAAGGTATGTTTGTTTTCAATGTAGCATGAATAAGTTAGCCAACTAAGCCAGTTGGGCAAATGTGGTATTTTATCTTTGGATTGTTACAATGGCCACAATGTCAGAAAATGGACAAAATTACTTTCTGTTTTGGTTGATTTTCTGTTTATATACACATCTTTAGACCTGCTTTGAAAAGGCTGCTGGCTTCACATTGGCTTATGACCTTGTATTTTGGTTGTGAAACATTTCTGAGTTAGGTTGGATTATCTGTTTTTAGAGATAATGAAATTTTGGTATCCATGTTATTATTTATTTATTTTCCTACATCCTGGTTGTGAAAGCTTTCTCATTGGTTAGTTAAAAAATGGTTTTGGCTGCCCGGCAATTTTTATTATCTATTTTTAGAGATTGAGAATTTTTTTGTTTTCTTGTTAATTATTTTATTTAAATTCTCTATCACCACATTTGCTTGTAAATGAATGTAATGAACTCTGCTGGATTTGAACTCTGCTTTCAAATTGGTTTTCAAAAGTTGTAAAAAAAGATGCTAAAGTTTGATCATATGAAAACCTGATAAAATAAAGTTTCTGAACAGGAGGGGCTTAAAGATGCATTTCGTTATTTTTTTTTTTTTAACCAATAGGGAAAGTATGTTATGCCCCTTAATTTTCAATTTTATTCAATTTTGTAGCCAATTTGTGGCTATTTAATATTAATGTAAGGACTAAAACAGTTTCAGGAGTCACATAGAAAATATCAGCTACTTCTGGGAGCTGAACTTAAATGAAGAAGAAAAAAAGCAGAAGGAATTTAGTTTTTACAAGCAAATTACAGTGAGTTACTTTTGTGAACTGAACAAAGAAAAGCCACTGATGACGAAAAAGAAATAGTGGAAGAAAGAGAAAATGAAGTAACAGACAAAAAAAGAATAGAAAGAAGTGTAGAAAGGAAGAGAAAGAAGTTTCTGCAAATTTAGAGAAGTATATGATGTGCGTTGTGGTGCAGTGGATATCGACTTGGAACGAGAAACCAGGGAGCCGAGTTCGAATTCCAGTTGAATCCATTGTATTCACTTACGCGCAAATACCCTTGGGAAAGGTATTAATCCATCTCTTCCTTCCAGTTATGGGTTAAATAATAGGACAGATTGGGTTCTATAGCCTTGGTCACCAACCACAGAAAGCAATGGCAACCTACTGCGGGATAATCTTCTGCCCATTCAGTCATGTCTCTTTCAAGACATGATCGCCCAAGCGTGTATCACATATGGCACTTAACTGACTGATATGATTATCTTTCTATAGCCATTTGTGAAATTTTGTCATAAAATTAGAAGTATTAACACTGATTTTGAACTTTTTATAAAAATACGAGATTTATCTGATCTCAGTTTATAAAACTTAATTATTGTCTAAACAAATCAGAAACCCAGCAATGCTTGTGAATTATCAACCTGCTCAGTCGAATGTTTCAAAGTGAACATTTGGTTGATAGTAATTATAAGTGTTTTATAACAGAATTTTAATTTATAGTGGGTTATCCATTCTAGTAGAGAGTAGCTGTATGTTTGTTGCAGATTAACGGAATTTGGCCTCGTTGTAGACAGCCCACTATAAGTTATAAAGAAAGGTTATAAACCAAGAAAAGCAAATTGAGTTTAGAAACAACATTTTGTATATACACATATCAATTAAGGTTTTACAATTAAAGTAATCCTTTTAGTATGGGTCCAGCGGACGTTAAAATGTTCATGGCAATAAATGCTGAAAAGAGAATTTTTGCGTATCAATGTAGGAGCGTTGTAAATAAGGAATGTGTTTGATGAATCTGCTCCTTTGGTCGGTAAGTAGTTTTGAGACAGTGAAGGATAAGATGAGAGGGAAGGGAGGTGAGCATAGTAATTCGCTTGACGTCGGTCAAGGGAGATACTAATTACACTCGTCTCTCTCGAGTCTGTGTGTATCTGTCTGGGTCTGTCTATCTGACGATGCTTTCTGTATCGGCTTTTTTATTTCGACTTTTGGATCGCAGCAGATCATTTGGGAATTCACATCCGTATTTGATTCTGGGCTTCCCATTGGCCAATAAATAAAATTCGCATAGGCTCGCAAACTGGAATTTGATATTTAATTAATTTTTAGTTTTCAATTGGAACATCTGCATGGAGCCGAGGTGCACACCGACGAGTTTTGGTCATTTGCTTTTTGGTCGTGAGGGTGCAAACATCCGGTCTCTCGCTTTGCTCGGTATCACCACAAATTGAAACCTGTTATCTTGCCTTAGTGTTAGGAACAAAAAAGATAATTCTGTGCATATTCTTTTGTAAATTTTATATTTTGTGTTATTCTTGTTTTTAAATAAATGTAAATTTCTTTCAAATTTTACACTGGGGTAAGAATTTTATGATTTTTCATTTGTGCCTTTCATTTTCATTACTATGCTCGCCTCCCTTCCCTATCATCTTTTGATGTTCTTTCTTATTCTCTGCTCCCCAAAATATTTTTTACATACTATATTTCAACAGCTAACAATGTGAGAGTACATTTAATTTAAACTGTATTTAGAAGCTAAAGTTGTACTTTTTATAACACTAATAAATGTGTAGAAATATCAATAAAAATTCTGAACTACAGCTACAAATTCAGGGTAAATGAATAAAACTGTGTTTTTGAAAGTGAAAAACATTTACAGATGTGTTGAAGGCTGAAGGATCCCTGACTTTTACAGGGTTATTGGATTTAGCTGTTTTTTGTATGAAAACACGTCTTGTTTTTTTGTTTGGGGTGGGGAGTTACAAAAAAGAGATTTCTTTTAAATAAAGCTCAAGCTGATATATTTTTAATTAAAAAACAAAAATTTACTTACAGGATGTGATGCATAAATTGTTGCCATTTTATATTTTTCATTTCACATATGCATGATGTTTGTTTTTGATGACTGCACAGTTTAGTAGGGTCAGTTGGGTACCATCTGTGAAAAAATGAGCACCGTGACCCAATTCACTCCAACAGAAATTTGGAAATGGCATGGTGTACTGCTTGACATTCATGCAGGAAACTCTAATACGAACATTTCAGAATGTTTGGGTGTCAATCTGAGGACAGTGCAGACAATGCAGAAAGAATCAGATGAGTCTGATGGTGATTATGAAGGTACAGCAGCTCGGAAAACTCACTCTGTTCTGATAAGAAAAGAACTCCTGAATTTGTTCGGGAGGACCTCAAACTCAGCACTGAGGCCTACACCAAGTGCCTTGAGGGAGTGGTGCAGCCCTGGTGGCTGTTGAGAGACTATGTCTGGCAAGAGGACTCTGCACCATGCCACATAAACAGAAGAAACCAGTCATACTTGTCAAAGAATTTTTGCAACCACAACATCCTTTACATCTGGCCATCTAACTCCCCAGATTGTAACCCCCATAATTATTATGTGTGGGGCACAGTTAAACTAGAGACCGACAAAACTTTTTATAACACCAAAGATGAACTAAAGACAAAGATTATGGCAGCATTCACCAACTTAAACAAGAAAACTCTCAAGAAGAGTTGCAAGAGATTCCAACATTGTCTGGAAGATATGGTTAAAGACAATGGTGATTTTATTGAATAAATTTACTCTTTAGTATTTGAAGATAATTTTGTGAAAGTTTGGTAAATATATCTGCTGAAATGAGATGTTAATGTTATTTTCATTTTTGCATAATTTAGACGACAATTTATTCATCGCACCATGTATATTAATAAAATAATGTATTTGTGGTGAATACAGAATTAAAAGTAACTCTAGTCTCTTCACTTTTTACAAATTTCACAATCCAGTGTGAAATCCTAATTTTTGACAAATAGGAAAAAGCATTGACCCCGTACTGAAGGAAAAAGACAAAGCCAAATTTCACTATCCGATGTTAAATCAATTCTCTAACCAATGAAAGGAACCGATTTGCAAAACTGAGGGAGAAGCTAACAAGCCGCTGTGAAAAACTATTTTATTATAAAAACAGAAAGAAAGCCGAATCAGTCAGATGGAAGTGAGATCAGACACCATCAAGATGTGACAAAAAAAACTTCAAGCCACTAACCTTAACCTAACATCCCGACACACATTTGTTCTTCCTTTTCTTCTTGCGTGCTATTCTTCTTCTTCCTTCTCACCATTCTCACCATCAACAAAGAAGAAGACAACAACAATAAGACACTTCAACTGAATCCTAAAAATTATAAGTACAATTTCCCTTTATTGTTTTGCCTTCCTCTTTACTTTCTCGCTGGCCATAAAAAGAAAGAAAGAAAGACAAACTTTATCACTACCCTGTTAATCCTGCATAAACACATTCACTCCCTAAAACTAGAACTCTGGATTCACTTAACTTAACCAAACTACATTTTCTTTTTGAACATTTAACTCCTACAAATTGATGTTATTCTGTTCTGCTAATAAGTTTTTATTTAAACATACAAATGAAATACTTTTATTCTTCCAACCTTCAACCTTCTGATAAGTCTGATAATCTTAAGTTGTAGGGAGTTTGGTTATGTTTGACACAAGGCCAATTTAATGAACTTTCAACCTTCTCCCTACTTCATATCCATTTATTCTTTATTTAAGATAACTTCAAATGTTTGGAATTTTGAAAAATCTCATACAGAAAAAAAAATTTTTAAATGTTAAAAAAAAGTTAACTATTTCAAAAAATAAAAAATGCACATATCAATGCTGTTATGACACTTTCAAACTTGACACTTGTAAATACCTCTGCAATATTCAGAGATTGATTTTACAATATGTAAACTTTATGAACATGACACCTTCTTTTGATAAGTGATGTTATCTAAAGAAGGTTTGATGAACACTAATCTACAAAAATTAAATTATATCCCCTAACCCTCATTTTCTATGAGTGGACCACTCTATTTAAGTAGTGCTTAGAAGGTTAAATACAACAGCAGTTCAGCACTCTTTTATTTATTTAAAAAAATAATTTCCTGTCTCTTAATACATTTTTACATTCTTAGCATGTCAAAATAATGGCCTAGTACAGTGTTTCTCAACATTTTAAGCAATGGCACACCTAGGAGCAACTGAAAATATCATGGCACATTTTGCAACATTTTTAAGGGTATACATTTAAATGTTATGAAATAAAACCATAGATTTTTACACACAAATATGAACTTATTTTATTTCAATGATTCTATTCAACTATTTTTGCAGCTTATTTTTTTGTAAAACCCATGCCTGGTGTTTTTTTGTGATTTCTTCAATATTCAGTCAACAGTTTGATAAGCAGACCCTCATTTTTTCTTCAATTGCATGTAGTCTTTCTTGCTTCCCCCTCAGATTAGTCCCCTCAACCCTAAATAAAATAAAAAATAAGAAGCAAGAATTTACTTCTATAAATATGCAGATATTTTATAAAGAAATCAATTACTTAATAATATTATTAGATAACATGATTTAGTTCCTAAAATAAAGTAAAAAACCTATGGCTTTTTTGGTACAACATCAGTGTAACATAATCAGGGTTAGATTGAGCTAGTATAGGATTTGTAGAATATGTTATAAAGGGGCCCACAGATAAAAAATATATTACACATAAACATTAAATTATAAGTTATTTATTAGTATAGTTATAGAGTTTATAAAACAGATTATTTAACTTCTATCAGCATGTAGTCAACAAGCCCAGAAAAATACTAGGTAAATAATTCTGACGATATATTTGAGTAGATTTAATGGGCTAATTTAGTAATATATAAATATTACCTGAAATTATGAATAATTAAAGATGCAACTTCTTTGACAGGTAAATATTAAAAGATGCCAGATCAGAAGATATCAATTTGAAGAGATATCTTGAAAGCATTTAATGAGAGGCACTTGAAAATGTGGCGTCCATAGCATTTGCTGCTAACATTAATCCAGTTCTGGTTTAGTTATTATAACACTTTGGCTGATCCATATTATAGTCTTTGTTTTATTCTGGATAAAAACAAACTATAAAGCTTTGATGAATTTAGCTCACTGGTTCCCCCTATATATAAATTTACATGAGCTACAAGATTAGCAACTAGGTCCTACCCTTTTACTGTGAAACCAATAAATTGTAAACACAAATTCTACTCCAGCAGCTTCTTTTCTCGCACTTCCTGCTGGTGGGATTCCCTTCCATTTACTTGCTTTCCTGACAGCTATAATCTCCAAGAATTTAAATGTAAAGTCAATAATTATCTCCTCTCTCACTAACCTGCATCCTCTCTCTCATGCTCCTTTCTTTGTCCACTCCACTCTCTCATCAGTATTCTCATCCTTCTCTTACCCACTTCCTGATACTCTCTATAACCTGTTACTCTTTCTCATAGCTTTCTTTCTATGTAACCCCCTGCAAACCAGTGGCAGTAAAATGCCTTGCTTGGGGTGATATGATTATAAAAAAAAATACATATATGTGTGTGTATATATATATATATATATATATATATAGGTAGGAAAAATCAGCCGGTTATACTACTATTGTTTCAGCTTTTTTGGTTTCAGCAAACAAAATCAGGCAAATTGCCCAACAAAACCAAAAAGATCAAAACCATGGTAGCATAACCAGCTGATCTTCCCTTCCTAAATATCCAAATGCTTTACACGTTAAATCTTTATTTCCCTCCAAACATGTATTGAGCACTTTCTAGTACAACTGTTTACTGGTCTAATTTAAATCTGACCTGTAACTGTTTAGGATATATATATTTTATTAAAATACTTTAATCCAAACAGAAAAGTAGGAAGGTGAATCCCAAAAACCTGATCCTAATTAATATTAAAATTTTAATATTAAAAAATGATAGAGGAGTAGAGCTCAATGTAATTAAAATTACTGAGCTAATTTAAATTTTGTTTAACCCTATTCTCAATTTAACACCACTCCCTTACCCGCTTTCCTTTGTAAAGCTAGATGAAACCAAATTTTCCATTTCTTCACTTACAACTCTATCTAAAAGTTAAAATCTAAAATTAGACATTGACTTCCGAAAATATTTTGTGACGTAAATTTCTCAAATCTTAACTGTCATTTTTTATTTTATTTTTTATTTCTTTTTTTTATTTTTATTTTATTCTCTCTTTTTATTCTTATTTTTATTTCCATTTTGAAATATGCACGGTTGCTGAGGAGATGTGAAATCTCTCTGAGGGTTTTCATGTTGAAATGTTCATTCAACATTTTTGAATATTAAAAATTTATTTTAATTTTAGATATATATATATATATATATTGTTATGGTGCCCTAAGTGCACTGTAATGAACTCTTCCTCCTTCATAAATACTAACCTGTGAAACTTCCTAGAGGAGGCAGTCGAGATGCAGTGTAACTTGAAAGTTTGGACGGACACTTCTGTCTGCTGACTAATAACACTCTTATTTTGTATATATGTCCTGTTATTCCAATACACTGGTTCAACCTACTTTCTTGTTTCCGTGTCTTTCTTCCTTGCCGTAACAGGCCACAACATTATATCTGACTGACGCCAATTCAGTCGGATTTCAATCCTTGGTAAAAGGCAATTGGCTAACCGTACTGATGAGCTGTGATGCAGCAAAACAGATCTGTCTGCGGATGTCTATATATATATATATATATATATATATATATATATTGTGTATATAACACACTAAAGTATACCTTCCTCCACTGAGTGCCCATAGCTTAGAGGTAGAATTGCCAACTGATGTCAATTTGGTTGGGTTTTAATTCTAGATAGAAGCAATCGCATTTCTAACCATATTGATGAGCTGTGATACTGCAAAACAGGACTGTTTGTGGATGACTACATTATATATATATATATATATATATATATAAGAGAGAGAGAGAGAGAGAGAGAGAGAATTAATACTGGTAAAAGTTTCTCATTTAGCTTATTGATGTTGTAGTGAATGTGTGTGATTTATCTATATGATCAAATAATTGATATTCACTTATTACAAGTTACTAACTTGTTCAGAATCCAATCCACAAACATTTATACTTTGTACATTGACAAAGGATGTGCGTTGTGGTGCAGTGGATATCGACTCGGAACGACAAATCAGATAGCCAAGTTCGAATGCCAGTTGAATTCATTGCATTCACTTACGTGCAAATACCCTTGGGAAAGGTACTAATCCATTTCTTTCCTCCAGTTATGGGTTAAATAACAGGACAGATTGGGTTTTATAGCCTTGGCTGGCAACCACTCTATTGCAGAAAGCAATGGCAACCTACTGCGGGATAATCATATGCTCAGTCAGTCATGTTTCTTTCAAGACATGATCGCCCAAGCATGTATCATGTATGACACTTAACTGACTGACATTGACAAAACAAAAGAAATATAATAAAGTTCTATAAGGCAACAAACAATAACATTTAATAAAATGCACAAATTTGTAATGCTGATAAGCATATGAAAAGAAGTTGCAAAATTGTATGTTTATGAAAATTAAGGTTGAATGTCTTTCACAATAAATCTTCCATGTAATGTGGTTTGTTTTAGAAACAGTTCGATACAGGAAGTTATTTGATCTGTTAATAAATGTTCCTTTGATATTATGCGAGGAATGTCAATTGAAATGGATGTGTGTCAGAGTTAAAATTGAAGTAAGTGGAAAACAGAGTTGAAAAATTAAATTTCTCACTTGAGGATTCGGGTTTGTGTTGCATGGTAAATGATGTGGGCAGTTGTTCTTTTGTCTGTTACATGGTGACTTGCATGGACATCTACTTCTTTCCCAGAGTCTAATCTCTCACTGGGCTTTTTCCTTAAATACTGGGCTTACAACCATATCACGTTGAATACATCGGTTCTCGCTCGATCACCAAAGTTAAGCAACGTTAAGCCTGATCAGTACTTAGATGGGTGACCGCTTGGGAATACTAGGTGTTGTAAGCGTTTAGTGATGGATGTGCGTTGTGGTGCAGTGGATATTGGCTCTGAAAGAGAAATCGGGGAGCCAAGTTTGAATTCCAGTTGAATACCCTGCATTCACTTAAGCACTGGTACCCTTGGGAAAGGTATTAATCCGTCCCATTCCTCCAGTTTTGGGTTAAATAACAAGGTTAGGACTTGGGGACCCTGCCCTTAAAAAAAACAAATCCCAATGAATCTTGGTACTCAAAAAGAAAAAAGTATTACTAGACACAAAACTTATAAAAAAACAACAATAAATTGTTGAAAGAAAAAGGTATTATGAGCAATAAATAAATAAAATTTAGTTGGCAATAAATGACCCGTTGAGGTTGATATGCCATAAAAACAACCGACCAACCTTAAATACTGGCAAAAGTGGATCACGTGCACTTGTTGAAATTTTGTGTGCAATTCTATGTTCTAACGGGTTCTCACATGCCTATGATTAATAAAACAATCAGTGAGGGTAATTCTTAAAATTAGTCATCTGATTCTTTTGGCGTTTCATTTGCGCAAATCTTTTAATATCATTACGTGCGATTAAAAAATTGTCGCTGGACTTTTTTCTTTACTCACATGTTATGCAAAGAGCAAATTGTCATATCTGCTTTTTTAAACATTTGTGAGGTGGATTCCACAATATTACTTTCAGCATTCAAACTCTAGAGTTTCATGGACAAACCCATCAGGAATTACTCCCTCTACTCGTCAGATATATATATATATATATATATATATATATATATAGAGAGAGAGAGAGAGAGAGAGAGAGAGAGAGAGAGCGAGAGATATGATAAAGATACTGATTTGTTTGGCTGATTCCCAGTAATGTGTGCCATGCAAGTAATTTCTTTGTCAGCCACTCGAGTAAAGCAAAGTGTTTTTTTCAATAGCACAACCACTTCTTGTCACTATGCTAGTGAGGAGATGACAAAAAGTCATCTCTTCAGAAATGAACTGAGTTCTTTCGGTGACTGGCGTGTGTAAACACCGCTTATATATAACACGTTAAAATTTTCCTTCTCTAATTCCATGCGCGTATGGCTTAGGGGGTAGCGACTCCGACTGACACCAAATCAGTCGAGTTTCGATCCCGGCCAGAAGCAAGTGAATGTGTCTAGCCACACTAATGAACTGTGATACAGCGACACAGGCTTGTATGTGGATGACTAATATACATACACCCACACATATATATATTACAGAAATTAACGAAACTTTGGTTATAAACAACCAACAATTTGAAATGAACTGTTTGAACATTATTTTTTTTTTATCGATATTCGTATTTAAGTAGATATCCTGTTTTTAATTAAACAGTATTATATATTTATATCTACTGGTCTGATTATTTACGATAAATTTTTATTACGAAAATATGTGCCATTCGGCAGGATTCGAACCTGCGACTCCTATTTACATAGAGGAAGCTACCATTTGATCTGGCAACGTCTTAGATCACTCAACCACGAATAGCCTCCAGTCCAAACAAGGTTCTAATCAAGCCTATATAACACAATTTTCGATTTATCACAACAACCATATCTGCTCTGAAATGTATTGTAATGTCAACAAATGTAAACATGTTATGGAAATTAACGAATTTTAACGAAACTTTGATTATAAACAACTGACAATTTGAAATGAATTGTTCGAACATTATTTTTTTTTTATCGATACTCGTATTTAAGTAGATATTCTGTTTTTAATTAAACAGTATTATATATTTATATCTACTGGCCTGATTATTTACGATAAATTTTTATTATGAAAAAAAAAATAATGTTCAAACAATTCATTTCATATATATATATGTATTGGAATACACACAGACACACATAAATATATATATATATATATATATATATATATATATATTGTAACAAAGTTGTGGAACTCGTAGGTTTTTTACCTGCTGTTCATGCATTTACTTTTATAAAGAGTGCTCGATACAAACGTAGAGCGTTATATTGTGATAGTTGTTACAATGGTTTATAAATTCATAGTATCACTACACAAAAACTTTTGCGTTTCAAAGCTAACCTTGTTTTTTGGTTGCCTCTCATCGGGTGAAGAATTTGGAATGAAAATTATCTGGTGTAAAAACGGTTTATTTGTGGTGAATATGCTTTTTTTTGGTGAAAGTGTGTTTGGGAGCTTACTTGGAGTCTAACTTGCAACCACCTCCCCCAACACTTAACTTAAGTTCAGGACAGGTTTCCTATTTATCTTGTCTGGATGAAGTAGTGGTGTCGTTAATGATATGAGTGGTGTGTGATTTTTTGGCTGGTCTAGTCGATTCTTTTATGGTTTTTAAGGTGTTGCTATTTGGTTTAGAGGATATGTGTTATTTAGTTTTGGGCTGGTCACTTTTTTGTTTAGTTTTGGTTACTTTGTATTGGGATATATGTTTTTTTTTTGTTTTTTGCAGTGTCGATAGTTTCTTTTATTTTTCTACCATTTACAGGTAACTGGACTTATTGTTGGTGTGGTGTGGGGTTTGTTGTCTTTTATTTCTACGTTTTTTGTTCTATTTATTAATAGAATAATAATTATTATTAACACATAATAACATATAATAATTATTAATAACACATAATTATTATGTGTACTTATTGCATTTTTTGGGGGTTGTGTGGGTGGGGTGCTTTTTTGTTTATTTAAATTTTAACAAGAAGTATTTGTGATGTTTGCATAATACTGCTAATTCGTCTCTATGGTTTAATAGTTTGCTACTGTTGGGGTACTTTAGAATGTGTAGCTTTTCACTTAAACATAAAGGGCAGATGTTGCCAAGTGAGTTGCAAGATCTAGTTTTTTCTAGGATTTTCCATTTTACTTTGGGTTTCTGTTTTGAATCCTTTAGCTTCCAAAAGTATGTGGAAAGGGATGTTTGGTTTCGGTGTAAGTTGTTTTTGAATGAAGTTAAGTGCATGTACCAGCGCTGCTTAAAAGTGTTCTTAGTTGCTCCGATATACACTTTATTTATAGTTGGATTTTCAATTGATGTTATGTTGCATTGATAGATTATTGAGTTTATTTTACATTTATTTTGTAGTGGGCATTTGCTAGGGTTTCTACAATTACATATGTTTTTATTGTTGCCTTTTATTGTATTTTGGTAGTCGATTTTATTCTGATCTGCGTGTTGATTTAGGATATATTTGTTATGGTTTGTTATGATTTTTTCTAGGTTGTTTGTGCAACTGTAGCTTAGTTTAAGTGTATTTTTGTTGAAGATTTTACTAAGAGGATTATTTGTGGGGAAATGTTTTTTGATTAAGTTCAGGAACTTTTGTCCTAACTTGGTGTTTATCATTTGGTTGAAAGGAGGTGTGTACCGAATGATTTTTCTATTTCTATTTTTCCTGTTATGGTTATAGTTTGTTATGTATTGGATGTCTTGGTTTTTATAGCCGCTTTTTTTTTATGGACTTGTTGTAGAGACTTTTGGGTTTGTTAAATATTTCTTCACTGGACGAGTTTTGACTAATTCTATATTCTATGGACGAGGGTATATGTTTAATTATACTAGGGGGTGGTGTGACTTTGGGTTTTATGTATGGTTGGTAATTATTGTTAACTAACTCTAGTGTTACATCGAGGAAGTTTACTACTTTATAAACCATTGTAACAACTATTACACTATATATATAGCTCTATTTTTTTTAACATTATTTTTAATTGATACTAGTCTTTGAGTAGATGTATCCAGTAAAAATAATGTTCAAACAAATAAATTTAATACGTCAGTTGTCAATTCCATTTCGTTAATCTCCAGAGCTTTAGGTAACATAAATCTCTCTCTTTCTCTCTCTGTATATATATATATATATATAGTTATTATTGCAATTATTATTATAATAGCCTACTGCAACTCAGTAGCTATAAAGTTTTGGTGTTTCATGCACCATCATCAGGCAGTGAAACTCACTGCCTGATGATGCTCTACATTTGTATTGAGCACTTTTTAAAAGTAAATATTTGTGGAATATACTTCCATTAGTATTAATATAATAGTATTATATATATATATATATATATATATATATTGAACACATTTTAATACAACTGTGTACTGGTATAATTTAATTCTGGCCAATAGCTGGTTAATATTATATATATATATACACACACACACACACACTCATGTATACATATTCACACACATATATAAACATAAATATTTACACACACACACACACTCGTATGCATATTCATACACATATATAAACATAAATATACACACATACAGTGAAAAAATAAAATGGTAACAAATAGGTAAGAATAAATAGAATAAAGTAATTCAAAGAGAAAAAAAAAAAATTTGTGCCTCTGATTCAGTTAGCATTTAAAAGTATTTAAGCAGATATTTATTTGTATATTTTTGTATATTTTGTATATTTATTTGTATATTTTTGTATATTTTGTATATTTATTTGTATATTTTTGTATATTTTTATGTGGCCATTTATTCACTTTCATTGTTTAATAAATTAGGATTTTTTACTTATATATTGGGTGTGTGTTTGCATGTATGCACATATATATATATATATATATATTTTGGATATAGATATATATGAATATAAGTAAAGAACAGGTATGAAAAGTGTTTTTAATCTGACATATTTCACTTCATTAAATTTCTTCAGAGATTTTTTAATATGACACAGATTTAAAGATTAAAAAAAAATGTTTTTAAATTTCTAAAACTCCAAAAAGACAGTATGTTGATTGAGGTTTGATTTCATTGGTTAGATACGTGTCACATGTAATAAAAGCAATAGATGTCTATTTTAAATGTAAGTGTGTATAAATGTCTGTATGCAAAAATAAGGCATGTGTCAAGTGTATTTAAATGGACAAATTTTTAAAATTATGTGTATGTGAAGAAACATGGGTGGTTTAATACATGAAAGTGTGTTTATAAGTCTATAATGTTAGTATGTGTATAAACATACATATGTACACACACACACACACATATATATATATATATTTAAGTAGAGTGGAACTACTTTTTCTTACTTATTTGTAAATATGTTTGTTGTGTCTGTTGAGGATGGCACTCTTTTCTTTGAATTTGTCATATTTACTAAGTATAGATACCAAAAAAAAGAAAAAGTTACCAAGATACTGATATGAAAAAAAATGTGATATCGACACTCAAAAAATTTGAAACCAAAACTTGAATAACTAATTAACTAATTTTAGTTAATTTTAATTTTAGGATGTGCATTGTGGTGCAACGGATATTGGCTTTGAATGAGCCAAGTTTGAATTCCAGTTGAACTTGTTGCATTAACTAACGTGCAAATACCCTTGGGAAAGGTATTAATCCATATCTTCTTCCTCCAGTTATGGGTTAAATAGCAGGACAAATTGGGTGCTGTAGACTTGGTTAGCAACCAGTCTACTGCAGAAAGAAATGGCAACCTACTGTGGAAAAATCTGCCTTGTCAGTCATGGATCAAAAGAGACATGATCGCCCAAGCATGTATCACATGACTGAATTTCAGTTTAATATTTTTGAAGTCTTGTTGCTCAAAACTTTTGTCTTTCTAGAAGTCGATCATATTAAGTGATATTGATTAAAAAAAGAGAAAAAAATTAAACATATTGCGAGTATCATTTCATCTTCGAGCAGATTGATCATGAGCTTTCTGCAGTCAAGATGAACAGTATCAGTCTCAATGAGGTTCCATGTTTTGAATGCCTATTGGTTTTTAGATTCACTTTAGATTTAAAGTGAAACTTGTACATACAATCCATTGTTAAAGCTGGAAAAAGGGTCAATTCACTATATCTCCCCAGGAAGTATCTGACACCTTCTTTACAAGCATGAAATCAAGTCAAAAAAGAATAAATCTACCATAAATCTACCATCCACCTGTGTATCGACTACTACATCTGGGTGGATGTCCCTGCTATTCACCTTGGAGTACTTGACAAAATCCAACAAAGAATCGGTAATGTGACCGATCCCGAAGCAGTTGCTCTCACCAGTGTGTGGACGTGGCTTCCCTATGCCTCTTCTACACATACTTTCACAGCTTCTGCTCCAATGAGCTTAGCTCACTGGTGACCCCTATGTATGAATTTACCCATGCTACTAGATTTGCAACTAGGTCCCACTTTTTTACAGTGAAACCGATAAAATGTAACCGCAATTTTTACTCTATCAGCTTCTTTTCTTGCACTTCTCACCTGTGGAATTCCCTTCCACATACTTGCTTCTCCGACAGCGACAATCTCCAAGAATTTAAATCTAAGGTCAATAGTCATCTCCTATCTCACTGACTCTCTCTCAAGCTCTTTTCTCTGTCCATTTTACCCCTATCACACCAGTATACTCATCCTTCTCTTACCCACTTCCTGACACCCCCTATAATCTGTCCCTCTTTCTCACCACTTTCCTCCTATGTAACCCCCTGCACAACAGTGGCAGTAAAATTGCCTTGCTTGGGGTGAAATGATTAAAAAAAACAAAACAAAATAAACTTGTGTATTACGTCCATATTTAGGCTGGAGCTGCTCAATCCTCACTTCCCAGCCTTAATAGAAATCTGAATCAGTTATGTGGTCTTGTGGGTGATGACTTATTTCCCACTCTACAGCCACTTTCCCCACAGATACAAAGTTACTAGACTGTTGTTACTTTATCACTACTTCCATGGCAAATATTCAGAAGAGCAACAATTTTTAGTTTCACCAGTTTGTACCTTTTACTGCTAACTCCATAGAATCGAATCACTCTTATTGCCCCTTGTCTTCCAGATGTAATGTTTTGCTTTGTTTCACAAAGTGGGCGTTCTTGGGGAGGTGGAAGCAGACTCCCATGTGGATGATTTCCTTAACACAACAATCTTAACTTCTTCAAGTCAAACATCAATGCTTTATTCTTGTAATTATTTTCTATCACCTTCTCCTCCGCTCACATCACCATTTCAATTAACCTAATCTTAAATCAAATGCTAACCATAAGAGAGAGTGAGGAGACTATGTTGAAGTAGCCAACTTGCAATTGGCTGCACAAATTGCCATCATATTAACTGAATAAGTATGAGGTGACAAAATAGTTATCAACACGGAAAAGAGAATAAACAAAGTTCAAATGACAGTATAATTCCTGAGAATTAATTTTTTGAGAAAGTCCTCAATACATGCATCTCTGTACTCAAGACCAGATATTTTGACAAAATTCTTGTCCTTGGTTTATCACAACGGTTGCTCATATTGTGTAACCCAAGTCAAAGTAATAGTCATTTTCATGTTGTTCCTCTTAACCTTTTTGAGATGTGAGGAAAAAAAAAGTGGTTGCATACATTTCAATTATGTTTGGGTTGAGAAAAAACAAGCACTACTAAAAAATTATTAAGTTATCTCTTCTGTCAAGACAGTTTCATGTAACTGCCACTTCTACTCAGACAGATTCTTTTCTTACACTTCCTGCCTGTAGAATTCCCTTTCATGATGAATACAATCTTCAAAAATTTAAATGCAATGTCAATTACCATCTTTTGTATTCTTGAATCCCATTCATCTTTTGTACTTTCTACCATCTTCCCAATAATCTGTCTTTTCTCTTACTTTAAACCCCTGGATAGTAATGGCATTCCCACCTTGTTTGGAGCAAAATAATTAAATATATATATATATATATATATATATACACACACACACACACACACACACACACGAGTGGACCTGTGCCGTGAAAAATGACAGCAAAATATTTATATTGATATGCTGTCTGAAATGACAACATATATATTGATGTACCTACTATTGAGTATCTTACATTAAGACATAAGAAAAAAAATAATCCAAACCCCTGAGCAAAACAGGAGGAATATATATATATATGTGTGTGTGTGTGTGTGTGTGTGTATACACACCTGTCTATTATAATAGAGAGGATATATATATATTTCTTCATTACTTAACAATATAAATATTGTAAAAAAAAATTAAAGCACTGTTAAAGAGTGAACATACAGCAAGAGCTTTCATAACTGCTAGTAAAGAGAATGAACTGGGTCAATACTACCTTGCTAATGTCCGTCCGTCTCTCCGTGAGGAGTGTGACAGGAGGTATATATATATATATATATATATATATATATATATATATATATATATATGAAATGAATTGTTTGAACATTATTTTTTATCGATACTCAAAAAACAATTCATTTCAAATTGTCGGTTGCTTATAACCAAGTTTCGTTAAAATATATATTCACAATTTTTTTTAGTGATAATAAAATAAACCTGGAAAGAAAAATATTGTTTCTTATTTGTTTTCGAAAATGTCTACAAGAAACATAAGGCAATTGAGATTATCAGGAAAAAAAAAACGAAAAAAAAGCAATAAAGAAGTATATTTTTAACCTAATTTTAGTCCTCACAAGTAATGCATCAATAATTTTAGTCCCAAAAGAAAACATTTCTGAAAACAAATAGGAACTTGATGTACAGATATACCAGTAAAAAACAATTATCTCTCTTTTCTTTGAATCTTACTGAGGAAAAAGAAAGTTATTTTTTAAAAAGAAAAGAAAAAACGTTAAAAAAAAGAAAAGAAAGGGAAACAAAGGAAGACAAGGGAGATAACCAAAATGAACAATAGAAAAAGATCCGTTTTTTGTTTTCCCTCATGTTTTATTAGTTATGTTTCCACATTGTGGAATAGTTAAAACTGTCTTCCACAAGATGGCTGTATTACAAAATGACTGTTGAGTGAGGGTACAGAGAAATATATACAAAGAGGACACAGCGTTGTTGGAGGGATGCATTTGTTTCATATTTAGATACACCAATTTTTTTTTTTTTCATTTTTTTTATTTATCAAAAACAATAGAAGAATGCTGTTTATTAATAATGAATGTCAGTCAATAGAGACACCTGGTAGATAAACAACATGGTAAACCTAGGCACACAAAGACAGCCAATTCAAGACTATTAGATTTGGGCTTATTTCTTTCTCTTTAAAAATTTTTTCTCCATTTTTTATTTTTAGTAACACTTTCTAAATGTTTTTCTTTTAATTCTATTGATTAGATAGTCAATGAAATAACAGTTCTAGAAATTTAGTTTCCATTATGTTGTTAATAATATCAACAATATTATCAATAATAATATCATCATAGATTACAAAGTGATGATTATTAAAAAATAACCTTAAAAATACCAGTTTATTTTTTTTTTTAATCTTATTTCAAATTTTTTTCAAGAAATTTAAAATATTCACAAAGTACACATCTTTTAAATAATTTGAAAAAAAGAGAAAAAAAAGGTTTATAATATTAACGATAATGAATCTATAGTCAAACATGTTTTGGAGAGGTGGGGAAACATGGAGAAAAGAAATTGTTCTTTCACCAGGATTGTTAAAATGAACAGAAAAATGCCTACCTAAACAGAAATATGGATGATGTGACCCTGACGCTTAAATAATATAAGACTTTAATGAAATGTTCTGATTATATTTTAGAGAAATCCTCTTTATTTAACAGAACTGCGTGTGCGTTTGAGCAAATTTGTAAATTAAAATTACATATATTTATACATGACACTGAGGGTTTTCTCTTCAGCGACAGTATATAACAGGGAGGGGGGATACACCTTAGGTTTTTTTTTCCATATTGAAATCATTTAAAAATTAACTTGGTAGTAGATTCCAATAATAGAAAATTTAAGGAAGAATTTTTTTTTCTTTTGTCATTCAGAAAGCTTCTAAAATACTTAAAAAATACATTTATTTATTTAATGGGATGTTATTCAGTATTGAACCTTTTCTATGGTAAAAAAAAAAAATTGTTGGGTGGGTAGGTTGATAAATCACCAAGATATACCTAGAGTAATGATTGTCAACCCTTCAAGGTTTTTTTTTTTTAATCATTTCACCCCAAGCAAGGCATTCCATTGCCACTTTTGCACAGGGGGTTAATTAGAGGAAAGTGATTGGAAAGAGTGGTTAGATATAGGAAATGTCAGAAGCAGGGTCATAGACAGGTAAGGATAGCGAGGATGGGGGTTGGGTAGATGGGAAGGGTGTTTGAGAGAATGGATGAGAATTAGTGTGTTAGGAGGTGTCTATTGACCTTACATTTAAACTCCTGGAGATTGTAGCTGTCAGGGAAGCAAGTGTATGGAAGGGAATTCCACAGGTGGGAAGTGCGAGAAAAGAAGCTGTTGGAGTAGAAATTGCGGTTATATCTTATGTTTCACAGTAAAAGGGTGGGACCTAGTAGCTATAGAACTTGTAATATTTTTTTTTTTTAAGTTGTAATTTATGCAGAAAAAGAAGCAAGTCTTTCACAAAGCCATATTTTGCAGTTTCAACTTACTATCGCCATTTTCTTTTATTAATTTATATACATACAGATGAAACTTTGCTGGCTTCCAGCTACTCTATTGCTATTTTCATGACAGACATTTGGATGAGCTACTTTACTTGGTTCCACCAATTCAGACCTTCACAGCTAGGACCTGGCATGGCATGTAGACCAAGTCAATTCATCCTCATTCCTTCCATATTCCATTTGTAAGGAAGAAGTTCCATTCAGACAGCTTCTTCTCCAGAACTATTGCATTGTGGAACAAACTCCTAAGAGGTGGCTTCTCATTATTTAGCTGTCCCTTCCAGTAAGGGCAACATATGACACATGGTCAGTTTATATCTGGGCTTTCCGGGCTATATGGCCCGGCCAAAAAATGTCTGTCTATTTTTGCCCAGTCGTGCTTCTACCCTTCGGCGGAACCACGACTGGGTTATTGCTCTCTGCTCGGAAGCATAGAGCACCCTCTACCCGAAGGCAGAGAGCTGACAGTGTCGTAGTAGAGTACAACTACTCAATAAGAGGTGGCTTCTCTGTCCAAACAATTTTAGCCTCTTCAAGTTGAGGCTCAACTGCTGTCTTACATATCTCCATAATTTGCACCTCTTCTTAGTTCCCTTACAACAACCTCATTTTGTAGTTCCCTACATTGAGTGGCTTTTGAGCCTATTATTAGGTGAACAATAAATAAAAAAAGAAAAAGTAAAGTTTAAGCTATTATTATAGTAAATTAGTTTCAATTTTAAATGGTGGATCATTCCGCTTAGTCATGTGAAAAATTGACTTTTTTTTAGCATCCCTGAGTTATCATCCCACCCAAGTTGATACAATTCAAACAAGTAAAAATAGATAAATTAGAAAAAAACTCATTAACTTTTTTAATAACAGCAGCCATTACCATCATAAAATTTATTATTACCATATTTGTCTATAACAGTTTTTACGTTTACATTAAAATAACTTTAGAAGTCACATGTGGAATGTTAACTTGAATTTCCTTTTTATTAGAATCTTAATCTCCTCAAGTCAAAAGTCAAACATTATCTATCCTACATATTCTTATATCACCCTTGTTACCTCTTTGCACACCCTTACAGCATCCCCGTTTAGTAATTCCCTATCTTGAGTGGCACTTAGGCCTTGTATTTGGTGAACAATAATTACAATAAAAAAGAAAAATCCCTAAATGATTAAGAAAGAATAAAATCGAAAGTCTCAAGCAGGAAAAAGTATTTTCAATCTGTAGACAATAGTTAACTGTAACTTTATATAATATATATAATTATGTAACATATAAGTTTAAAAAAAAATTGGCAGAACATTTTACTCCTGTATTAACCGACCATCTGTCTCTGCGTTTAGGATTTGACTTCTGATAAAATTTCATATATTGTACAGGAATAGATAAGGTCATTCTTTAAGTCGTGCTTGGGTATATATGAATGAATGGAAAATTTAATTTATCAAACTCAACTCAGACATTGGCTTGCTATCAGCAGTGAGCTTAACTAACTCAAAGGTCAGTATTAATCAGAGATTTGGCAAGTATATTCAGAATGAAAAACTGTTTCAAAAGAGCAATAGCTATAAAAAAAATCATGAGGTGGGACAACTGATGTTACAAACTAACTTGAGAAAAAGTAGAGTTGGCAGTTATCTGCCCTTGAAACAACAAAAATATGGAACTCTCACACTGAGAAAGGCATCACATTTGCCTCTTCATTGGAAGACAATGTCTGCTGATATAACAGGAACGTGTTCAATACACAAAGAACTAAATGTAACTAAAACTGCTCAGTTTATATTTTACTGAATAATGAAACAATATCCCATAATAAAGAAAAGTATTAAGTATTTTAGTCTTTTCTTTCTAAGTTTAGGAAGGCTAGGAATTCTTTTTTTTTTTTCAAGATTATATTGAATTTGCAATTATTTTCCTGCTGTGAAAGAAAGGTTCTATTAAAAAAAAAATAAAAAAACACTAAAACTTTCGAGCAAATATCTTCTACTTCATATTCTATCCAGTACTCATCACAAAATTTCAATATCTGTGCACTCACCCATAATACAAGCAAACGAAAGTTGATATGAAATATGGATTCCATTGTATATTTGTACATTAAAAAAAATAAATTCTACCAGTTCAACAAAGCTGTCTTGCATCTAATGTATTAACTAT
The DNA here is from genome assembly GCA_037127315.1 of Ascarosepion bandense. Lineage (NCBI taxonomy): Eukaryota > Metazoa > Mollusca > Cephalopoda > Sepiida > Sepiidae > Ascarosepion > Ascarosepion bandense. The sequence goes on along the minus strand of JBBBDQ010000193.1, from coordinate 1,515,800 downwards.
TTGTGAATGTGTATTTAAAAAAAAAAGAAAAAAAAAAAAGCAAGCTATGTATCAATTCTGTTCATTTGAATGCATATAAACAATTATCAGCATGCTTCTATATTTCTCCTAATTTCAATGAAACTTTTTTAACAATATCCCATTTCATTGCAAAAAAAAATAAAAAAAAAATAAATGTACATGTTTCATATAGAGTAAGATTTGAAAATGATATAAAAGATCAATAAAAACGCCAAAGGAATATTCTATATTTTAATTTAAACATTTTAAATTTTGATGGTTTATTAAAGGTATCAGCTCATATGTAAGGTGTACAGGTATACTTCAGGTTACGTTGTTTTGAGTTAAGTCATTCTCAGTTATATGTTGTTTGTCAAAAAATATATAGAAAAATAAAAATCGAGTATAAATCATTTATGTCTGTCCACCACAAATATCGAGGTCATATCACTAGAAAAGCGTTAAAAGCGCATAAAATCATGTTACTGCACAATAAATAAGAATAAAAGTATATAAAATCATGTTACTGCACAATAAATAAGAATAAAAGTATATAAAATCATGTTACTGCACAATAAATAAGAATAAAAGTATATAAAATCATGTTAAAATATGTACAATTTCAAAATGATTTTAATAACTGTATTTATTATTTAATCTTAGAAAATCATTTCATTTTATAATGTCTTAGAGCAAACCAGATTCACGAATAAGGAGTACGCAATGTATTGTACAGATTGCCAAATTGGAAATGTCTACATTTACAAGTATGTACACATTTGTAAATTTAGATTACGTTTTTTCTGTACTATAATAAAAACTAAACTTTATTTGTTTGTAAGCTTAAAATAGATTCTTATTGACCATACATTATTAAAAATGTATTTATAAATAAAATACAGAACCGGGAATGGTTATTTTTGGTTTAGACTAGTGACAAGTAAATTCAACTTAAGTTACCTCTCCTGGAACAAGTTACTGACGTAAGGTGAGGTATACCTGTACATGAAAAAAAAAAAAAAATCCTATAATATTAAAAATAATTTTTTTTTTTTTTTTTAATAAGAAAGGACTAAGTAAATGAGTTATTTAATAAATTAATGAGAGAGATATCAGTCAGTTTTCATTCACAAGTTAAGTTTCAGGTTAGTAACTTGCAAGAAGTTTGAAGTCAGCTTCTAGTGAAAAGTGATTTTTTTTCAAGTTCATATCATATATTTCCTTTATATCTGATGTAAAGGGAGTATGATATACGATATACTCCTTTTACACCTAAAATGTCCATTTTATCTTATATCAGCCCCTAACAAGCTTAACCCTCTAGGGCCATTCGTATCATATTTGATACAGTATTTCCCTATAAGGAAACATTTGGTATTTCCCTATTTGGTATTCATTGACTGAGTAGTCAGTACTGCTTTCATTTGAAATTTATAAAATATTTCTCTTAAAAAATTTTTCAGGAAAATATTTCTTTCAAGGCTTGTTTTCATACTGTATCAAATATGATACGAATGGCCCTAGAGGGTTAAAAAATTACTAACATCTTCTATAATTGAGACTCATTGTGCTTTCTTGGTCTAATGTTTTCAGCTGACATGAAATGGAAAAAGTATATTGAATCAATTGCTAAGTCTGCAGCTAAGAAAGTCGGTTCACTATGTCATGCTAGACAATTTTTCTCACCAAAATCTGTTTTACATATAAATATACCATTCATCCTTGCTTTGAATATTGCTGCCACATTTGGTTTGGTGCTCGTGCTATACATTTATATCTTCTTGATAAATTCAAAAGATGAAGCTGCAATATTGGTCCTGACCGGGAATCTTGGCTTCAGTCCGTTTCCCACCACCATAATGTAGCTTCCACTGTACTTTTTTTGATAAATACTTTTGTGATAATTGTTCTGTTGATAATTGTATCTAGACTTTATGAATTTAAGTGTAATACAAAACAGGAAACAAGGTCTGAATGTTTTATATTTGAAATGGTTAGATGTAACAGTAAATTCTTTAACAGTTCTTTTTTTTTTTATCACACTTTTTCTTGTAGAACTCTTCTGTCGTCTTACTTCCCAGTCAAGTTTGTTCTTTAAAAGTTTAAATGCAATGTCAATCGTAATTTTCTGTCTTATTAATTTTTGTTTGTTTATTGTCCTCTCTCCTCAATAGTTTTTCTCATATTCTGCAACTCGATAAATCCTTGTGCCCTAGTGATTTTATTGCCTTGCCTGGGGTGAAATGATTATATATATATATATATATATATATTTTATTAAATTACTTTAATCCGAAACGGAAAAGTAAGTAGGAAGGTAAATTCCAAGAACCTGATCCTAATTAATATTAAAAATTAGAGAATTTATTTTAATTATATATATATATATATATATATATATATAAAGGTTATAGTTGTACTGAAAATTGACTAAATCTTAAGCAACTCCACAAATGACATCAGAGTGGCTTAAAAAAAAAAAAAAAAAAAAAAATGAATGAAAGAAAAAGGTAACATTAAACAAATGTGTTACCAAAGACATTATACTGCACTTAAGAATTTCACCAATTTTAACAGCTTAGTTACATTGAAATGACTTTGTTTTATTAGATCCAAGCAGAAAAGATGTAAGCATTTAATGTTCATAGTAATATTAGCCGTTTTCTTATAAGGAAACACCCAGCATTCACAGACCAAGCTGACGGTGCCACTTTCAGTTAAAATTCATAAAATCTTTCTTTAAAAACAATTTTTCAGGAAAATAGCTTTCTCAAGTCCAATAACTTATTGCTCTTTCCAATATTGAAGGTGGGGGGGGGTCCTTCCTAACCTTTTGTTTAAAGTAGTGTGGAATGTCAACATTTTGATTTTGTCATTACTTTCTCTTCAAAGTTACATGTGCTATCCATTTTTGTTGTTGCTGTTGTTGAAAGTCCTCAAGTCGTATGGTTTCTGCTATTTGATACAGTTCTTTGTAACTTTAGTGCCAGTTCACAAGGTTATAGAAAGAGTGTCCTTGCTAAGAGCTACAGCTTTTGTTTTCTGAAAGCAAGCAACCATTTAAGAAACTTGAGAACCAATTCTTATGCAAAAATCAAATAATCCAAATACTGAAGAAAAATTTTAAATTGATCAGAAAAAAAAATCATTTACTGATCAGATCAGCCCATTTTGGTTTGTTTTATTTTTTTCAATTATAAAGATTCTTTTGGATTGCACATCTGAAGAACACAGAAGAATGGATTGGTCAAAACAAAAGTAACAGAAAGATTTCAAAAATTAAGTCAATTGGTGATTATTGAACTGAGGTCATTAAAGTATGTTAGATTTTAAATTTATTTCAGTTCAAAAAATGTTGTTCATTATCAAACACTGAGAAAGGCTGCAAGAGTAGCCAAAAATTTTTAAATTTTCCAGAAAAATTTGTGCTACCATGTCAACTAAATAAAAAAAATCCTGTCATTGCTTATATATATATATATATATATATATATGCATGAGGGACACATTTAAATAATAAAATCCATGTTAAAAATTAACTTGAGTCATGTTTGAAGCATCATGTCAGTGTGTCTGAGGTCAACACTGAGTGGCTGCTGTCTGTTTTAGGCTTGAACACAAACTTCAGTCCATCTTATATTTACACATGCTCAGTCCTGGATATCGAGCACTTTTACTAATAAAGATAGCATACCATAAAACTAAATTTTATCATACACACACATACAATGTGTATATATATATATATATATATATATATATATATATACATACACACACAGTTTGCTGACATACAAGGTGATAATTGTCTTTTTATATATTCTGATTACTTCTCTCTCTGTTAGATTCCTTGGCATTTTTATTTTGAAAAAAAAATAATAATAATTAAAATAAAATAAATAAATAAATAAATAAATAAAAATAGTGGCTTAAACAATGTATCTGCTTTTTTTTTCTTTTAAATAAAAAAATAAAATTAGGTTTTTGTTAAACCTTTAAAACCCTAACTCAACACTTTTAGATTTTCCAGATTGAACAAAGAATTAACAATCAACCAAATGATTGTAAACATCTGAGCAATTAAAGTCAATCAATCAAAATGACTTCAATCAATGCTGCCTTTTTTCCTTTTTCAACAATCCTTATTAATATTAAAATTATCTTATATATATATATATATATATATATATATATGAATGGATGAGATAATGATATTTTTATATATCAAGAACACTATTGGGGAAATTGTATGACAATGTTTACTTGTGATGTGTTTTGTTCTTTAGGACATCATCAGACTAAATTTGTTAAGTTTGTCTGACTACACATGTGCATGAACAAGGAATGCTGGGGATTTTAGAATTTTTCTAATATCTTATCAAATTCATTTTGTCTTTCTTTTCATCTCTTTTGTTAGTAGGTATCCCAAACGGTGATAACAGAAGATCTGTCAGATTGGATACATATTAAAAAGTGATGGAAAGGAAAAGCCAAAATGAATTTGTCTAGAGAGAAAAAAAAAAAAATCTAAAATTTCTAGCACACCATGTTCATGTGCATGTATAGTCATACCAACATAACAAATTTATTCTGATTAATTCCTGAAGTAAAATTTTCCCATATTGTGTTTTTCATATATAACAAAACTCAACACATAAATGGTTATAAATCCAGAATTTATTTTGGTAGTATTGTAAAAACCTTACTGCTGAAACAAATTCTGGGTTTATAACTATCGTTAATTATGTGTTGAGCTTTCTTTTCTATATATCATATTGCTCTGGATAATATCCATCAAGCTATCTATTTTTATCTATTTAATATTAATTAGATAAAGTTTTTGGATTATCCTCTCCAGTTTTATGGATTTGACATTATATATATTAAGCATGCAGCTATTACCCATCCTGAAACAACACTGAGCCATTTTAAATTGACAGTGGGATAGGACAGAATAAGTAAAAAAAACAAAAAAAAAAAACAACACTTTCTCTCACTCCCACACACAATACAGATCAAATCAGATATTCCCTTCTTTATTATCATATACTTATAACGTATACAATGTCATGTGAGGCTGGGTATGCAATCTGAACAATAACCTTGTCAAACATTTCATAATTTCTCTTTCTCTAACAATAAACACATACAAAAATCTTCTATGTGTTTAAAAAAAAAAAAAAAGAAAAGGAAAAAAAGAAAAATAAAAGCTGAGGGTTTGGAGAATGTTTTCTTTAAAAAAAAACTCAGTTGAGTCAGTCAGATAGCTAGCTAGTTTGGAGTCATAACAGTGTTAGGTCCCATGTTTATTAATTTAAGCTATACATTTTCAATAACAAAGAACTTTGTGAAAAAATAATTAAAAAAATACCTAGTCGACCTTAAACTTTGTTAACGTGTTTTGTTTAAGAAGCTTCAACAGCAAGTACAACAGCAGAGTAAACATTTTAATTTTTCATCATTACTTTTCTCTTCTACATTTTACAACATTGTGTGTGTGTGTGTATTATTGCTATGATTCTCAACCAAGAAATAAAGCTGCTTATTTTGCTTTGTAACAACAATTTATTCATTGATTTAAATGGGTGCAATATTTAAAAGATTCCTTAACACATTTAGATTGACTTGAAGACACGTGATTATGTGCCCCACTTGCCATTTATTTCAATTGAGATTAGTTCCCAATCTCCTTATATCGATTGATTTGTTTTTTATGGCTTATCAACCCTTTGCAGGTTATTTAAAGCCAGAAAATATCTTTAGATTGCAAAGAATTTTTTTTTTTTTTGAGATAATAATTTACTCCATCTCTTATAGAAGAGGCCTTTAAAATATTATTCCAAAAACAACTATGCCACTTTGTTATAAGAAAGTATTTATTGGGATTCTATACCTAAGAGCAGTTTAAAAAAAAAAAAGAAAAACTCTTCATTTATGTGATTCATTTTTCTATTTATATTAATTTATTCTGAGGAATGGTTAGTCCTCCTCCCCATCCCAAACTCCAGTAAAGAAAATTCTTTGCTTTTTTTTTTATTTTTATTTTGCTTTGTGAGCGTCTTTGTGGCTGCCAACACTGTTTGTTTATACATAAATAAATTTAGAATAAAGCTCATTTCGTCTTTTTGCCTTGATAAAGTCCATCACAGGACGAAACGCGTAGGCGATTTAAAATACAGTTTTCCTCTTGTCTTTATTTTATTTAACCATTCTGTCCTTAATCTTAGATTATAACTGAGCATATATATATATATATATATATATATATATATATATGCAGCATATTGTCATTCAAACATGCTTCATTGAATAATAGACACATTATATCTATTTATTTCATCCTAATCCTTTCTAGTTCTCTAATTAGTTTCTTGATGTTATGATTAAATTCATCGAGGAAGATGCCATAGTTTTTTTCCCTAATTTTGTACCCTTGATCTCCCTCGAGATCATACCCAAAGACAAACTTATTGAAATCGTGATCGTTGTGATGATGATTTTTAAAAACACACATGTGAACATGATCTGTTATAATTATCTTAAAATTTAAATTTATCCAGTGTAGCTATGAAATTTTTACAAAAACAAGCATCAATATATATATAAAATTAAATTTGTTTTTTTTTATTTTAAATTAATTTATGTTGTGATGCAAAAATTTTTGTTTAAAGATTTAAAGTTTTTTTTTATCTTGTCATCAGGCAATGCTCAACAAACTTTGGTGAAAATGTAAATCATTTTCACCAAAGTTAGCTGAGCATTGCCTGATGATGAGATTAAAAAAACAAAAACTTTAAATCTCGAAACATAGAAATTTCCCTGTTGAAATGTAAATTAAATTAACTTTAAATAAAAAACAAATTTAATCATAATTATATTACACTTTATAATCTGTGTTGCATTGAGCATTTTATAAAAAAAGTAAATGCCAGAGAACTCTGGATTCTAAACCTATTAGTTCTCTTCATCTAAAGATCATATATATATATATATATATATATATATATAAAGAAATAATGGATTTATTTTTAATCCAATATTTTTATTATCTCAAACGTTATTATAGCAGATATTTATATTTGAAATATATTCTGATCTGTACAGCAAACCTGATCAAAGCACAAGTAGTTTTCCCTAAAGTGGGAATACAAGTTCAGTTCATGCTGGAAAGCGCATTTTCTTTTTCGAGATTTCTCAAATGTTTAGGCCAATAGACATAATACGCAACACACTGTTTAAAGTAAAAATAAACATGGAGTATCTATTTCAAATACAAGTATCCACTATAATAACATGTGAAGTGATAAAATGTTATATATATATAACTCATACGTTCTTATTGATTCAAAAATAAATATACCTCTCCCATTGTCACAATCCATTTATAGGATACACTTAGCTTTGTCATTTTTTTTCTATGCAACAAAAACATTAAATCTGAGTCAAGGAAATATCTCAGCAGAATACGTTATATATAAGACAAGAAGCAAGGGAAAATTTTTAAACATTAATGTTTTGTTTTTCTTAAAGAATAAAAAAATAATCATGATCTGGTAATTATTTGATCGAGTTACATTATTTTTTTCTACACAAAATCTTTCTTTGACTAACAGGTGAGCTTTCAAGTAAATGACTAACTGAATTATGGAATAAAAACATTTTAAAGGCCTGTTTTGTAGAGGCTAATGATAATTTTGGCACCAAAGATAAGAGGCCAGCTTACTTGATTAATATGCATCTTTGGATTTTCTAAGGTTTGAACTTAGAGAAACAGATTAGAATAAATTGAGTTTTATAGATAAATGAAACACTAGTAAAGTAACTATTTACTTTTGTTATACCCCAGTGTATATTTGGTGTATGTATACATTGTGTATACAGCATACTAAAATCTTCCCCTCTCTCAGCCATGCACCGATAGCTTAAGGGTAGAATCTCTGACTGATGCCAAATCGGCCGAGTTTCAATCCTGACTGGAAGCAATCAGATGTCTAGCCGTACTGATGAGCTGTGATTGATACAGTGAAACAAGCTTGTATGTGGATGACTATATATATATATATATATATATATATAACTTTAATCTGTTTATAAAATTACTCAATTGTTGACATGTAAAAAAAAAAAAACAAGAATTCTTTAGTGGAAATTTTTCAGTCTAAATAGCCAACATCAAAGCTGTTATTATATATTTTGATGTATTCATAGCCAAGAGTTGTCTCCCCATACCATTAAAAAAAATATAAAAAAAAAAATTTGAAATCATTTGAATAAAAATATTTGAAAGGGAAGAAAATATGGCTTTTCAGTTTGCTGCTAATTACTGTAAAACTTTTAAAGGAAGAAAAAAAAAAATTTATTTTAAAGAATTAAAATTTATACCTAACAGAAAAAGTAGCTTAATAAAAACTGGGGATAAAAAAAAGAAAAAAAAAAGAGAGAGAGAGAGAACAGTTTATTATTAGTGACAGTTATTATCATTGCATTTTTCTTTTATTATTTTTTTGTTTTTTTTTTGTTTTCCATTATCCGGACATTTTCAATGTATTTATTTATTTATTAATATTTCTGTCTGTATTATTTCAATCTATTTACACACATTTTGTTGTATGTTGTGTTTGCTGCAGTAATAATTGTTTGTTGAAAGAAATAGTTGCATCTCTCAGTCTTTTCACCTAAGAGATACCCCCCTCTCTGTTGGACTAAGCATTTTTTTTTTATTTCCATTTTTTAAAAAATTCTTTTTAAAAATGCTTTTTTTTTTGTTTCATATTTTTTTTCTTTCACTTTGCTCCCATTCCTCCCCAACCCAAACCCCTGTGATTTATCATTTACATTATTAAATGTCATTTGTATTCCATATAAAAAAAAAAAAAAATCTATGAACAAGTCAAAAGTATCTTTCATCCAATTATACCCCACCCACCAATCTCTCTTTATATCTCTTCAAACATAAAGAGAGATAAAAAGAGAAAGGGTTTTTTTTGTTGTTTTGTTTGTTATTTTTTTTTCTTTTTTTGGTTATGAAGCAAATTCATTTGCAAGGTTTCTTTTTTTTTTTTTTGTTTTTGTTGATTTCCTTTCCTTGTCCTCAATGCAGAAATTTCATCCCCCCACCTTCTTGTTTGGCAGATATTTGGACCAAAAAAATTGTATAGAACAAAGAATCTGCAGATATTTAAAGGATTTTTATATAAATAGCTCTCTACAACTTCCAGATAAAGCTGTGCCTGACTATCGTTGCCTGAAGCTATTATTTATCAAGGTGAGTTGAGCTGATGATTTTTGTTTCACCCAATTAGATATCAGAACTTCCTGTTATTTTTTTTTTATTATTTACTTTCAGCATTTGGAATTCTCAAGAGGAGATCACCCATATTGCCCAAACAAAGCAAAAGTTGATAAGTGGGAGTCCAGCTTTTTTTATTTTATTTCCATTTTTGTTTTTTTTTAAATAAACTTTCTTTTCCTTAAGGTGTTTCTAATATCCTATGGTTGATATATTTGCAGGAATAAAACACCTTCAGGTTTGGCTAGAAAGTGTGAGTTTTTCCTGAACAATATATAAAATATTTTAATAAAAGATGTGAATATATATTTTCAAAAAGTTTTTCAATATATATATATATATATATATATATATATATATTTGGGCAGCAATCCCTCTTATGTAAAAGTTTCCATAAAAATGATTGACAAGGTTAAAGTAAAAATAAAATTATCCTTGATAATGGTTAAAAGAATAGCCAAGAGTTCAGACATACAGAATATTTGAATAATTTCTTTATAATTTATGTCCAGAAAAGAAAAAGATAACATGAAAAATTAAATAAAAAACTTCACCATAGTACTTTGTCAGTCATTTTTAAGAAAACTTGTGTCTGTGTGTGTCTATATATATATATATATATATATATATATATATGTATATATATATATAGTGTGTGTGTGTGTGTGTGTGAATGATTCTTTGAATTAAAAAGATAATGTATCTCAATAGTTTATGTACATACACACTCACACACATCTGGATTATTAAATACTTTAAACTTCTCTTAGAAGTGTTTCATATTAAATGATTAAATGAGGGAGAAAAAAAACCATGAAAAATCTAGATTGGAGGACAAAGAAAGTGTTAAAAAACAGTGATTGATGAGGTTTCCTTTTTAGATTTATTTTGTTTTATTAGTGTGTGTGTGTATGTGTGTGTGTTTGAGAGATTTTTTTTTTCCTCTTTTGTTTAAGCATGATAATGCTAGCACACAGGCGTCCTTGTCATTTGTGATTGAATGTGTCCATTGGCAATGCCGTTTTTATGTAAAATCCGTGAATTATCATTTTTATTGGTCTCCTCCTCAGTATCATAAGATGCTGATGCGAGAGCAGCACTACTTGTGCTAGAACTCCGACGCAGGCCGCAGCCGTCCCCGGACGGGCTGATACCGGCCGCTGATGAGTGTCCAGAAGTGGAGGCTAGAGGTTCTGATTCAGAAGGAATGATCTCAAGCTCGAGGGCTTCTGCAGTGCTACTTAGCGATTGGCTAGAGTTCTGCTCACTGTAAAAATCCCCAGAACCACTTATATTCTTGTACAAAGGTTTGTACTGTTCGTCACAACCTTCAACTCTCCTTTCTCCCTCTGCTTGTTGATTGCGTTCCTCCTCTTCTTTCATATACCTCCTGTTCTCCTCACTATTATAGTAGGAAATTTTGGCGAAGGACGGAGACAGGTCTGTTTCCATGGCTTTTATTATTTCTTTGAATGTGTACCTCTGCTTGGCCTTGTATGACCAACAAGTAAGCATCAGGTTGTATCTAGAAAGAAAGAAAAAATACAAAAATATATTCATTTTGATAAAATAAAAAAATAAAATCACTGTTTTTGATATGAAGAATGCCTCAAATTCTCATAAAATGCTGACACAAATTAAGAAAGATTACAAAGAATCATATCCATCACATTTTTTTTTATCTCTAATGGGGTCCAATTAACTGAAAATTTCTCAAAACTAGTTCATTTTGGGACCCTGTTTGCTGATACAATATGTCTGTAATATAAATGCTGTCCTCATGAACATATTTGGGGTGCCTAAATTTCCACTATTCCACTATTGAGATAGCTTGACAATTTGATAACTTCTCTGTGAAGTCTTAGAGTTGTGTTAGAATATGCAATAAAAAATTTCCTCTAAGGTATGAATTTTATGCCAGGACCTTGTAGCTATTTTGTGGTTGAGAATAAATGAATCAATTATAAGTGAAAAAAAAAAGAGTTCACCTGAAACTGTCGCTTAAGAACACAGGCTGAAATATATATTTTGTTTACTTGAATGCATAAGGTTTAATAAGAATAATGTACAGTACTGAGTGTAGAAAAAATAGCACAAAATTGAATCCTTACTTTGTAGTCTGTTCACTGGTATAAATTTCCACTTCTTGAATTTCTACCATTTTGAAGATTGGGATTTTTAGATAAGTTGTTAACTTAATGACTTGTGCCAAAAGTCATATTAGAATGGACAATAAAAATTCCCTCAGAAATATAAATTTTTTATAGGCCTTTACACCAGGACTGTGACTATATAGTATTTAAAGTTTTTTTGTCTTTTTTCACAACAGTGAATAAAAATCTAATTTGCTCTGCAGATTTGCATCTAAAGAGAAATTTTGTTAGATTACAGCACTTGCCTATTTGAACATTATTTTAGGCCACCTTTATAATGTCTTTCTGAGAAGATCATTTTTATTTACTAATAACTTGCTTTTTTTTTCCATCTACAAAACAACATTTTTTTCTTTTGATTCTGTTATATTTGTCAGTGCCTTTGTGTTAATACACACACACATTGTGCATTTGTCTCAGTTAGGAATAGTCAGAGGTTATGCTATTTCATCTAACAGAAGCAGATACCACTGTAAAGAGGTTGAGACAGAAAATAGTAGGAATGTTTAGGTGATCTGATAAAGCTGCTGTTGACAGGGCCTTTTATTTTATCAAAATTGATGTCTACATATTTCTCAGCTCATTCGTCATTGGATATATTTAACTGATGTTTAATAAAAAAAAGAAAATAAATAGAAAAGAAAGAAAGAGAAAAATGTTTTACTTACAATCGTTTTGGACAACCTTCAGGTTTTTCCATTATTTTCCCTTCAGAAACAAATCTTACAACTTCAGTATTGGAAAGGCCCTGATAAGGCATAGCTGCTAATGTAGCCATTTCCCAGAGCACAACTCCATAGGACCTGGCAGGAATAATAATAATAAAAAAAAATAAATAAATAAAACACTGTTAATCAAAGTGAAAGTTTTCTATTAACAAAATGGGGAATATTTGTTTTAAATTATTTATTAAAAATATCAAATTAAGAAAATAAAGACAAAAGCATATGAATATTTCAACCTATTTTTGTTCAGTTCACTTTTGATCACAGAAATATATTGACTTATTTTTGCCATGTTTATTTTGCAGAAGATAAACTTTGTCAAATGGATGAGTTTTTGTTATTATCCTTATTTATTTATTTACTTTAAAAGTCATTTCACCCCAAAGCAAAGTAATAACACTAATATTATGCATGGGGGCTTACTGAGAGTGAAAGTGAGAGAAAAGACTAAGTATAGGGAAGATTGAGGAAAGGACAAAAGACAAACAAGACTTAGGAAGAATGAAGATGGTGATTGACACTGCATATAAATTTTTGAATATTGTAGTTATCAAGGAAACAAATACATGGAAGGGAAGTGTGAAAAAAGAAACTGCGTTGTTTATCATGAAAATTATGCTATTTTAAACGTAATGAAAGTTTATAAAGAATGTGCTTGCAACGTAGTGGTTATCAAATGAAATTGACATGTTGAGTTCCAATTCCAGCTGAGGCTGTTGCATTTGCTTTCACACAAATACCTTTAGAAAAGTATGAATCCTTCTCTTCTCTCCCTACTTAGGAGTTAATAACAGGGTCAACTGGGCTCTATAGCCTTGGTTGGACAACACTGAATCCTGAAGTACTCGCATGTTGGGCTAGTAACTTCACCTGATAAAAACCTACTTACTACAATAACCACAGCAGCAACTGTGATGATGCTGTGGCTATGTATGCAAAATGCATTAACACATGCAATAAATGTCCCCTTTATTAATAATGGAGAATCCTTGAATGAGGTTGATACAGAAGTTACCAGTAGCATTTTTTTTTTTGCTATGTTAAGGAAATGTTTTAAAAATTTTAAAGTTTTTTAGCTTTTTAATGTTTCTGCAATCAATTAGCTGCAAACCAATATGTTAGCGCGCCCTTTGCAAGTCCATACATTAGCGCGCCCTTTATGAGTCCATACGTTAGAATGCTCTTTACGAGTCCATACGTTAAAGTGCCCTTTACGAGTCCATACGTTAAAGTGCCCTTTATGAGTCCATACGTTAAAGTGCCCTTTACAAGTCCATATGTTAGACCGCCCTTTAGGAGTCAATATGTTAGAGTGCCCTTTACAAGTTGATATGTTAACACCCCTTTTACAAGTTAATAAAAGTATATCGTTTGTAAGTTAAAACCTGTAAAGGCCATTTTATAAAAATTACTAAAAGGATAGAAAAATGAACTTACAGAAAAGAACATTAATATTTGAATCCTTATTTTTCTCTTCTTGCTTGACACAAGAGAAAATTATTTTTGGACAAGATAGTTATGAGCAATAAAAAGTAAACTTATTAGAATTCATGACACAGAAAATTGTGGATAGATCCAGGGCAGCATTCCTCATTTCTACCCGAATGCAATCAACTGGGGAAAACTGGTCTTTGTATTTGGTGAAATCCAAAGGGAATTCTTAATTACAAATTGCTGGAAATATATTCATTTTTTTTATATTAATGTTCACTCAGTACAAGACCAAAGAGTCACTCAAAGTAGAGGGTTACTGCGTGGTGTGGTTTGAATGTAAGAGAAAGTAGAAGTGTAATCCATTTAGATTATGCAGGAAAGATAACAATTAACCTTAGACTTCTTATGATTGTAGCTATCAAGGAAACCCCTTACTGAGAGCATGTTCTACAAAACAACATTCAGACTTATTTCTCATCTTTATTGCCATATTCGTGTTTCAGCTATTGTATGCTCTAGCCTTCTTCAGGTGGTATACGTTAGAATTTTGAATTGAACCCTTTATTTAGTCCATAGTGGTAGATTGTTCGAAATTCACATGCCATGGCTTTATTTTTTTTTTTTCCTTTTTTTTATATCTCAATTTCAGTTAATTCTGTTTAGTAACTCAATTCTCCAAGTTTTTGTTCACTCCTGCTGTGGCCAGGTATTGAACTCACAACTTTGGATCAAGTCACTGAATTACTTCAACCAACACTTATCTATTGAGCCATATCTCCTGAAGAAGGCCAGAGAATACAACGACCAAAATGTTGTGAATATGATAATAACATTTCAGTTGTTGTACACTCTGGTCTTCTTCAGGTGATGTATGTTCGAATTTCAAACTGACCCTTTTATTTTGATCACTGAGACAGATTGTTCTAGTTCCATGCACCATGTTTTTTCTGAATATCTCAGTTTCAGTTAATTCCCTTTGGTGACTCAACTCTCCATGTTTTTGTTTACCTCTGCTGTGGCCAGGTATTGAACTCACAACTCTTTGGGTCAAATTTCTTTTTGGAACCCTCAACCAACACTTTTATCCTGATGAAGGCTGGAGTGTACAACAGATGAAACGTTGTGAATATCGCAATAAAGATGAGAACAACTGCCTGAATGATGTAAATAGTTACAATACCTCATCTCTGAAATATAAACGTTGAAAGATTTTCTTGAAGAAAAAAAGAAAAAGAAAATGCTGGAAACTTTTTTGTGTCAATCTATTCATTTCAGTTCTCTTGACTTGGGTTGATTGATTTTACAGGTCATCTAGTGTTGGTTCATTTAATGTTAAAATTCAGTTTTTAAGATTTGTTGTGGTGCAGTGGATATTGGCTCAGAACGAGAAATTGGAGACCTGAGTTTGAATTTGTTGCATTCACTTACGCACTAATACCCTTGGGAAAGGTATTAATCCACTACTTGTCCCTCCAGTTATGAGTTAAATAGCAGAACAGATTGGGTTCTATAGCTTTGGTAGGCAACCAGTCTACCACAGAAAATAATGGCAACCTACTGCGGGAAAATCTTTTGCCGAGTCAGTCATGTCTCAAAAAAGACATCATTGCCCAAGCGTATTATCACATATGGCACTTAACTGACTGTTTATAAGCACTTGGTTTTGAAATAGGTATATATTGGCTGTAAGCATTTACTTTGTTAACAGCTAATTGTTGGTGTAGCTTTTACCCACCTGCAGATGTGGCCAGTGTTATTCTACGCCCTGGCATCAAAACAGTGAGAAGTAAGGGAGAGAAGATATATCTTTAAAATAGGATTCTCATCTTTTGGCCCCTCACAAAATAAAACCAGCCATCAAAAAAAAAAAAAAAGAAAAAAAAAATGTATTCTAGCCGATCATAATATTCTGGAGACTTTATACTTATCACATATTAAATTGGATTAAATTGTATTATTATTGTATTATTATATTATTATTATTATATTAAATTATTATTATTATTATTATTATTATTATTATTAAATTGTATTATTATTGTATTATTATATTATTATTATTATATTAAATTATTATTATTATTATTATTAAATTGTATTATTATTGTATTATTATATTATTATTATTATATTAAATTATTATTATTATTATTATTATTATTAAATTGTATTATTATTGTATTATTATATTATTATTATTATTATTATTATTATTATTATTAAATTGTATTATTATTGTATTATTATATTATTATTATTAAATTGTATTATTAAATTGTATTATTATATATTTATATCAAATGCAACTATTTAAGATTTATCAGTAAGTATACTCGGTTTTGATAAGGAGAAAATTGTTATTGATTTAGAAATAAAAAAGCAAATGAACAATATATGTTGTTTAAACTGCACTTGATTTTTTAAAAGAACAAAATTAATTATATTACTCTTTTTTTTTTTGAGTTACATAGTTTTCTGCTATTGGAAAATACTACAGAATTAAACCCGAAAATGATTGCATGAAGGTTCTTTAAGAATGTGTATGTGTGACCATGCACATGCCCCTTATTTAAAATGCAAGTACTAATTTACATCTATATTTCCTAATTTACCATATTTTGCAGTTTGTAAGATGCTTGGATGCATTAGACCCCCACCCACCACCACAAATTTTGAAGGACAAAATTCGAAAAAAAAAAACTGTTTTCCTTTTACTTCATGACCCTCTTCCTCAATCCCCAATTAAATTTACCAAATAGCATATTTCAGCATGAAAACCTGACTAATCACAAAAAATTCATCACAGACTGAGAAGTACTAAATTAATGTTAACTATTTAGAATACAATAATTAGAAGATATGTTAACTTCCGTCCTCGAGTATTGATTTATAGGATGCTGGGTGGTTCTTTAGAGATATTTTATAGGGGAGGCAAAAAAGCGTCTTTTAAACAGCAAAATATGGTAAAGAATCTACCCTCCAAACTGACAAAAAAAAAATTCCATTAAACTGTAAAAGTTAAAAGTTTAGAAGGTTCTAAATAGACAAATATGATCTATGAGGAGTAAAAAATGTCAATGTATATGTTATTAGTAAGGCAGGATACTTATGAACATATTTGCTGTTTTAGAAGCAATAGATTTTTCACATGCACAAAAAGATGCATACAAAATCTGTTCTAATTTCACCAAACAAAAGTTGCTCAACTGTTTTTAGATAAACAGAATTTAGATAAACTATCCTGAGGCTGTACACTGAAGTTCTTGCTACTGAAGAAAAAACTTTATTATTCGGATAAAAATATGTAAAAAATAAGTAAAAACTTTATTATTAAGGCAAAAATTGGGAACCAATATTAAATATTTTTAAGCATGAAAAAATTTAAATTTATATAAAACAGAAAATTTGATTTATTTATAAAACTTAAAATTATTATTACTATTAATCATAGACTTTAAAAAAAAGTGTTTCCAATGATGTTGCCAAATTTTAAAAAAAGTAAGAGTAAAAAAAAAAAAAAATTTCCTTACCATACATCAGAGAGACTTGTGTAAATACCATCTTTTAATGATTCTGGTGCCATCCAACGTACAGGCAACAAGGCATTCCCGCCTTTGCGATAATAATCGGTTTCGTAAATGTCTCGGGTCATACCAAAGTCTGTAAAATAAAGAGAGACTATGAAAGTAGCTGGTTTTGTAATGCTTTAAAATAAAATTTAAAAAGCAAGAAATACTTATTCGACAGACTGAAAAATTATATGAAAGGTAAATAACCCATCCACATTTTTTTGATTGAGAAACAAGTTTTAAAAAAGCAGTTACTTTATTTTAAATAATTTTATATAATTTTAAATAAGATTAAAAAGAAATTATAGGATTAACTAGACATTAAGTATTGAAACAATAAAAAAGTTTATGAGTACAATCCAAGGATTTTCTTATAAGCATTTAGAAAATTCAAATACCAACTTTTGCCAAAAGATTTTGTCACCAATCTTTGAGATAAAGAATCAGTGTAGAAAGATAATAAAGAGGAGGGGGATGAAGAGATTGTAATTTTGCATTGTGATCAGAACATTGGCTAATTTTCTGTGATCATTCCAAATAATAAATTATCAATATGCTATTATCTAAAAGATCAGGACAAAAATTAATCAAAATTCAGTTCTTTGGTTTCAATGAAGCTGTTAATAATCTCTCAATGTCAGCTAATAAGTGAAGATATTTTAACAGAAAAAATCTTTATTTTTATTTTAGTGTGTAATACTTTATGGTTACATGTTTTTGAGAGCAGTAATCTACTAAAAGCATAAAATGAAATAAATTGTTCTGAGAGAAGATTTTCTGGTTAATTAAAATGGGTGTTTTTATATTTTTAAAAGGTAAAAACTAAATTTTACAAGATAGTCATTTTTACTCGACGTAAATCAGTTTTTAAACAAAGTACAGCTGTATTCTTAAATTTGAAGGATGTTTAAAAAAAGAAAAAAAAAAGTGAAGTGACATGGCAAAAACACTAAAATATTCTCACCTTAACAACAACTTGGACAAATACCAAAATATTTAATTAACAAAACACTAAGGAAATGCTGTTATGTAAACAAAATCTCTTTGAAATAATAGTGTTGTGTTGAAGCAAATTGCTTTTCACTAAATGCATTAACTACAACTGGCAGCCAAGAGGTGGAAGAAGAAAACAAAACAAAAAAAAATAAAAATAAAAACAACCACTATAGACTATAATTAGTAAGACTATGTAAAAAATAAAAACAAAACAATTCAAGAATGATACCGACAATGTCTTAGTTAATTATATTTGTTTAGAATCACCACTACCTAATTTACAAATGCTGATTGTATTGTTTACAAGTCACCAAAACATTTTTGCAAACTTATTTACAATAAAAATTCATACACAAATTGAGAAAGCAAAGAATAACTTTTAAAAGGGAGGTAACTCAAAAATGAAAATAGTTTTAAATCCACTCATCAACGCTCTTTCATAAATATTATGATTTTCATAAACATATATGGTAAATATAAAAGAATAACTCTGATTTTTTACTGATCAAACAGCACTATTATAAAAATTAATTTTTCTTTTGATGATTCTGTTGACACCGCTTGATCAGCAATCATGTCAAAACAAGTATTCTAAATAGTTTCACACTATTTACATTATGACTATAGCCCTCATCTTCACTGCCATTTCCATGACGTTTTGGCCGTTGTACGCTCTAGTCTTCTTCAGGTGCTAGGAATTTACAACAGCCGAAATGTTGTGGAAATGGCAACGAAGATGAAGACAATAGTCTGAATAATGTAAATAGTGTAAATACTACCTCATCTCAGAAATATAAACAAATAATGAAATTGTCTCACATCATTTGCCATTCCAATTGGTTATATATATATATATTACAGACAGAGACAAATTACAAAATTGAAGTCTATGACAACTTTTATACTATACGGAATATTGACTAAATGGCAAATAAATGATTGCAATTAACAGCAAGTCATCGGAGACAAATCACCAAAACCGGAAACTGTCAAAAAAAAAAAAAAAAATTTGGGGGGTGGGGGGTGGGGATACTGTTATTGTAAGAGACCCCACAAAATTAATGGAGAAGAGTGAAAATAGGATGAATATAAAAACCTTCAAAAAACAGACACACACACAAAATAAAAAGAAAATTTCTGGAATTATGGCTGGAATGCTAGGAATTGTGAGAAGAAAATTTAAGGTGACTGTTTGATTAAAATTGGCAAGTCTATCAAGGAGAATGCCAGTGTAGCAAAGAGAATTGCTGCCATTTGATCTC
Organism: Ascarosepion bandense; assembly: GCA_037127315.1. Taxonomy (NCBI): domain Eukaryota; kingdom Metazoa; phylum Mollusca; class Cephalopoda; order Sepiida; family Sepiidae; genus Ascarosepion; species Ascarosepion bandense. The sequence continues at coordinate 1,496,372 of JBBBDQ010000193.1, read as the reverse complement.
CCACCCTGCAAAAAGCAGAAAATAATAAAGATGTTACCTACCTCCTATTTTGACGACACAGTCTGATGATACCATACAATTTCGAGCAGCTAAATCTCTGTGTACATATTTTTTATCAGTTAAATAGGCCATTCCATCAGCTACTTCAGCAGCCATTCGTAATGTCTGACTTAAGGTCAATGGCGACCGACCATCATAATCCTGAAATTTGAATAGATAAATAATTTGTTTTTATTTTTCAATCATTTTCATGCAACACTGTTTCCTGTAACTAATAAACAGAATTATGCATTAAGATAGATCCTTTTCAGTTAAAAATATTTTCATAGGTAAAACATAGAAACATGTCAACTGCTCACCCACCATAAAACAATGTTTTGGAACAAGGGAAGCATTAGAGATTCTATACAAGAAATTAAAATCTAGTCTTGGTTAGAGAAGTGGGTATTTCTAACTGACACCAGTGCTCAGTATCTTGAACCCCTCAAAAAAATGCAATAATCAGAAGAGTAACTATCTTCCAACCCTACCACTCAGTCAGTCAGTTAAGTGCCATACGTGATATACGCTTGGGCGATCATGTCTCGGAAGAGACATGACTGACTGGGCAGAAGATTATCCCGCAGTAGGTTGCCATTGCTTTCTGCGGTAGACTGGTTGCCGACCAAGGCTATAGAACCCAATCTGTCCTGTTATTTAATCCATAACTGGAAGGAATGGGCGGATTAATACCTTTCCCAAGGGTATTTGTGCGTAAGTGAATACAATGGATTTAACTGGAATTCGAACTCGGCTCCCCGGTTTCTTGTTCCGAGCCGATATCCACTGTACCACAACGCACAACCCTACCACTATGTTGCCCAAATAAAGATAAATTTAAAAATTAAAACTTAAAAAAGCTACTCAATTTTTTAATTTTTATAGCAATAAATAATCTCTTCAATAACTGATTATCTATACAAACCTCATTAAAAATTGAAGTGTGAATATTTATTTTTGTATCCTGTGACACTCAGAATGTAATAAAAGATGTACGTTAAAATTTTATTGTAGAATTTTTATTTTTCATGCCCATCAATAATTTGTTAGTAATGTAGATTGATTGATTGGTTGGTTTTAACGGCATGTCATGATATCAAAAAAAAAAAAAGAAGAGCTACAAAGATAGGTAATTGGTAAGAGTAATAATCATCACCGTTTTAAGGAACACAGCACAAAGAAGAATCATTATACCAGCCAACACGCATTCCCTCTTACAAGATAGCATCTATATCATATACATATATAAGCAGTTAGCAGAATAAATAGAAATTAAACATTTAAAAAGATAAAGGAAAAAATAGGATACTTACTTCATCATCTGGCCGATGTCTACGAAGGAACTGTTTCAGATCTCCGTTAGACATGAGTTCCATAACTACCAAAGGACGGCCAGCGGACACTACCGATACTACACCAAGTAATTTCACTATATGGTAGCAATTGAAGGCTCTGAAAAAACAAAACAAAAAGAAACGAAAACTAAAATCATGTATTTTTAGAAAAAGCAAAATTTCTAAGATTTATAGTGTAATATTATCTATGTAGAATTTACAGACAATCGTTCAACCATGGCACTGGTTGAATATATTCTTAAGTCTGACACTGAGTGAATCTAGGCAGCTTTGAAGCTATACCACTAATTCAGTTCTCAAACCAATTTTAAACAGTTTACACCTCTTTAGCTACATTTTGAAAAAAAAAATTTTGAATTTTGGTTCAGTAGAAAAAACTTTACATCAAAATATGTGAAGTCTGAAAAGGGAGACTAACTATGTAAGTGCATAAGTGAGTGACTAACGCTTCTAATAATAAATCTTATTTTTTATAACTTTTTTTGTTTAATATCTTTGCAAGGGGTTTTCAATATTTAAATTATGATGATATCTTTTATCATTTTTGTCAATTAATCTTGCTTATCACTTATCATTTTATCAGAATTTATTATCAGAATCAATTATAAATAATCAATTTTTTTTATTGTATTTTTTAATCATTTGTACATAAATTTTTTCTTTTTAATGTTTTTTAATGCAATTTTCAGCATTAAATTTATATTAAATTATTAGCAATGCCTGAAAAAAAAAAAAAAAAAAAAGAAAAGAAAAAACATGGATTATATGGAAAAATGCACGCATGAAAAGTAATATTCTTAAGATTATATTAAGCCTGGAAAAGAACAGGACAAGATATTCTAGTGATATAAAAAACAAGAAATTTCTTAAAATATTGCAACTAAAAATAAAATTTGAATTATTTTTAGCTGCAGTATTTTACGTAAGAAATCGCTTATTTTTTTACTTCACTAGAATATCTTGTCCTATTCTTTTCCAAGTTTAATATAATCTTAAGAATATTACTTTTCATGCACACATTTTTCCATGTAATAATAGAGGATTTATAACAGCAATAATTGAACAATATCAGTCCTGTTGTAGAAATATTTATATATTGCAGTAGAATAATATAAAAGGTAAATTTAAAAGAAAATATTTTAAAAATAGCAATACCTTAATTTTTATAAGCAGAGATGGTATGATTATGGTCTATTTTAATGCTAATTTATATGTTATAAATGAAATCAGCAAGAGAGAAGTTTTTTTAAAATGTTGAATTGGATAAAGTTAAAAAAAAAAAACAAAAAAAAATCTATTCAATAAAATTATCATCCCTTCATTTTACTGCTGTGTTAACAATCCTTAGGGAAATATATATATATATATATTGTAATAGTTGTTACAATGGTTTATGAATTTATAAACCATTGTAACAAATATTACAATATAATGCTCTACATTGTATCGAGCTCTCTTTATAAAAGTAAATGAATGAACAGCAGGTAAAAAAACCTATGAGTTCCACAACTTTGTTACAACTATATATATATATATATATATATATATTCAAGGCCATTTCAATTTTGACCTGATTGGTTAATCTTAAGATGGTAATCAAGTCAAGAAAGGATTAAATGCAAGAAGTCTGTCTTCAACTGCTTCAATTTTAACAATGTTATTTATGCAAATTAACAGTGAATATAGTAAAATGAGAGACTTTCATTTGATCAGATTAGGTCTTGCATGTTTTAAATTCTGTTTTAAGCCAGTTTACATATCTATGTGCTCTGTTTAACCAATTTTAAAGAAGCAATAATGTATCAAACTTCTACAGTTCTATCAAATCTATCATTCTTCTTTCAGTGATATTTCAGCTTCTCATTTACATTCAATCATTGTTTATATTTTTCATAAGTGACAATAATACCAGATGAAAACAGATCAATTTCATATTATTAATGCAGACAGCCATACATCTTGTTATCTCCCTTTCGATGCGTATATCAGCTATTAGTTTTACCCTCGACACTCTACAATCAAAACTACTTTTACTTCTGACTCTGCCTTCATCAATCTTGTAAATTTTATATAAATTGTTCAGTTTATTGTAATACTTGAATTTTAGATATTTTTTTTTTTTAAATCGTATCACCCCAAGCAAGGCGGTAACGCCACTGAAGTGCAGGGGGCTATGTAATAGTGAAAAGATTGGAAAAGAGAAAGCCGGAAACCACATCCTAAACAGGGAACAAGGGATGAGCCTCTTCACCTGTTCAATAGACGTGGGTGGAGTGTGAACCGAGCAATAGATAGATCTATCTACTCCAATTGAAAAAGAAAAAAAAAAAGTGAAAAGACTGGAAAAGAGAAAGCCGGAAACCACATCCTAAACAGGGAACAAGGGATGAGCCTCTTAACCTGTTCAATAGACGTGGGTGGAGTGTGAACTGGGCAATAGATAGATCTATCTACTCCAATTGAAAAAGAAAAAAAAAAAGTGAAAAGACTGGAAAAGAGAAAGCTGGAAACCACATCCTAAACAGGGAACAAGGGATGAGCCTCTTAACCTGTTCAATAGACGTGGGTGGAGTGTGAACCGGGCAATAGATAGATCTATCTACTCCAATTATGGGCAATTTATTTAAACTATTTTGGAGGATGCGATTAATTGCTATTACAAATCAGTCAATGCTGATAGTAGATACAGCAGCCATTCTATGGTAAAGTAAATATAGGAAAATGTAATTGGTTCACTCTTTATTTTCTATCTACCATTATGGCATACCAAAAATAAGATCATAGTCAAGATGACTGGTAATAGAACAATAGCATTAATGTAAAAAGTAATATAATCCATTTCATTTGCAAGTCAAACTTATTTCAATTTCTGGATTGATAACTTATTCTAATTTCCATTTCCTTAATAATTATTATATTTGCTTCAGTTTTCACTAATATTTTCTTTAGAGTTTGCATTTCCTCTTATTTTCTCATTATTCCAGTCATTTATATCATTTTTCAACAACATGTAAACAGTAAAGAAGTTCTAGAAGATTTATGTCTGTGTCTCTCACTAGACATATTCTATTTCAAAACAGTATAATATTCTTTGTATCAAATATTAAAACCAAATTACTAATGACAACCTTCATAACATACAATTAGTAATTTCATTATGCATTAATATAATCATATGCTATCATAATAAATCAAGATTATGTTGTGATGGACAGTGATATTTTTCTTTGCCTAAATAGTATCAAAACAAATCACTTCAATGCTATAGAAAGACATTAAAAACAAAACAATTTGATAATCTGTATAGACTTACTTCATGACGGTGGCTTCTTTTAAAAAACTGTGGCGATCTGCAGACATTGCTGTCTGTAAAAAGAAAAATGAGTAGAATTTATATTACACAGAATTAAAATTATCTCATTTTAGTCAGTTTAGTAAATCAATTAAGGAATTTTCTTTTATCTGTTAAATTAAAAAACATTAAATGTCAGAATAAAAATAACATATGCACACAAACATTAAGAACAAATAAAATTTGTTCACCAAAACAAGCTAGTAACAAATTTACTAACAATAGTCAGTTAGTTAATAGCCATATGTGATATAAACTTAGGCGATCATGTCTCTTTAGAGACATGACTGACTAGGCAGAAGATTTGCCCACAGTAGGTTGTCATTACTCTGTGGTAGACTGGTTGCCAACCAAGACTACATAATCCAATCTGTCCTGCTATTCAACCCATAGCTGGAGGGAGAAGAGATGAATTAATACCTTTCCCAAGGGTATTTGTATGCAAGTGAATGAAACACATTTAACTGAAATTTAAACTCGGCTCTCTGATTTCTACAATAGTTCTAACAATAGACATTATCCTAAAAATGTTTAATCTGAAATGTCAAATTCCCAAATATTTTCCTTTATGGGAATCAAAAAAACAAAACATATACAACTTATGAGAATACCCAAAATACACACCACACGGTTATTAATAGAACTGTGTACCACTATTGTAGTAGTAGACATAATAGTGAATTTCTAAGATTAAGTTGGTTGTGTATGTTTGCTTTATAGCATACTGAAATTTCCCAGGTTATTTAATGTTGAATTTAGTTATTTTCATGAATAATTTTATGTATTTAGATAAGCCCACTTCTTTTTTTTTTTATTAGCAATTTTGACTAGATTGTTTTTTTTTTTATATAAGCAACAATAATGAACAAAAGTAGTTAATTTTAACAACTGGGATACTATAGAGTCTAGAACTTTGAGAAGAGTTGTTAACATTCTGAATTTTATTGTGACAGCTGGACACATTCATATTGAGGTTGTGGACTTGTTTCAGATGATCATGTCTTCAGCTTTTATTAGGTTTATAATCCGTAAGATTATATAGCAACACACTATTTTGTTATCTTTGGTGAAGAAAGGGTCTCTTATTATTAAATATCAGAAATAGAAAAGTTGAGCAGAATGTTTTTTTTAAATTAATATTTTATTATTTATAAGATAAAGTATTGTCAAACATTAAATTTTGGATGAGTATTTCTTGCATTGTAATTTTATTTGCTTTTTATCAAAACTACCCAAACTATTTACCAATGGTCAAGGATCAAAGCAAAAACTATTTATTTTACCAATAGTCAGTTGGGGCAGAGATGAAACCAACTACCCTACTAAATAAAATTTGAGGAACATTAGAAATATATTCTCCAAGTAGGGTTGATCATGTGTGGAAGGAACATACCAATCTCTAGGGAATGAAGTCATAATAATAGAGAAAGAACAACAACGGAGAATAAGACAGATGAACAAATGAGCAAATCAGTCAGTTAAGTGTCATACGTGATACACGCTTGGGCGATCATGTCTCGATAGAGACATGACTGACTGGGCAGAAGATTATCCCACAGTAGGTTGCCATTGCTTTCTGCGGTAGACTGGTTGCCGACCAAGGCTCTAGAACCCAATCTGTCCTGTTATTTAACCCATGACTGGAAGGAATAGGCAGATTAATACCTTTCCCAAGGTATTTGTGCGTAAGTGAATGCAATGGATTTAACTGGAATTTGAACTCGGCTCCCCGATTTCTTGTTCCGAGCCGATATCCAATGCACCACAACGCACATCCGCTAAATGTGCAAATACTATATCTAAATCATTCAATCAGAAAAATCAATCATGGATATCATTAACCCCTTGTTGCATATTGGTTACAATTGTAACCAATATGAAACAAAGGGTTAAGATATGGGAGTCACCAATCAAAATGTTAATTGTATATATCTGCTGTTTGCTTACAAAAAGCAATAAATACCCCATCCTGAACATTAATTCAATTGCTGATAAACTAACCAACAAAACAAGATTTAGCAAAATTGACCAGGGTATCAGCATACCATCATATCAAATAGGTAATGAATTTGAGGTTAAAAAAAAACTACAACCTATATCACCTGAGAGTTATGGTGAAATTCATCTGGTTATCTGAAAGGTCACACGTGGATTTAGGGAGAACAATTATAAGAGTTCAAGAGGAAGAGACATCGAATGTGGCATACTTGAGATAGGAAGTTCATGCTAATGTCGGACGTTCTGAAACAGACACCTAAAGAAAGCTGGAGAATAAAGCATCTGGAATGTTGTGATACTAAAAAAAAAGTCTAAATGAACCAATAAACAGAAAAGATTTCCAATATAAAGCCTCAGAATAATTACTAAATTCTATTTTGCCAGAATCTCAGTCTTCCAGTTCTTTCAATAGTTTTGAATGAACTCAAGTAATTAATACTCTGCTTATCAAAATGTATCAATATGTCTAAATTAATTAGTTGGAAGAGTGTTAGACTAGATTTCTAAGTTTCGAGTTCAATCCCAGAGTTTAGTGTTAGTATCAAATAAGTTGGAAAAAATGATATTTTCTTAGATAAATGACTGAAAAATTATTCTGCTGAATAATGATGATTATAACTGGACTTAAATGATTGTGATAAGTGAATTTGCCTTGAACAAAGAAACGTATATGATGATTAGTAAAATGACAGCATGAATACGAATAGGTCAGTCATTACTGCCGAGAATCAGTGTAGAAACCGTGCACTCTGCCTTAGTATCTGTAGGTTAATTGTGCTGTTCCAGCAACTGAATTCTGGTGTAATGGATATATCAGTTGCCTGCTTACTTCCAGGTTGGATGTTCAAATCAAGGCAGGATTCACTTGTTAATTGTACATATCTGTTTGCTTTAGAATGTCAGAAATTATAGTAAAAGTCATTATTCATTATTATATAGGATAGACTGACCACAGCTTTATAGTGGATGGACATGTTTAACGGTGACAAAAACGGTGATCAAAAAGCAAGTATAAAAATAATAGCTTATGTTATTAAGTGCACAGTAATATAGAAGTATTTTTTGCTTTTCACATGTGAAACCATAATTCGATTCTTTCCTAGGTTGCTTGGTTGGTTGACTAATTTTGTTTAGCGGTATATCAACCTCTATAGGTTATTTAATGTTGAAATCTATATTTTTAACACAATTTTATGCCTTCAACTACAGAAAAAAATGCATTGTTGATAATTCTATCATAAAGAGGAATTGTTGATTGGTTGATTTTGTTTAGCAGCATATCAACCTCTGTGGGTTTATTTAATGACATAATCTAAATATTTTGTATGTAATTTTATGCTTTCAGAGTAAATATATGTATTTCAGATATATAGTTTGTAGATCATATAATGTATTGTTGGCAATTTTACTATAAAAATTGCTTATTATAAAAATGTACTGTTGATCCTTGTTTGGGGGCTCAGCACTGGCTCATAACTGGGACCCCAACAGGTGTCACCATCCCAGATCAGGGCAAACTCGGGAACAAGAGCAATTAAGAAGCGGTTACTTGCTCCGGAAAACCTTCAACATCCTGACCAGAAGCCCTGCCACTGGATACAGCTTATCATTATACCCAAGATGAGATTATTCCCTAGGGACTAACAATTAATTTTAAAATATTGTTTGAACAAAAAAAAAACAAAAAACAAAGTGTTGGTATAAATTATAAGTAATTGAGTTTGATATTTTTCCTATAAGTACAGTAATTGTTAATGCAGTGTTTATATGAAATCAATCCAAATGAAACTGTTTACCTTGACTGCAACTTTTGTTTCTTTAATTCCATTTTCACCATCATCTTCAATCAAGATCCCTTCATAAACCATGCCAAAAGAGCCTTGGCCAAGTTCTCGCAAAAGTTTGATCTTGTCTCGATCCACCTCAGTTTCATCTGGTTCATAAACTGCAACATAAAAAAAAAAGTTAGTTGGCTGGCTTTTTCTCTAAAAGAAACTAACAAGAAATTTTTACAAGCATTACCATCTTCCATCACACCTGAGTTAGCATTATAAAAAGATTTAAACTCAACCAGGTTGGGACAACTGACAGATGAATTAATACTTTTAATACAAGGTACTGCTAAAATAAGCATGCATAACCAAATTCAGATGAAATAAGTGCCTACTAAAACCTTAGCAATGAGACAATTACAAAAATTTATGTGAATGCAGTGTGTTTATGTGAATACTGGTGCAATTGGTTAAACAAAAGAAAAAACTTGATGCAAAAGCTAAGTTTGTGTCCATCTTCACCATCACCAAACAAAGCAGGAAACTAATTGGGCAGACGACAACATCCTTAACAAGTCTGCCATTATTACAAATACTAGCAATGTTGGGGACAAAAAAGCTTTAATTCTTAACAGATACTGGTGCCAGCTTATGTATCATTCCAAATAGCTACATCAACAGTTTATCAATGGAGCCAACACCAGTTTTGCTAACCATGGCTACAGGCACAGACACACTACTACAGGCAAATTAAAGCCATGATAAGCCTACTGACCCTCTGATAATTTTTTTGTGGATGTGTGTAGTAGCAGACATTCAACACCCTCTACTAGGATTCAACTTACTAAACAATTTTGGTTTATTGATAGATTGCCAACAGAGAATGTTCATCGATCACACAACATCATATTTAAAGAAACTACAAACATTCAATGACTATAAACTTAATTGTGAATAATAATATGCCTGATATAATTAAAGGCTTTATAAAAATATATCCCACTATTATATCCCCACATACCAACCCAGTACCCACATATGCAAGAGTATACCATAGAATTGATACAGGCAGTCATGCTCCTACTTTTACCAAGACATCTATCAGAAGAGAAAACCCAGGAACTAAAGAGAGAATTTCACAGTTACAGAACAATGGTGTCATTAAACCTTCTTAAAAAAAAAAGCCAGATGGCAATTTCAACATTAAACAGCATTAGAAAAAGCAATAAATACCCAATTCTGAACATTAATTCATTTACTGATAAACTAACCAACAAAACAAGATTTAGCAAAATTGATCTGATATCAGCATACCATCAAATCAAAATGCACCTGGATGACATAAAAATAGCACTTATTTCTCCTTTTGGATTGCACTAATACAAATACATGACATTTTGATTAAAGATTACAGCACCTACTTTTCAAAGACATGATCTTTCAACATATTGGCTGTATTTACATACATTGAGAATATTCTTATTTTTAGTGATGATTCTTCAGCACACATAAAAGACGTTGAAACTGTTATAAAATCCTACATGATAATAATGTAAAAATTCCAATAACAAAGTCAACATTTGATGTGACTAGTCAAATTTTTGGTGTTATAATATTAGCTCAGAAGGTATTAGACCCAAACAAAATCATCTTGGTGCATTACTGAATTTTCCCCCCACCTCAAGACAGTATAAATCTTTGTTCTTAGGTATGATAAATTTTTTTAGAAAATTAAACCCAAACATTGCAGACATAGACATGCCATTAACAGAAAAAATACATATCTGCAATTATACTACATTTACATTAAATGACTTGGAATTGCAATCATTTGACATTAAGAGCAGAATCAGTGAATTTCAGCCTTTAAGACATTGAAAACTGTATTTTTCAAGTTGCAAAAATTGTGTAATGTTGAGAAAGTTATTCTTGGTGTAAAGATGTTATGCTAGAAGTTAATTACTAGGAACATTTTAAGGTGTTTTTGAGAGACATTTATGTTAAAAAAAAAAACAAAAACGTATTTGTGAAAAATTAGTTCACAACAAAGTACAAAATGAAGGAATTTTAAACAGCTTTTTGCTGGAAATATTAAAACAAAAGGAACAGCAAAAATGTTATGCACAAAGACTTGAAAAATTCTAAGAATTGTTTAAAGAACAACAATGAAAAATGTTAATGAATAACATGAACGAAGATTCAGGTGATTTTCACAAGACACTAGCATAAATGAGATTACAGAACTTAAATATATACCAGAAGAAGAGGTAACATTTTTGTCATATTTCTGTAGATATGAAGATCTTTACAAAATGGACTGTGCAAATTGGTCAAGCCACAAAAAGGTCAGACTTGTATTAAGAAAACTAGGTGCTGTCAAACACACAAAGTTTGTAAATTACACATTACCAAAGAAAACTAGTGACCTAAAGTTTAAAGGAACGGTTACTTTGTTTTCTGAAGTGTTAAGCCCAAAGATGTCCTTGTTCCATAAAAGACAGAAATGCATGAACTTAGTAAAAAAAAAAAAAAAATGAAGATTTCACAATGTTTGCTAGCATTGTGAACAATCAGTGTGAGAAGTTCAAAATGGTATAATTAAGCTCAGACAATTTTAAATGCTTGATATTTGTTTAAGATTTGTTGTTGACAAAAGGCACTGAAACAGGAGAAGGGTTTTAAATAAACTTGAAAATGATCCCAAAACTGACTTTAAAAAACCTAACAGAAGAATGGCAGTGGTTTATAAATGTTTGACAAGACACTAAGGATATCGAAGTAAGCAATGTGTCACACATTAAAAATGTGTGCCAAAAAAAAATATGTGAAGAAGAAAAAAAATTACTCCTAACCTATGTTATGCATATGGAGAACTAAATTTTTATAATGACTGTCATACAAAAATAAAGAATGTTTTTATTGCAGAAGAAAAGGCCATAAGAAAACTCACTGTAAGACAAAATAGAGTGAATAATTACATTAAATTTATTAATGCAGATGAATCTGCCAGTCGGATTATATGAAAATTTGTGCTAAGTAAATCTAAAAAGGAGGGTGTTATAGACATATTTATGAACATTAATGGGTATGTTTCATTCTTCATAAATACAGTGGACACTTTTGTGAGGGGGGGTTATATTGCTGTCTAGCAGTTCACCACTAAGAGTGGTTATCTACTTCACACAGCTGGCAAGTATTGTATTTTGTTGAGGTTATAAAGATTACAATTTCATTTTCCAACCTCCGTTTTGGTTATTTCTCATTCAGTAACCTTTTTAGATTACAATATATATATATATATATATATATCTGACATTACAAAGCAGAACAAGTCATCCTTACATGCCTGTATCATAACCATACACGCATACATAAACAATAGGTGAACTAGTTTCAAGAAAGTTCTACACTTATGAAGAGTAATTGCATAAATAGCCTTAAAAATTCGTTTTTTCTTTAAAAAAAACTACTCATTACCTTCACGCGCACTGGCATACTCTGGATTGACGGAAACATAAGCACCACGGATCCTGCCATCAAGCCTGCAAAGAGGGAGGTAAAAAAAAACAAAAAACATTACAATAATAAAAAGAAAAAAAGAAAAAAAAAAAGAAAAAACCCCCAAAAAACCACATATGGAAATTCAAACACCAAATAATATTTAAGTTAACAAAAAGCTTTTAATTAGAATTAATTAAATGTTATTTAAATTGAAAAGAAATAGAATAGATTTTACATATTTTTTCATAAATAAAAAAAAATTTAAATACTCTCCTGTAACTTATATACTGAATAACTGTTAGGGGGGAGGGTTGTATTCTGTATGACAACGCCAACTCTTGTGTCAGAGTTTTTTTTGGTACTACTCAAGTATGTGATCTACCTTCCAAATCTGGTTTACCAGAACAATGCATCACTAAAGTATGTGATCTATGAGTTAAGAAAATTCTCTACATTAAAAATAGATACAGAATGAGACAAGTAAAACAAGTAGTCTATTCAATTCACTGTAAATAGTTTGAACATCATTCAGAAATGCAACAAATTAATTTTGGGCATTGGATTGCTTAATTTTTCAGCAAATGAAATCTAGATAAGGTTGCAATGTTTGGACAGGTACAACTCTCAATCTTTTCTTGCACATATAGTTAATTTTCATTAGGGTTGATCTCATATTTAAGAATCATCATCCATGTAGATCACATACCTAAGTAGCAAAGTTGTTTTTTTTTTATTTCTATCTGAAAATTTAGATGCCTTTTATGAGAATGAATCAATATGTGCATAGCCTGACACATAATTCTTAGTTGAACCTATCTATGTAATTAACAATAACTAGCAGTATAGCCCGGCATTGCTCGGGTGGAATGAAAGCTTTAAAACTAATCCACGGTCCTGGAGCTCAGACTCAGCCTAAAGAATATTTGTGAAGTTTGGTGAAAATCGGATAAAAATTGTCGATTTGTATAAAGGACATACAGACAGATAAACAGACACACACACACACAAACATCCTTATATATACATATTATCGATTTTCTGCACTATTGTAAGAACTGCAACCTTGAAACTTCTGAATATCGTTTCTTATGTCTTTGTCTATGAGTGTATCAAATATCAATATTTATCAGGGGTACCTCGACACAAAACCTAGCTAAGAACACTCACATAGTACAACTGTGTCAATTTTCAAGAAAATCGATTCAGCCGTTTCGGAGTCTATAGGTAATGGACACACACAAAGTTCCATTTATAAATAAGTTTAGATATTCACAAATGAATGAAAATGCATTGATAAATAAAGCATGCTGAAAAATTAATAATTGTGTAAAATTGTTTTTCATTATTAGGCTATAAACATGTTGATTTACTTGTGTATACTAAAAACTGTGTGTGTGTGTGAATTTTTAGTAAAATTGCTACTGAACAATTTATAATAATAATAAGCTACCATAAAAAAATTTTTTTTTTTTTTGTAAAATGATATTTGGAATAAAAAAACTGAGTAGGCAGATAGAAAAACTTACTTGAATCGGACACAAGCTGAAGTAGTTCCAATGAAAATGACCCCGAGGAGAACACCAAAGACTATTACTAAGATCTGGATGGTGGAATTGAAAGAAGGTTGTTTACCTGAAAATAAGATTCAATAAAAAGGTTAAGAAATAAAACAAGGTTTATATATATATATATATATATATATATATATATATTACATTCATGACGGGATGCTGAAATGTTCTCTACATGACTTATTCCCGAAAAATCAGTATTGTTATTTACTTGTTAAAATACCTGTGTTTGTGCGTGTGTGAGTGTCTGCACATCATGGCTAAATGACAAGACCAAAAAAAAAAAAAAAGTTTTTGTATGCATAACCAAAAGACTGCAAGAAATAATAGTTTTAGAGATCTTCAGAGGTCATCAAAGAACAAAGCATTTTTGGGAAAATTAAGCAAGTACTAATAAAATGGTGTGTCACATTGTGTTTGCTTGGAAATACTGCATAAGATGAAATTCAAACTACACAGTCAATAGAGATCATAGTAGGTCAAATTAATTTGGGGCTATTATTTGTACTGCAAGCAAACAATTATAGTCTTGCAGGTAAACTAGCATTTGGGGAGATAACTTTGGTAAAAAAAAAAAATGATGAGAGATGGTACTGGCCTTCAAGATCATTAGAGATTACCAGAGGTTAAATTTGGGCTTAAAATAGATTTATTCAGCCAAACAAGAGTTTAAAAGGATATTTCAAATTGTTTTTTAAAATGTTGTACAATACTAAAAAATATTTGCAGAGAAAAATTCTTAAATTTTCAGGAATAAACTTTTATTTTCAGCTGTTTGGAAAAAAAAAACAACTGAATAATATAGAAAGAAACTATTATTATGATCTTACAGTGGGTCTGTGAGCAAAGCATTCTTGCTTCCAAAGAATGATGCAGTTGAAGAAATAAACTCAAAGCAGCAGCAATAGGTTTCTAGTGGAGGTTCAGCTGTATAAGTGATGCAATTTTTGACATTTTATTAACTGTTCAAAACATACAACAGAGCTGCCTGGTGTTTCACCCAACAGGCTACAATTAAAAATTGGGAAGCCCATGATACTTCTCAGAAGTATTGACCCTTTGAAGTTGTGCAACCGAATTTGCATGTCAAAACAACTTCTCTGTGTCATTGCAGTATCTAACCTAACTAAAAGTAGGTAAAAAAAATGAGGATGTGTTCATTCCTAGAATCCATATGAATTCAACACTTTGCTATGACTATTAACAATGCACAAGATAATCTCTCAAGATAGCTGGACTCAATTTAATTTCTCCACGCTTTACCTTGGTCAACTTTATATTGTTTCTTTTAGGACTGAATATTCAAACAAGCTTTTTATACTGACACCAAATGGGAGAAGCATGAATACCGTGAACCTCAATCAACCAAAAAGACTACATTATTTGTCCTGGCCATCAGAACATTTTAATAAGAGCAAATTTTTTTTCTTTTGTTATATTAAAGAAATATGTTCTTTTTCATATTTTCTCTTGTTTTGTTATACTTGCAATTATTTTTCTTTCTTGGGCAACATTAGGTATGCATGTGGGAATGTGTAAATATATATTTTTTCTTTTCTAATTAAAATTATCTGGTAAAGTGTTATTGAAATAAGTATGCAATATGAATACAAAAGGCAAAAGTAGGAAATGAAGATTACAAGGAGATGGTGAATACATAACAATTGGCCCTAGACTTGAAAAGGTTAATGTTTGGGGAAGCTTCCATTCGAGAGCGTTCCACAAAGCAGCTGTTCTTGGGAAGGTGCTTTTGGAGTTCCAATGTCTTTCTTATCAAATGATGATTTAACCCTTTGACTGGAGCAAATCAGGTCTTGGATGTAAGGGTCTGAGCTGGTGGCACTAAAGAATGGAGATAATTTGAATATTTATCATGGAAGTAGCAACAGAATTACAGCGTAGCACCTGTAGAAAAAGAGGTTGCTGGGTCTAAAAATGAAGTCAATGATGTTGAACTCTGTGAAGGCTGGAAAATTAGGATTGGATAATTCTAGCTCAAATATGATAGCAACATATCATTTTTAGTCTGATCTGACACTTGTAAAGATAAAGGTATATGTATATATGTTTGTGTGTGTGTGTGTGTGTGCGCATGTGTGTTGTGATAATGTTTACTACCAAGATTGTTATGTTTCAGTGGTTACTGATAAAAAAGATATTTTGGCAAGCATGTTATTTTGTCCTAAAGTGCTTGATATCAAGAGAGAAACAGAGTGTCAATAAGATAAATGTGGAGAAATTTGTCACTAAACTAAGCAAATTCATGCTGACTTCGAAGTTTCATAAAAGCACTATTATAATGTCCTCACTCGCCAGAGCTGAACTTTAGTAATAGTTTATTAATCAAAAATTGTTTTGATGTGGCAATATTTCCAAATTTTCTTAAATTACTGAAATCTATTTTTGTTCAATAAAAGTTAATAAGTAAAATAAGCCATTACTTACTATAACGCCACACCATATATATATATATATATATATATATATATATATATATATATGTGTGTGTTGTGTACACACACAATTTGCAAAACACTTCAACAAATAAAACTGCTTTTTGTGCCCATCCTTTACAAAACCTCATCATTGCTCATATGGTATCCTCAGCATCCTTCTGTAAAACCACATTTTGCTTCAAGTCTTTCCTTCATCTCTGATGAAATTGTCCAGAATTCACTACCATATTGAATTACAGACATCACATAACAATGCAGTACTCTCTTCTTTGTTTCCAGCAAAATTTTCCTGTCTCCTAATACCCTACTCAGTTTGTGGAATGCATCCTTGGCCATGCCAGTGTGCCTTCAGAACACTGTACCACACTTTTTGTCCTCTGTTAGAACACTTCCCAGGTATTTAAATTTCTGCAACTGTTTGATTTTGACATTACCATCTTGTAGTTGGCATTTTCACTGATTGCCATACATTCAGGTTTCTTGTAGTTGATACATAGTCCTTTCTTTCTACTTTTTTTTAACTACTTGCTGCAGGAAGTCTGGTAGTTTTTTTCCCCTGTATTTGCTATCAACAATGTATCATCTGCATAGCTTAAATTGTTCAGATTGCAGCCACCAATGATGAATCCTAGCAGGACTTCTAGATCTCTCAGAATGGTCTCACTGTATAGGTTGAATAAATCTGATGAGACTACATGTCCTTGTCTTACACTCCTTTCTGAACTCATTTCCTGTCTGTATGCAGGCAGTCTGCTGCCAGTAAAGGTTCTTGATTGTTCTAAGATCTTTTTCGAATATGTCAAGATTGGGTTTTTGTGATGTACTTTGTCAAATGCCTTTGCATTGTCGATAAAACACAGGTACACGTCCTGCACTTCTATTGCATTTTCTGATAACACTAAGCAAAAATATCGCATTTCTTGTTCTGGTGTTCTTGATGAAACTACACTGTTCTTGTCCTATATTTTCAGTCTGATTCTGCTGCATACTCAGTTCATCAGAATTTGGATGATTATCTTAATCACCAGACCTCACACCACCAGGCTTTTTTATGTGAGGTTTACTGAAAGATCTTGTTTACAGGCTCAAACCAGAGAAAATTCCAGAATTAAAAACAAGTAATTTTAGAATTAAAACAAGTAATTTCTAATAAAGTTTCTGAAATTAATGTAGAAATATGCCAAATCTTGTAGAAGTGTTGCTGATCATGTTTAGCATTGTATTGAAGATGAAAGGAAGCATTTTGAACCTGTTCAATAGTTTATTAATCATAAATTGTTTTGATGTGACAATATTTCCAAATTTTTTAAAATTACTGTAATCTATTTTTGTTCAATAAAATTTCATAAATAAAATAGGCCATTACTTACTATAAGGCTGCACTATATATATATATATATATATATATATATATATATGGTGTGTACACACACAATTTACAAAATACTTCAACAAAAAGAAACTGGTAACATTGTGTAAGTAATTGCTAAAATTTCAGTTCAGTATGTGTGTTGGGGTGCAGTGGATATTGGCTTGGAACGACAAACCGGAGAGCTGAGTTGAATTTGTTGCATTTACTTATGCGTAAATACCCTTGGGAAACGTATTATTGTTACTACGCCCTCCAACTATGGGTTAATTAGCAGGACAGATTGGGTTCTATAGCTTTGGTTGGCATCCAGTCTACTGTAGAAAGTAATGGCAACTTACTGTGGTAAAGTTTTCTGCACAGTCAATCATGTCTCGAAAGAGACATGACTGACCAAGTGTGTATTACGTATAGCACGTAACTGACTGGCTATGAGGCTACATCAGTCGGTGGAATGAAAGATAAGATTAGTTTTGTAACAGTAATCTTATGTATTATTAAAATATCTTAGATGAACAATTGTCAATTATCACTTTTGATTAGCCAATCTTTCATGATACGTTTAATCACAACTCTCAGACTATTATTCTATGATTGTTAATAAATGTGTTGATCAGTGCAATCTGATCAATTACACCCTAAACTTTCCAACTGACAAAAAAAAAATTTGGAAAAATTTTAAATATTTCAACAATTTTAGGGGTGAGAGCTCAGTTTTTATACAACGTTATAGTAAACTGATCCTCTATTTTGGAACCATTCAGCAGTACGACATTACTACCACCTGTAAATTGGTTGATTAACAATTTTTTTGACTTTTTTCAGTGCAATCTTATTGATTAAACCCTAAACTTTCCAATTGACAAAAAATTTGTAAACATTTCAATTTTTTGGGGTGGGGGGCTCAGTTTTTCATACCACCTTATTGTAAACATTTTTGCTTGCGCATATTCAACTACTGAATCCTTTGCGAAATTTTTGAATAAAGACATTCTTGGAGTTTTTGAGGAAGATGTCATCGTAAGAACTATAGAAAACTCGAAAAAGACAAAAACAAGAGCAAAAACTCGTCCCCAAAATAACAAAATAAAGCAACCCCAATGTGATTGGTTCCAAAATTGAGGATTGGTTTACTATAACGTTGTTTGAGAAAGTGAGCTCCTCCTCCATTGTTTAAATATTGAAATTCAATTTTTTTTTTTGATAATCAGAAACTTTATGTAATAACCAATATGACTGTGCTATAAAAAAAAAAAAATCAGGCTTTCTGCAAAAAAAAAATTCAGGGGTCATACTATAGATAAAGTAGGGCTTATACAGAAGTATGTTCGATATTCCACAATGTTAATGAATCAATTAACAGCAAATGATAGGAATTTCTGCCATGCTGTTTTATGGCTCAAGTGCAAGGGAGAAATTTCTGCCTTAGTTAATGGATTAAAGTTTTAAGAAATACAAGATAGGAAACTGTAAGAAGCCAGTTAAACATGTTTCATACAGGATGCGGCAGAAATACTTCCCAGAAAGACCTTTTACATAATGCTAAGACATTAGTGGCAATGGTGTCTTCATCTAGCTAATGTCTTACCGTTATGTGTGAGATTTATGTTGGATGTGTGAGATTTATGTTCTATATGGATTTCTGCCATACCATATATATATATATTCTGACACAAAAAGAAATGTATGTGTCTATGCTACAAGTTAACTGGATCAAATTTACCCAGCAATAGCATCAAGAAGAGGGTTAAATAAATTTTACTTGGTAATTAACTGTTGTAATTAGCAGTTGGATGGATATTTGAACAAACCTCTCTTATATAAATATTTCATCTTAATGATAAACATCTGTATGTATTTATGTTTGTTTAAAAAAAAATGTTGAAAATGAAATTAAAAAGAAAAATGGTTTTCACCTGGTATTTTAGGCACTATGAAATACTTGTATTCTGTCCACTGTCCAATCACAGCTAATGATGTTGCCCGGACGCGGTAAGAATAATTACCAGGATCGAGTTTTTCAAGGCGACATCCTTTAATCCTTTGGTATTCTCTTTGAGTAACGCAAACTATTTTGTCTCGTGTATTCTGGAAAAAGAAAGTAAAACTTTATTCTAAAGGGATATATATATCAAAAGGTGGTTGAAGACATCCAATTTTTTTTTAAAAATCAAGCAAGGTGATAAATCTACTAAGACACACAGGGTTACTAAAGAAAAGAAAATGTGAAAACTTTAGCAAGGAGAATGGTCAATAAAAGAACAAGATTCAGGAAGACAGAAGATGGTCATTGATGTTGCATTTAAATTTTTGAGAAACAGTTTACAGCAAAGCAAGAAGCTGGAGGAGAGTTTCACAGGCAAGAAGTTTGAGAGAAGAAACAATTAGGATAATTATACAAACTATAAGGAAAATGTCAGGCTTTTCACAAAAAAATTACAATTATTTTTAAGTTTTAAATTTATCTATGTAAAATAATTATAACAGGGTGTGTTCGCGAATGGTTTTTCAAAATCACCATCACAACAAAATGCATATTTTATCAGTTACAATAAGTTTTTGTGATTCACCCCTAAGGATAATCTTGGAGAAGATTGAAAGTACTTGAGTAAAAAAATATGGCAGTCTTTGATAAATTTCATCTTAACATCAAGAAACTGATTAGAAAACTAGAAAAGATCAGTATAAAAATGAACAAACATAATGTCTATATTACTCAATGAAATATTTTACACAAATATTTTTTAACAATCTCTTTCCTTGCCAATGTACTTATTCAGCAGTGAATACTAATGACATTAACTGAATATTATCCAGTGAAGATTTCAGATCAAAATTCAGCTAATAATTATAATTATTTTACACTATTAACTAATTGATGCTCCCTTATATGTATTTCAGACAAGGGTGTATAAAATTTTTAATGAAGAAAGGAAAATTACCTGTGAAATTTGATTGTGTGTAGATAAAATCTGGTTCATTAGATTTAGAAGATTATTTTAAAGAGAATATGGATGCAACATTTTGGGTAGTAATAGTATAATTACATCATCGTTTGCAAGAACTGCTTTTTTATAAAAAGTTAGTTCTTTTATATTCAATAATAAAAAATAAAATCATAAAGAACAGTAATTATTTCATTATTTTGGCGAATATGTTCATCATACTTTTGATTATTGTTTCGGCAAATGCACTGTTTAACCTTATTCCTTTATGTGAGGTTGTTATATTGTCTTTATTACATCACTAATTCAGACTAATATTCAATCATTATTGTCATCATCATGTTTTGTACCAGTTCTCTAATCTGTTGTATGTTGAATCAGAATATACTGAACAAACTATATAACTGAAGAAGACCACAAAACAATACTTGAAAGGTAGCAATGAAAATCAAAATACTAATAAAAATAATTCAGTAATAACAAATTTGTTTCAGAACATAGTGCACTATCACATCTAGATATTGAATCAAAAGAGTTTGTTCATTCTTTTATTGTTTAGTAAACAAACGGTCTTTTAGTGTAATAAACATGGTCTTAACTGATGGGATAAAAAAAACAAAACAAAACAAAACAAAAAAAAAACAAACAAACAACAGACAACAGAATTTAAGTTAAGCAACAACCAACTAACCTCTTTATGCACTCCTTTCTCATAGGCAACATCATAAGTGACAATCAAGCCATTGGCATCTGCCGGTGGCTCCCAGGTAATCAGCATGTCTCCGGTGCCATTGGCAATCAATGTTGCATTCACAGTGGAAGCATTTATGTTGTCCGCCTCAACTGAAAAAATAAATGTTAAGTAGGGTTAAAAAACTATTCCACAAAATATTAGTATATACTAATAGAATAGTCAAAGCTAAAAGTAAACTTATACAAGCCATTCTTTTACATAAAAGATGCAGGAAAACTCAATTTATTCTTTAGTAATTATTGGTAAGGGAAGAGTACATGAGACAAGACTTAAAATTGTAGCCACTATCAGTATTATTATATACATACCTTTAAGTTATTTAATGTGGATTTCATCTAACTGGGCTTTATGAATTCCAAAAAATAAAAAAAATATTCTTTAATAAATGCTTTACTAATTTATTAAGTCATTTGAATATTTTTCGCTTTATAGAAATAATGGAAATTTTGATTTATTTACTGAATTAAAATAATCGCTACTTACGCAGAGGAAGTGTTTTTGCCGTTGCAATGGCTCGGTTACTGCAGACTTTGGATTTTTCGTCAAATTTGAGGCAAGCAATAACCTGAAAAAAAAAAAGTCATAGTGTAAACCCAGCTTAAAACAAAATTAAGAAATTAGTACAGAAAAATGTTACCAGTTTTGTTAAATACTAGTAAGTTTAGGAACTATTTGTTGAAAATGTACAAACTGATTTATCATTTACTAAAAAATCAAGAAAAGAAAAACATTTCTCGACAATCTAATGATTGAAAAAAAAGAATTAAATAAAAAAAATAACTGTAAGTGCAAATAACTTCCGTCGAATACGGATTACAACTTGTCATATTTTATCAACATTTAAATAAATTTTTTATGGTAATGTGTGTACTGGCTAACGTAAACAAGGGTGTGCTGATAAGTTATCAGTCCAGCCCACTTCCCAAAATCTGATCAAGTATCAGATTTTATTTTTGAAAGAGTTTCTTGGTTGAACCAAAGACTTTTTAACACTTCCTCAGAAACATAATGAAGTAATTTTCTTTCATTTCATATTTTCAATTTAAAATCAAGATTTGGCTGAAAACATTAAATATTTCTTTTAAGATAAATTTACATTATTCAGATTTTTAGTAGATCAATCAATTTTTGTTCCAATTTCGTGAAAATATTAAAAGATAAATTTTATTTCTTTTCAGTGAGATATGTATTTTTTTTAATTACTTAAATGTTATTTATAGTGAGAATCCTGCTTGCAATTTTTTATTACTAAGAATTCTCAAATATTCAAGCCAGTTGACAAAATAAATATACTGTTTAATGAATAAATGGAGTGTCCACGCAAATATGAATATCTGTTAAAAAAAAATGTTCATACATGTGCAGATAATTTACTAAAAAAACAAAACCAAAGTCTTGCTTCAAACATAAAAAAAATAAAATAAATTAGATCTACTGAAGGATTTTTTGAACAACTTTGTTTTATGGATAAAGATTTCAAGTGCATGTTACTTTCCAGTTAACTAAAAATAAAAGTGTTGGTTAGATCCAGTGACCTGACCTAAAGAGCTGTGAGTTCAATACTTGGCTATAGCAGTGGTGATCAAAAACTTAGTGAGTTGAGTTAAAGGGAGATAACTAAGAAGTGGCATGGCTCATGGAATGAGAACAATTTATTCCAGTGATGGAAATAAAGGGTTTGGTTAAAATTTCCAATCATCTGAAGAAGTTCAGAGCGTACAATGGCTGAAATGTTGTGAATATAGCAATAAAAATGAGGACAACAGTTCAAATAATGTAAATAACTAAGAATAGTTTGAAATCTATATAAAATGTTTCAATAAGTTATAAACTTTATTCCCAAAAAACAATGGGACTTTTTTCTATATGATGAATGTAATCTTCAAAAATAAATTAAAAATTGAAAAAAAAAAAAAAAAAGCCTCTAAAGAACTATAAAAAAAAATAAAAAATGCTGGTAATTCAAATCAAACAGAAATGCGACTTACCTCTATGTTGTATTCCTGGAAATGTGCCAAATTAGTGAGTACTACACTTCTGCTGTTGTAAACTGTCATGGCCAAAAATGGTGGATCAGGCTGTAAATCTGCTGTGCTGTTAAATTGAGTTTGGTTATTGTGAGCAGCTAGATATTTGCCAGCCACATGTGGATCGGCCGGTTCTACTACTTCTCTTTTCTGACGACGGGGCCTATCATTGACCTCATGAGAGATTTCTGGATCCCTACATGGACAAGAAAAAAAAAGAAAAAAAAAGTAAAATATCTATAAAACGTGAATAAACATTAAGAATTAAAAATTAGGAAATATAAATTAAAAGTTTATAAAAGCTATTACAAGCTTTAATCTTATTTTGTTGGATTGGCTGTGTTAAAAAATACATACAAAACAATAATCAGTGGAATATTTAGAGCAAAAATCAAAAAACTTTAAGATTTTATTTTCTAATCTCATCAAGGGTCAAATAAACAATATCTAAAAAAAGCAAGCCAAAAATCTCATAAATGTGCAGTTTAAATACAGTAGTTATATACATGTAAAACTAGCAGTATAGCACGGCGTTGCTCGGGTGTAATGAAAACTTTAAAACTAATCCATGGTCCTGGAGCTCAGACTCTTTGGACGTTGGCACGAAAGACTAAAAAGCAATAGTTGTTTCCAGTTAAAGCAAAACCGTAGACTGAAAGAAAAATGAATGGATGTAAGTCAAATTTTGATTTCCTGGTATTGATATCACATAAGTTTTTTTTCGTCGTAAACTGAATTTTCAAGGCTAAATAAACCCTCTGAGTAAATGGTATCATGGCTGAGACTAAGAACTACAATTATACCTACTAAGAGCCAAACTCGAAGCAAAAACTAAAATAAAAGAGCTGAAAAAAAAAAAACCAGATATACAGGCAGATAAACATACACACACACAAACATCTTGCCTTATATATTACTGATTTTCTTCACTATTATAAGAACTGCAACCTTGAAACTTCTGAATATCGTTTTTTATGTCTTTGTTTATGAGTGTATCAAATTTGATTAAAATCGGACCACTCCTTCTATAACCCAATTTTTTCGATTATCGATATTTATTGGGGGTACCTCGACACAAAACCTACCTAAGAACACTCGCAGACGCTTATAGTACAACTGTGTAAATTTTCAAGAAAATCAGTTAAGCTGTTTCGGAGTCTATAGGTAACGAACACACACACACAAAGTTCCATTTATAAATATGTTTAGATTACATCTATACATAATCTCAACATACCTATCATCATAAAAAAGGAGAGAGAGAGAGAGAGAGAGAGAGGATATTTAGCACCTTGTTGATACTTTCTAAAATACCTCCACAGTTAAATTCCAAGGAACTAAAACTAATAACAGAAATACTGCTTAATTTACAATTCAAAACATGCCTTGATCAAAATGTGGGAAATTTTAATAACTTTAAAATCATGTATATGTATAATTATCCTTACAATGAGAAGCTTTAAAAGAAATAAATAAAAAAGCCAATCTTAGTGTATTGTCAGGTGTTTTAAAAACTTTGTACATCTAATGGGATCATTAAATTATTTTTTCTTGGATATAAGATACAATCATGACTTTTACTTATTTTTTCTAGCTTCACAGAATTTAAAGTATTCAAGATAGATGCTTTGGTAGCTGCTGCTTTTTATTCTGTTTATTTTGGAGATGGTAAGTTAATCCAATAAAACACCTTAATTACCCTTCATTCAAGTTTTCCCCTTTGTATGTACGTGAATTTTCATAGGTAGGAGTTTAGCATGATGCTGTTTCTATAGATTTTATTGTAGACTAATGACTGATATTGTATTTAAAACACACATTATAAACCATAATTTACCTTTGGTTGATTGGTTGTTCTTGTTTACTGGCATATCAACCTCTATGCATCATTTTGTATGCAAAATTATTTATTGGATAATAATGTTTTTAGTGATACAAGTCTTACTAGTTAACCCATAGCTAGAAGGAGAAGTGGATTCATACCTTTCCCAAGAATATTCGCATTTAAGTGAATATAACAATCCCAACTGGAATTGGAACTCTGTTCTCCGATTAACAATTTCAAGCCATTATCCATTACAGCATCCAAACTTACAGCACCTGGTATTTTCAAATAGTCACCTATCTAAGTACTGACCATGCTCAATGTTGCTTATCTTTGGTGATCATACAGGAACTAGTGCTTACTGTGATGTGGCCATAACCAACACTTTACCACAAGACTAGCTCTTTAAACATATGTTTTAAAAATACTGGCATATAAACATCTAGAGAGATTTGTGCTTGAATTAATTAAATTGCACCTAGAATAAAGACATTACATAAGTTAGTTGAAATATTAACTAATACCAAGCTCCGAATATAACGGTATAGAAATCTTAATCTTCCAAAAATGAGAACAAAAAGAATCAAATTTCCCAACTTTTTCCTACCTCTTGACAAAGACGTTGTTCTGCAGGAAATTTTCAAAATAGATGGTCATCATCCGCTCTGATTTTTCAATTTCACTGATTTTCTTGTCTTTGGGGCATTCACAACAGTTGCCATTAATTGTTTCATTTTTCTTCTTCACTTCTTCTTTCTTAGCTGGCTTCACTGGTTTGATTCCTGATTTAAAAAAAGAAAGAGACAAATAAACAACCACAATCAGATTATTTCAGAATAACAGAATCCATTTTGAGAACAAGAGAATTGGTTCATCCATCATCAACCAATATCAGAGCGCAAAGAAAAACTATCTATTACTATTGACTTCTTTAAAGGAAAAAACAGTATATATATATATATATATATCAGTTAATATGCTTCTGATATTGGACTACCAGCTAATTTTCAGCTACACCAAGATTAAAATGAAAATCTGGTCAGATTTTGATAACTTTTCAGCACTAATTTATATTATAGACATTATTTAAAACAGAAATTCTAAAAAAATATTTTAATGTATTTAATGAATGTTTGCCTCACACATCTCAATTATGAATGGAATGTTTTATACTTTTGAAGGATTTTCTATAGCATCTCTTCAAATACTTTGTCGAGTTTGCTTAGATAGAAATCTTAATTTTCTTACCATTTCTTTTTTGCGCTTTGTTATAAGCATAAAAAATTGCAGATAACAAGGATAAGTTTCCTAAATTTTCTTGAGATCTTTCTAGCATCCAAAGAGATCTTTGAATAGTGTTATCATCCAGTTTTGCTCCAGGTAAGAGTGTCTTTTATTTTATGGAATTAGTAAACCTTTTGGCATTTTCAGATAATCTTTTAGAGACCTCTTCAGCATTAGAATTATAGAAAAGCATTAAATTCACAAGTATTTTTATAGTTGCTGGACAACAAAAAACAGGCATTAATTAAAAAATTGAACTCATTTAATAAATGATAGAAAAAAAAAAAAAAAAGAAGAAAAAAAACACTTAAAAAGATAAAGTGATGTATCTGCAGTTTGCTTACACATAGATCATAATATCCTGAGAACAAAACATCCAATTTAACAAGAATAATATTTTTTTGCAGTGTTCTTATAACTTCTAAAATTTATAGTATTACTGGAATTGTATTTTACAGTCAACTATTGGTGTTAGCTTCTAAAATATAAAATCAACCTTTAGTCAGACAATATTCAATAAAAACATTTAATTTTTTTGTCTGACCTTTTAAAGATGCATTATTCCTTACATATTTTCAAATATTAGCTAATAAAAATTTATATTAATTTTACTCTGCATAAATGTCGACTGATTTTTCAGTGCCATTTTTTTTACTCATGTTTGTTACTATTTCATAAAAATGAAAAATAAACAAGTAAATTTTAGCATACAACTCTAGTCTACATGCAAAATTCCACAAAAAAATGACCTACAAACAATTGCTAATGTGCACACATAAACCAAAATGTTATTAACATGAGACAAACTTTATGGTTTTATGATTTAAAAATAAAGGAACGCGTGCATAAAATTAATGATTATTGGTACAGAATGTGAGATTGTAAACTGAGTAATCTAGTCTGTTGCACTGACTTCACAGTAATGCCCATAACTTCCCAACTTTCCTCTTATTATTGTTGGATATACTGAGCTCTTTAGCCTTAAAGTGGAAGTGAGTTTTAGAGAAGGACGATTCTGAATTCAAAACTATAAGAAAAGACAAGAAGAACCATTCTACTATATTGCCTTATAAATCATTGCAATTCAAAGATAATAAATAATCTATAGAAGCCCTTGTTCTGAAAATACATAGCACCAAAAAGTTTAAAAAGGGCAAGTATTCAAAGGTTTTTTTAATTTTTCAACTTTAAATCTTTAAATATATGTGCTGTTCTAATAAATTAAACATGTGATCAGCATAAGTGCTTACGGTTGTGACAATAATCTCTGATACTGTATTCTTCGGCATTGAGAGCCTCTGGCTGCCAGTAGACAAGGTAATGATCAACATGCCCATGTGGTTGATGTGGTGGATCCCAGGTGACCTCCAGTTCACCAATTCTTTTGGCGGTGACCTTCAGATTGGTTGGATTGGTTGGGACTGAAAATATGAACAAGACAACGTTCAAAAAGAATAAATTGTATTTTGTTTTCTTTTTAAGTTTACAAACTTTATGGTTTTATTTAAACTCAGGAATGAGGATGATATTTTTTTCACTGCATTCTCGGATGAGCTTAAGTCACTGATGCCTCCTCAACAGGTGTATACTCGTGCAACCAGACTGGCAACTGGGTCCCACCCATTCACAGTCAGGTTAGCCAAACGCAGACGACAATTCTACTCCTGCAGCTTCCTCTCTCGCACTTCCCGCCTGTGGAACTCACTCCCGTATTCTTGCTTTCCTGACAGCTACAACCTCCAGAAATTTAAATGCAAAGTTAATACTCATCTACTAACCACTGGACTCTAGCTCTCTCTTCACCCCTGTATAACCTTCCCTTTCTCTCCACCTATGTATCTGTCATCGCACCTGCTTTCTATTGTTCCTTTCTAACTAGTTTGTACTCCTCACTCTTTTCTAATTAATCTTTTTACATTTATGTAACCCCCTGCACATCAGTGGCGTTTCCGCCTTGCTCGGGGTGAAATGATTAAAAAAAAAAAAAAATTCAACATCATGAATCATTGTTGGATTTAAGAGTAAAAAAAAAACAAAAAAATTTCCACAAAGGTATTTCATCAGTTGCTCTCAAACAGTTCAAATGCAATTTTTTGAAGCAAAATTGAATTAAGCATGATTTTTAAATTCATTTTTTTTTAAATTGAATTTCATTTTAAAATGTTAAAACCAATTTTATTTATTTTGACTGAATTTATAATTACTGTTTTTAATTGAAAGTTTGCATGACACAGTGCAGAAGTTATCATTTGTCACATAAGACTAAAAAAGTGTAAATTATGCCATGCAAAAGATAACAATTTCAAATAGTGTGGCATTTCTTCTCACCTCCTGGATGAGTTTGAAAAAATTCAATACTGCTAATTCCAGTCGACTTAGAAGTAGACAGTGTATCCGTTTTCAGGTAAATTGCATACATTGTCCAGGGTTTTAAGTTTCTGAGCAAGTAAAATTCTTCACTGCTATTACTTTCTTCTTTAATCTGCTTTTGAACAGTTTTCCATCTGAAAATTAAAATAACAAAAATTAAAAAAAGCAATTAAGAAATTCATAAATGTTATATATCTATTGTCTATAATGTTTGATAAATGATTATCTTTCCAAGCAATATTTGGGCAAGTGAACTGATTTGAGATGCTTCGGTTGTCCCTATAACATTTTAGTCAATCTATTCTATGACTTCTTCAGGTATTTTTTCTCTCTCTCTCCCTATATATATATATATAATGGAAATTAACAAAGATTAACAAAATGGTCTTTAAACATCCGACAATTTGAAATGATTTGTTTGAACATTATTTTTTATCAATACTTGTATTTAAGTAGATATTCTGTGTATAATCAAACAGTATTATATATTTATTTCTACCGGCCTGATTATTTATGATAAATTCGAATAATAATTTTAACCTGCAACCCCTATCCATATAGGGGAAACCACCAATTGATCTGGCATGTCTTAGACCTCTCGACCACAAATGACCATTAGTCTAAATGAAGTCAAATCAAGCCACTATAATACAATTTTCGATTCATCGTAATAACCATACCTGCTCTGAAATGTACAGTCTTCCTTATTATTTAACCCATAGATGAAAAGGAGAAGAGATAGATTCATGCCTTTCTCAAAGGTATTAGTGTGGAAATGAATGTAACAGACTGAATCTCCCAAAGACAATATTACACTTAAAAATTTAAAATCAGTAGGTATAAAAAAAAAAAAAGCTTTAAGAACTACAAAGGACAGGAAATTGTGAAGAGTCATGATCGCTCCCCTCCCGATGAGACATGGCACATAGAAGAAGAAGCATATTTGCAGAAAAATTTTAATGGATACAATATCTATAGCTAAAATGTAGCCTAAGGAATGATCACCATATTTTTCAAGATTTATAAAAAGAAACTAATAACTTGTAACACTGTAAAGCTATCTTCAATTTATCTGCAATATTTCTACAGGTAAATCTTTAAAAAGACAAAAAAAAAAATGAAAGAGGATTAATGCTAAAAAAATAATTATATTTAATATATGCAGTGTGGTGCAATAGATAGTAGCTCAGTATGAGGAATTGGAGAGCTGGGTTCAAATTCCAGTAGAGTTCATTTCATTACTTGGGAATGGTATTAACAAATCTCCTTTCCCTAACTACAGGTAAAAATGTTATAACTTATACCAGGAAAAAACTTTATTTTCTAGATTGCTAAAACAATATTCAAATTGTTATTACAATTTTTCTCACCGGAATCGATCTTGCACATTTATAAATCTAAACTTTCATCTGCGCATTAAATATTGCTGCCATATCTGATCAGGTAATCCAACTTTATATATGCATAAATGGATATGTCTGTGTGTGTCTCTATTCTAACAAATCCTACTTGTCTAAAACCCTTGGTCTGATTTCAACCAAAATTGGGTCACTTGTCAATCATGACATGAACCTTTGATGTACACAAAAATTTTTTGAATTGATTTACTGGGTATGGCAGAAATCACTGAAACGCTTAGAATTTACAAACTCTTCTCTGAGACATCATATGCAAATTCAACCAAAATTAGGTAACTTGTAGATCATGGTCTGAACCTTTGATGGACAGAAAATTTTTTTGAATCAATGTACAGGGTTCTTCAAAAATCAACAACAAATATAATTTTGGGTGGTCTATTGCACACTTTATGCATTTCTCCAAGACACTTCATTCAAACACAATCAAAATTGAGTCACTGGTAGATCAATGATGCCTTGATATGTGAACAAAAACTCCAATTGACACAGGGTGCAGTAAAAATTAATGGAAAATGTTGCTTTTTGCGATTGTTTATTTCACTGAAATGTTTAGTTGTATTCCAACAAATATTGGGTCTTTTTGTAACTTCTACCTTATTATATTCCATAACAATTTCATGGTTTCTACAAAGTGCCAATCCCACCGATGTTGCAGGTACAATGAATCCACTTCTTCTGTGTCACAATGTCATCACATCACATTACAGGCCCCTTTAACACCCACTCCCATTCTTCCAAATGTACATATATCATTACTGTTTATTGGCAAAATTAACCAAGCATGAATCTCATTTTACAAATACAAAAAAAAAAAACCCCCAAAAAAACCAATACTTCACATATTTTTAACTTACGTGGCATGGCAACCTCATACTGAGATTTTTGAATTAGCACTTGACCATACCATTTCAACATAACCTGGGCCCTACAGCTAAGATATATATATATATATATATATTTTTCAGTCTTGGGTTAAAAGCAATTGGAGTCCAACTGTACTGATGAGCTGTGATACAGCGAAACAGATCTGTCTGCGGGTGACATATATATATATATATATATATATATATATATATATATAGGCAGTTAAAATTTACCCAAACACATTTTCTTAAATTCAGCCAACAAGATATGTTTCTTTAATTTTTTTTATATTTTTCTAATCATTGAATGTATACTGAAATTGGAATTATGAATAAACTGTTCAAAGTTAATTTTCCTGTTTTATTTTTGTACTTTCAACTGTCACAGTCATTATCAAGAGCAAGGTGTTAAACTAGCTATAGATTGAATAGCAGGACAGATTAGGTTTTACAGCCTTGGTTGGCAACCAGTCTACTGCAGAAAAATGGTAGTCTACTGCGGGAAAATCTTCTGCCTATTCAGTCATGAATCAAAAGAGACATGATTGCCCAAGTGTGTATCATATAGTGCAATTAACTAAGTCATCAAAAATATATAAAGGGAATATAACTTACATATTTTCATTACATGTGTCTTGTTTCTCAAAAAGTGTCACATTTCTGTTTTCTCTGAAAAAAAAAAAAAAAAAAAATAATGTTAAATAAAATATTTTGTGTAAATTGGCAAAACTTTCTGATTAAAAATTAAAAGAGTGAAGTGTATGAAGCCTTTTGCAAAATTTGTAAAATAGAACTTAATATAGTTAAAAAAAATTATCCTAACAGATGAATTAAAAACCAAAAACAGGCTTCAATGAGCCAAATATGACAATAAGTAGCTTAGTCTTATTTAAATATAACATTTGTTGAAAAATGTATTCTATCATATAAAACACAACATGACTTTATGAGGTTTAATTAAAAAGACACCAAGTGAAGTCACTTGGAAGATTGACCTTGAACTCTGCTGTGCATTCACACTAAGTTATGCTGTTTTTGCTCACTTCCACTGTTTATAGCAGTGCTTGTAAGAAAGAATGTAGAGCGTAGTTGTCTCACCATACCAGAAATTTTTTAATTGACCATGGCTTATGCAGCAGTTTTGGGCCAAGAACAATATTCCCAAAGTCAGGTAACCAGCATATTCCCCAGATCTTGTCCCTTGTGACTTTCCTCTTAAAAAACTAAATCTCAGTTGAAAGGAACAAGATTTCAAGATGTCGAGGAAATACAAGAGAATGAGACAAGGCAGTTGCTCACTATCCCCCCAAAAAGGGATATCCTGGAATGCTCTCCCATCCATGGAAACGGTACTGGATAAAATATGTGGCTTCAGAAAGGGACTACTTTGAAGGAAATTAAATGCCATACTGATATATGTTGTAATTTTCTTTCTATAACCCCAGACCTGATACTTTTTGATCAGACCCGGTATTTTTGTTGGTCATACACCCAGCTCTTTCCTTCTTTGTAAGGAGATATTTTGATATTATGGTAACAGGAGGCAATACGGGATGCCAGTAAGTGAATATCATTATTAAATAGGAGAAATCAGACTGCTATTACTTTTTTATTTCTTTAGATATTTCCATTTTAATGATTTAATAAACAGAATTCTTTCTTCCTCTCATCATAGAGAGAAATGCATAGATAAGAATCCAAGATTACTACTGCAGAAAATATAACATTGTCATTGTTTTTTGACTGTACAGACAGTTATGTAATAATTACAATAAAAATTTTAAAAAGCTGCTAGCAACAACAAAACATTACTTGAGAATATTATAAAATAAATAATCAGCATTAAAAGGAATTTTAAACTTTTTAAACATACTATACTGATCTTGATGAAACAATAATATAATTATAATAGTAAATTCTCTTGTTAAAAAATAAATGGATACATACAAGCGCTCCCTCCCACCCCCACCCCCATTGACATTTCTTATATAAGGTAATGGTACCAATGAGTATTATTGTTAATTCAGTAATGAGGTAGGGGTGGCTAAAGACTTACACTTCACGGTAATAAATGACATAGCCAAGCATCTCTCGGGAATCGTCCATTTCAAATTTGTTCCACTTTAGAATGGCTAGAGTAGAAGATGCCATGACAACTGTCAAATTTAAATTTTTCGTTTGACCTGAAACAGAATGAGAGATAAAAAAAAACCAACATGAACTTTTAGCAGGTTAACATTCATACAAAACTTGCACATAGGCTAAATAAGCTGTCTCTCTCTCTCTTTCTCTCTCACACACACACTCAAGGTGCTACTCAAGAGTTTGTGGAATCTGAACTCAATGTAGTGCAGAATTTAACCTTCCAGCAATTTTTGATAAACTATTCATATTACTGTATATGCAAGGGGAATACTTTGAAGGAGATTGTAGAAACTAAGTATGAAGTCAAGCACTTCTTGTTTTTTCTAGTCAGATTCCTTAAACTTTTGAGCAAGAGCTCTTCTACAAAACCACTACCATGAATAATAATAATAATAATAATGATGATGATGATGATGGTGAATATTTGAGTAATAACAATAGTGAGGCATTAGGAATATTTATCAACTGGAAATAAAAACTATGTAAACTGATAGAAGCTGTTTTAAAAATAATAATAATAATAATAATGTTCTGGGTCATTAAAATCCAGACCAACTAACCACCCTGTGTAAAACGAAGTCTGCCATAAAAAAAAAAAAAAAAAAAAATGCCATAATGTCACTTACGAACTAAAGAATATTGTGTACCACTTATTGTGGGTAAACTGTTGTACCCACAATAAGTGGTACACTTAAAACCATTCTAAAATGCAAAAAAGACTGGAGAAAGGCGATCTAATAAAAGGATGAAAATTGTTTGAACATGAACTTTCCAAACTTGTTGTATTGGTGACACTTTAAAAATAAATCTTTTGGTCACACATTATTAATGTTTGTCTTAGCAAAGTCAAATATATAATTAAAAATATATATATAAGAGGAAGATTTACTGATAAATTAAAATAATTAAAAGACAAAACAGATTACACTAGAATGTTGTGACACCAATTTGGCAATCTTTGACCTGAACCAACGAGTAGGTCAGATTAGTTGATTTTATGACATATCAACTTTATTCAGTAATAACAATCAGACACTGATGATGTTTTAAAAATAACAAGCATAGTATACAAAGGTTATTAATGTTTATTTTATATAGAGAGTGTATTAAGAATACTTTTAAAATCTTTGGGGGGCAGGTTCCTCACACCATAACAAGGAAAAAGTTCATCTAACATATAACTGCAAACCCTTCATTTTTTGAGATATTAAGTTTAAAGTTTACGATAATTGCTGATAAATGTACAAGCCAAGATAGAATCCAAAAATACTTTTAGAAATTTTGGGGCAAGTTCTTGGCAACAAAACAAGGTAAAATTTCCATATAAACATACGGTCTAAAAGGCAATCATTTTACCACAATACAGCAACTCATAACAAATTTTCAAAATGTCCTACATTTGCACACACATGCATCTGTCGGATCATCGACTAGCAAACTTTTTAAAAAATATTCCCACACGGTGCTGAACGATTTTGCATACCCCCATGACACGTTGAAAAAGCATCTCTGCATGATAAATGTTTGCTGCATAAACCAATTGTTTTTGGTGGCCCAACAGATAAAAATCCCAACGACTAATGTTGGAGGAACGTGCAGGCCATGGAACAGGTCCTCAATTACTAATCTATCTTTCACGATAAATGTTAGACAGTGCATTACAAACAATGTGACTAAAATGTGCTGGGCCTCATCATGCATGGACCACATGCATCTTCATATTAGCAGGGATACATCTGCCAGCAGGTCTGGAAACATTCAAAAAGTCCCTATAGACAACTTCTGTAAGATGTGCTGGGAAAATATAAAGACCTACAATTCTAGTCTCCATTAATCGTTAATTGATGCTTGTAAATTTTGATGCTTGTACTGGGGCCATGAGAATTCTGATCTGCCCACAAATGTTGGTTGTGTAAATTTATTATTCCATCTCTTCCAAACGTTACCTCATCTGTAAACAAGACTAAAGAGACAAACAATGGAGCTGCAGGTTGTGCAATAAACGATTGGCACAAGTTCTCCTGTGGTGAGTGATCAGAGTGCAAAAGACTCTGTTCATATTGTAAATGATATGGATACAGAAGCTATTCTTGAAATAGACTCCATGCAGTACTAAGAGATGTATGACCACTTGACGTGCTGATACCAGGGTCATCCTTGACAGCCTGTAGAATGTGTTCTTCATGGTCAGCTGTATTAGTGGATCCTGTCTTAGCAATGCAATGATAAACAGCAGTAAAGGTTGGATGACTCATCTGTCTTTGGTCTGGAGACACAATCTGATACAGCCTCATGTTCATGATCCATTCGCGTAACCATATGTAAAAATAATATCTGCCTGTTTAAAATATGAATATCCTGCCATTGTGTAACTTCTCAGCTAACTCATTACTATACACATTAAATGTTGAAGATAGAATAGCCACAAATGTACACGAATAAGAAATGTAATCTAACCAACATGGTAACACAGTGTCATCTACCATAAACTTTATTTAAACTTAATAACTCAAAAATGAAGTTTTTGTGGACATATGTTTATATGGACTTTTGTCCTTGTTTTAGTGTATGCAACATGCAACTAAAAGTTTATGTAAGTATTTTTGATACACCCTATATATATATATATATATATATATAGTGTATCGAGGCAGCAAATAATTTTCTAAACATATACTGTTAAATATAAGAGACAATGAATGTCTATTATGTTTAATCATGAGCTGTTCTAAACATTGTATTTTGGCTTTAATTTCAGTTGAAAATAAAGACAAAAATTCTCCAACATTTGGATAATATTTTATTAATTTGGTTCTAAGCTTTCGGCTCACAGGAGCCATCTTCAGAGAGGTTATTAAGACGGTAATACAGTAACATCCACCATCACCGACAATTTTATTTTGTGTTAACATAAAACTCCGCTAGGCAACGGCAACAGTTACAAAAATAACAAACGCAGTTTGCAAATTTACAATGCGGTTCTATGACGTCACACCACGTGATAGCACAAAATGACAACAGAACCATGTATTCAAATATTGCATTTGTCTTTATTTTCAACTGAAATTAAAGCCAAAATACAATGTTTAGAACGGCTCATGATTAAACATAATAGACATTCATTGTCTCTTATATTTAACAGTATATATATGATAGCTGGCCATTCATACCTGAGGATGACTGTCTACCAAGATGACTAGCTAATCATTGCTGCAGACACCTGCTCAGGCATATTTGTGTTTGTTCAACACACACAGAGCCCACCTGTGGTTTATACTGCAACTATGCTGAGCAAACCTTAGTTACAGTTACTGGGAGAGAGTGTTATCTAGTGTGATCAACAGTCTGAACAAGGACAGCACACTCAAAGCCTTGGTCATGATGACTTGTGAATTCTAGCTAGCACAACCATCGTTAGATCTCAAAGAGTTCTGTCTACCCAATTTCACTCAAAAGACCTGGGTCAACTCGTGGTATGGTTTTCAGGCATTTTCCAAAGATGCTGCTTGCTGAGATCACCTCCTCAGACCAATAACATCAAGAAATTCTTGACAAATCAACCATGGTGAGATTCAAACCTGGATCTCATGATCAGAAAATGAACATTCTAACTACTTATCCACACACCCATATATATATATATATATATATATATATATATATATATAAAAACATAGCACACTTGGTATACAATCCAGGTAAATTCCGAGAGAGATGAACTCAATGTTAAATTCATTTATTTAATTTAACAGAGTAATATAATTTATAAACAATTTTAGATTATCACAATAAGTAATACATATTCTACTGCATCATGATGTTATTATCACAGCTCGTCAGATCCAAATCGTACAACAGTTGTACGATTTGGGTTTGATGAGCCACGATAATAACATCATGACGCGGTGAATTGATGATTATTGTATTACCCACCCATTATTATATATATATATATATATATATATATATATATATATATATATAGTACTGAATTAACATTTCGGTTTCATGATTGTATTCTTTTTTTAAATTCTTTTCTTCACAATTTCACTTTCCCAACAAGAATTCATTCTTACAGATACGACTTTGATCACTTTCATACTTTTCAAAATAATAAACAAAGCTAACATCCCCACCAAATGAACAGAAAAATTAGAAAATACATACAAGGGATTCGGTCACCATTTGATGGAGAGATGTCACGGTCTGTATGTGCCGATATATTTAAGTTGGTGTAGTTCATAAGTTGTCTAATCTTGTGTTGGCACAAACGACGATTGTCATGGAAAAATACTTTCCCTCTTTTAATGACCAGTTCCCGCTCCACTTCAGGTCGGAACAGATTTTCCAAGTTTTCATTGTCTCTAACATACAAGGCATATCTTGAGTAGAAAGAAAAGATCAAAGTTAAGACATCTGATACTGAAGGTATAATATGTTAAACAGACTAATATAAATAATTATAATATTTAATAATTGAAAATAGGAAGAATTTAATTAGATTTGAATTTGGACTCCTATCAAATGCTTCTATTTTTGTGCCTGATACCATTTTAGACATAACTTTTATGGAATAAACCAATAAATAAACTTTGCATTTTGTATATTGCAAAAAATAGTATTTTATGTACTACTAGTACTAAAAATATTAAATACCTTTCCTTCAGAATGGGGTTACGTTTATTGCCAGCACCTGAGATATTCCTAAAAGAGAAAGTGCCAAGGGAACATGGGCAATTTTTCTGTGACATTGCTATTAGACTCACTTTAAACCTCAACTTTGTATCACATTTGATAGTGAAGTGGGAACAATGAAAAATAAATACTACTACTACCACAGTAATCTTTGTTCTTTTCACTATTCACTTTAATAATATATTGTATAAATTATCCTTGCTAGATATAAATACAAGCCAAATGCTGAAATCTGATCAAAGTCAGGTTAACATTATTTCTTTTTAAAAATTCAATCTATAACATTTCACTAGTTTTGAATATGGTTGTTATAAAGATTTTGTCAGCCAGTTAAGTGCCATACATAATACACACTTGGATGATCATGTCTGTTTCAATTCATGACTGACTAGGTAAATTTTCCCACAGTAGTTTGCCATTGCTTTTTGCTTAGACTGGTTGCCAACCAAGGCTATAGAACTGCTATTTAACCCACGGATAGAGGGAGAAGAGATGGATTAATACCTTTCCAAGAATATTTGCACATAAATGAATGCAAGGAATTCAACTGGAATTTGAATGCAGTTCTCCAATTTTATCATTCTGAGCTTATATCTATTGCACCACAAAGTGCAACCACGTAGATAGAATTATATCTATTAAAATGTATTGAATAAATTAATTCACACTTTAATAAATGTATTTGTTGCCTGGATTTGGGGGCGGGGACAAGAAACTTATTTACTAGAAATAAATGATAATAAAGATACTTATCGTAATTTCTCATGAGCATGATCATTTTGGTTACAATAGAATATTTTAAACAAAATGACATCCCCAACATAAAATATAACAAAAATAAGTCATGAAATCAGTTATATTGTACGCCACTATATGTATACATTGATTTGAAAATAGCAGTAAATGCTACTTAGTTTCTGACAAAAGTACTAAAGACTGATATTTCATGGGATCTTGAAAATGTACATGTTAATAGTAAGCAATATAAGTTTCATAAAGCAGAAGTGTTGATTTAAAATTAAAGAAATCAAATTTAAAATTAAATTAAAAAGGTGAAACATTTTTGTCCCATTAGTCAGTAACCACTGTATGAAAATTGTAATTACATACACAGAAAAGTATAATGAAACATTATGTTAAGCTGCTTTCCACAAATAGAAGCACTTAAAAAAAAATTCAGTATTCAAAGTGTAGAGTAATTGGCCATGGTTAAATGTAATTAGTAGAAATGCCCAACAAATAGAATTGACAAAGTTTCCAATAAACAATACTAAAAGAAAGAAAAGAGCAGAGTAAAAATAATACTAAGCAAACGATATATGCAAGACAAAGGTAGGCAAAGGAATCTGTGATGATATAAAAAGTTCACAAAATGTGAATGATATTAACACACAAAAGAGATACAGACAACTGATCGCGGTGTTCTGATTTCAAGAAAATAAAAAAATTGAATATGGAAGATGAGACGAAGAATTAGCCTATCATATTGGCTAGGAAGAAATCCCAGCATGCATCTGTAAGAATTCTCTATAAATTTAGGAAGGGGATATTTTTAGCAGTTATTCTTACTGATTGAAATTAACAAATAATAAATTTTCTCTGGTTTATTCTTTCTGTATTTACTTCCTATTTATTTTCCTATCAATTTCTTATTAAAACATCTGTTTGTGCCTTATGTAATAGTATTATATTGCGGGAACAATATAAAGAACAAGATAAATCCCAAATGGAAAGATTTACACAACATGTAAGGGATAAACAAATAACAGTGTTTATTGTACGGAAAAGTACAAGTAACAGAGAGTTCATAAAATGGTAAGTCAAGATGGAATGGGAGCGGAAATCGAATTGTCCCGTATTTCCTTACTTTGATACTTCTTGATCTTTTCGGCAAATCAACTGTCAGGGTGACAGGATGTTCCATTATAACAAATAGGAATAAATAGCAAAACAAATCAATCTAATGAATTCTGACTTCAAGACAAGGAAGAACAGAAACAGATTGGATGAGACCAAGAACTGGCTTATCTTATTCACTAGGAAGAAATCCCAGCATGCATCTGTAAGATTTCTCTATAAATTTAAAAAGGGGATATTTTTAGCAGTCATTCCTACAGATTGAAACTAACAAAGAACCCAGTCTCTGTGATTTATTCTTTCTGTGTTTCATTTCTATTTATTTTCCTTTTAATTTCTAGTAAAATAAAAAAAAGTGAAATAACAAGCACAGACCAAACTAATGATATATCATTTTCATGAATATATTTGTTATGTACATTTCTTCATATAAAGGTTTACTTCTCAACACTGAACCTAAATTCTAGAAAAACATTGTTATATGCAATATTCAACACAGCAAGTTACATGATGAAAACAACACTGATATATTTGTATAAGTTGAAAATGCTAGGAAAAAACATTTTTAGTTAAGGTTATATACTACTATTATTTGACTCGGCTTGTTCTCTTCTCAGCATATTTTGATAAAGGCTCTAGATTACAATGGATGCACTTATATAGACTGATCTGTTTGTATGCGTTAGATTAGCCCATTAAAGATTTGTTTCGCTTCATTAGGGTTTTGCACTCAATGACCACAAAAACAAATAACTAATTTCAAGCAGACTGATTTTTATGATGGCATTGATGTTGGTAGTTTTAGCACACGATTAAAATAGTGCCCTTGACCCTGATTTAAACAATAAGTGCAATGGTTTGAGTACAAACAATTTGGGTGTTATATCATTTAGGATTTTTATCAGCGGGCTTAAGCTGGTTTATAAGTTTTAAATGTGCATTTTAACAACAAGGAGCAATTAATGAAATGTTCAAATTACAGAGACTGAATCATAGTCAGGATAAGTTGATGTATGTATTTTAGAGTGCACAAACTTTCAAATAATAGTACATTCTAATCATAGGCTGGTCTGTATGTGAATATAGCTAGGTAAGATAGAATTGGTGTTAGGATGACTGGGTAATGGAAATTCTAAACTTTAATTGGAGTAGATAGACTAAACTATCACCCGGTTTACACTCCACCCACGTCTATTGAATGGGTGAAGAGGCTCATCCCTTGTTTCCAGTTTAGGATGTGGTTTCCGGCTTTCTCTTTTCAAATCTTTTCACTCTTACGTAGCCCCCTGCATGTCAGTGGCATTACCACCTTGCTCGGGGTGATATGATTAAAAAAAAAAAAAAATTGTGTAAAATTAATTTTAAAACAAAATAATAATGAGGTGTTTTAGGACTGATTACATACTAATACTACATTGGGATCTGATATAGTCTGTGGCTGTGGTAGGTGACATTTGAACGTTATAGTTAAGCTGATTGTAGAGGGACATTAAAATGTGTCATATTGCCAAATGTATGACAATTTCCTCTTAATTAGATCATGAGGAGTTTGAGTTACTGCCTATTCTTCACCAAAGAACCCAATCTGAGTGATTGTTCATCTTGAAGTGGCAGGGTGCAAGAAGCCAATGCAAGGGAATGATACAACAAGCATCAAAAACAAGTGTTCAGGGTTCAACAATCTACCAAAATGAATTTATTTGAAACTTTGACACATTTGTCCATTTTCTGGCAGCAATTTA
This sequence comes from Ascarosepion bandense, assembly GCA_037127315.1. Lineage (NCBI taxonomy): Eukaryota > Metazoa > Mollusca > Cephalopoda > Sepiida > Sepiidae > Ascarosepion > Ascarosepion bandense. The sequence continues at coordinate 1,455,034 of JBBBDQ010000193.1, read as the reverse complement.
GAACAACTGGCGTTCCCAGAAAAGTCTTCCTCATAGCGTCACCATGGTTGAGATTAAGTTGCTACAGAAGAACAAATTTTCTCTCTGTTAACTAGAAAGGAAAACTTTGGCCACATAACACAGGTGTCAAAAATTTAATTACAAACCTTTGGCCAAGCTAACAAGACTAAGTCATCCTTGAGGTTCTGTAGAGAAAATCTATTTCTTCATCTGCCTTAAAGAGAAATAGGCAATGATTTAAAGAAGATAGCAGATGCATAAAGTTTCATGGAACAAAAACAAAATACCTATCCAACTAATGAAGTAATCAAAAAAGTCATGTGTCTGGCAAGGCAGTGAATAAAATTTTATCAAACTGCTACATTAAATATATATATATATATATATATATATATATATATATATCACTATACTCCAAATTGTCAAGAATTAGCACTATTTTGGCCTAGCTTACAGACAGCTTTCTCCAAAAGACCTTTAATTATGATAGTAGTTTTAGTTGTTCAAATGATGTTCCTGAAAGTTAGAAGATTTAGTGAAAAATATAATTCTGATTGTCTATCAAATATGGGCTGCCTCTCAAGGTGGTTTCATTGTTAATTAGTCTAAAAAGTTACAAAATACTGGGATATCCAATATTGTGCCTTGCTTTCCATTGCTCAGAAATTCAATTCTGATTAAAATATCTTCTAGCTGGACAATGGTCTATCATTGTGCCTGATTGATCAAAATCTGGCTGACAGAAAATGTCTCTGAAAACATTTGGTCTAGTCAATTACTAGATATACGCCTAGTTAAGAACATTTAGAGCTTTATACAATCAAAAGTAACAGGCAGAAATATCTCGAATAAAATTTTATCAAATGCCATCCAAGGACAGTGGGATTATTGATTATTTATCTTTATTTTTGATATTGTAACAATATCTATTTATGGTTCATATATGTTTCCTGTTTTATTTTTATAGTAAGGTTCATCCTGTACATGTCCTGAGGGCCACTCAAGGTAGAAAATTACGTTAGAAGGTAGTTTGGCAGATAGGAGAGGAACGTAATGGTTAACTCTAGACTTGAACAGGTTAAGATTGTAGTAATCAGGGAAACATCTTCTTGGGAGTTTGTTCCATGAGGCAGTAATTTTAGGTCTGGTCTGACTCTTGTAAAGGTAGTTGTGCTACTATTTGGGACAAAAGCCAGTTAATCATTATAAGATGAAAAGAGAAAGAAATAAACTTTTAGCTTTGTTCTTACCTGTCATTTTCAAGTGTTTTACCATGAATAACCTTGAGATTCCTGAAGAAAGCTAATGATATTAATCCATCAGCATTTGAAATTTTGATGGAACCAACAACTTCTTCAATTTGACCCAAGTTTGGTTCCAATTCTCGAGCAATAAGGCCTGAAAAAAATTATTTTACAAAACCACATCAATGTTTTATATGTAAGAAAGAAACAAAGATTTTAATGAAATAAGTCAGCAAGCAAATTAAGTATGAATGTAATCTTTCACAAGAAAGGAATTTTGATATTAAGCATTAATACAGAGAATTTTTTTAATCTTCACAAGGATGTTTTAAATATGCTTTGGATTTGAAAACTGAGTGATTTGTTAATATAGAAAAATGAGATGATAAAAGAGATTGATTTTGTGGATGTTATTAAAAAGTATAAAGATCATATGATCATCCAAAGGAAAATGTCAAGTGTTGTTTTCTCAAAGAGAAATTGAGTGACTGTTAAAATTTTAAAATTATATATCATTAGACAATGCCAGCAACAGCATATTTATTTTCAATTTAGTTATACAGAGTGAACCCACCCCCACAAAAAAAAAAAAACAGGAATTTTTTAAGTGTGTATTGGCAGACATGACCAAGTGGCAGCAATGCGAAACAGTGGCCTCACAAAGTAAACACTACCATTTCAGTAACCATGGATCAGTGGAACAGGCAACAACGACAATGGAATTTCTAAGCAAGTTATGGATGTCAGATGAAGCCCATTTTCATCTCACAGGCTACGTTAATATGCAGAACTACCCACTACTGGGCAGACACAAATCCTAACGAAGTTCATGAGTGCCCTTTACACGCTAATAAGCTAACAGTATGGTGTGCTGTTTCATTACATGGGATCATTGGATTTTATTTTTTTTTAAATGAACAGGGGATCTCAGTCACTGTCAATGTCTCAACAGCAGATTTCAAGAATTCATTTATACAGGACGTAATTAAAAAAAAAAAAATGAAAATTCCATCATTGTTTCTTAAATGGCATGTTTTAAAAGTTTCAATTACTTTGAATAAAATATTTTTTTTCCATCACTCTTGGTTTTATTGGATTGTTAAAAGTTCCCATTCTTTTTGGATCATCTTCTATTTTTACTTAATGTTCCCCCAAGAGCTACTCAAGAAAGAGGGTTACTGGATGAGGTTGTTGTTCACTAACCATGCACACTCAAATCATATTGTAACAAACCACTCACATTCCCTCCATATTTCATTAGTGAGAAGTAAGTTCCACTTAAACAGCTTCTTCCCACAAACCACTGCTCTGTGTAAGTAACTCCCAGGAGGATGTTTCCTTGATCACTACAATCTTAACCTGTTCAAATTTAGGTTTAATTGTTATCTTCCTCTCCTATCTGGAAGTGGTAGAAATAAGTCCAGATTATGAGGATATGAAGGATAGATAATGGTTGACCTTAGATTTGAAGAAGTTAAAACTGTAGTGATTGGAAAAGCATCCTTTTAGATATCTGTTCCACAATATAACAGTTCTGGTGAAGAAGCTGTCTGAGTAGAATTTCATCCTTACCAATGGGATATGAAGGGAATGAGGTTGAGTTTTCTTGGTCTATGTGGCCCAGCAGGTCCTAGCTGTAATGGTATGGACTGGTTGAACTAAAAAATGTAGTTTCTGCACATAATGATAGACTAGTGAGAGGTTAGCAGCATTTCGTCTGTGGGAAAGGGATTGTAGAGTGGAAAATAATCTCTCATTTGATCACATAAATGTCTTTAAACACTGTCAAGGCTGGAAAGTGAGGATTGGGCAGCTCCAGCCCACATATGGTGGCAATACCATTTTTTTTTGTCTGATCAGCTTATTGTAAAGATAAAACACAGCAGAATGAGTTAAGTATTTTATAAATGGGACACAAGAACTGACCAATTTTTGAGCATCTTTATTGTATATCTAAGCTTCACATGAGATCTGAAGTGAAGTTGAGTTCCAATATACATTCCAGGAAAGGAGCCTTATTAAAAGTATAATTATAATGATCCCCAAAGGGCTCAGTGTATTCATTGGAAAACAGAGATCTCATTACTTTGTAGTAATCTGGTAACAATAATAATAGTGTTAAATTACATGGATAATTTTAATATTCCATAAAAATATGAAATAGACATTTATCACATACATAAATGTGTTTAATGGGAATTTCTGTGAGCCTGCTACTACATAACCCCATAAGGGTAAGGAACTAGCATGTATGCTTTTAACTACTGCTGATCTATAAGGCAATACCTATCTGCTCCATATGAACTAAGATTCTCCACTAAGACACCACATGTTCCTCAATGATGTTTTGAATTTGTTCTAAATTGTCATTTTTTTCTATCTGAACAGTGTTTTTCTTGTTTTGTGTAATTGTTTTAAATGTATTTTGTTTGTTCCTTTCCCCTTTTTGAGAGATATATTTCTTTTTTTTTAGTTTTTTCAGTGTATTTCTTGAATAGTAGGATACCATCAGTATAAAGAATGAGCTTTTTCATAGAGGTTAGTGGTCAGTTACAACAACCATTCATCAAAATTAGAGAAAACTCAAGGTTTGCTTTATAATGAAATATTAGTAGCTGTTTTTTATTTGTGTTTTTAATATTCCTGATACATATTATCATATATTTCTACACTCAGACTCGACTCCCTAGCCTTAGGTGGCAGTTTGTTTAAGAATAGTACTACTGAACTTAAAATCACAGAAAAAGCAATGGGAATCCACACTACTATCTTTTCCAAGTCATGGTAATTCACAGATAATACTGAAAAAACAATCTATGAAGATTCATTACTGACTTCATTTTAAAGAGATGTCATTAAAAAAAAATCCCTTAAAGGAAAAAACTAATTACTTGACAAACACACCTGAATGCATAAGGTCAAAAGCTCTGGAATAATAAAAAAACAAAAGGTAATAAGTTAATGATAATTAAAAAAAAATATTTTTCATAACAATGTAGGATTATTTCATTCAAATATATATATATAGAAGATAAAATATTTTCATTTACTTTAAAAGGAAAATTGCTAACATTTTTGACAACTTTCAACAGAAATAAAATTTGTAGTGAAAAATATGGTTTCATTATAATTACAGAAACTATGGGTTTTATGTGGCTGCTACCAAATCAATTATTGCAACAAAATGCTTTAATTTTTTTTATAAAACAAATTTTAGTAATGTATAGCCACTTCATAACATTTATTTCTAACTACTACTATGTTAATACTATATTGTTTTTTATTTTTATGTCAGTATTACATCTTGAAAATATGCTGAAAATAAAACCAAATTTTGAAAACTCCTTTTAAGTGATTAAGAACATTATAAAAAGAAAAAAAACTCTTAAAATGCTGTTTTATAGACCAAAACAGCTTTCACGACATCCAACAATAACAGAACAAATATGGCGAAGCTACAAAAGGGAGGTAATTTCAAAGTCACCAATGTCAGAAAGAGTTTTGTGTGTGTGCCAAAATGGTTAAAGTACTTATTTTGAAGAAAATATTTTTGTCTTATTTAAAATAAGATTAAATTTAGATTTCATCTTTTATTCATCTGTATTTTTGCAAGGTCAAAGCTTATTTGCTATATTAGCTTATTTATGTGAAGGGGGAAAAATTTCTCCAATTCCATATGTAAAATAAGATTAACTAAATTAAAAAATATCTAATATAATTACTATTTGTTGATTAATATAGAAGTTAATATGGAATAAATTAAAAAAAAAAACAAAAAAAAAAACAAAACAACTATTCTTTTGTTGCCCTGTATTGCTCCCTTGTAAAATTTTCATACCTACTTTTTCTCTTTTAAATACAGTCATAAAAAAACATTCAATTCAAGAAACAAATGTGAATCTAAACAATAGTATGAAAAGAAGAAATTAAACTCTTCTAAGATATATTGTTATGGCATGCATATAAAATTTAATGACAAAGTAGCTTAAGTTTTCTAATAACTTAGATACAACTGAGAAAAGGTGAAATTACTTTCAGAAAGGACATTTATCTTTCAAGGGGATTCAAAATAATAGTTTTCAGTTAGAGTGCAGACATTGTGTATAGTAACACACTCAAGCTCTAATGTTGTCTTTGTATTCTTTAGATTTTAAATAATTTTTACACATATTTTATTTAGACTCTGATAGTATATGATGTTGCAGCTTAATCATCTTAACATAAATATACTAACATTGAAAGGGATTTGCAAAGTAACTATTTCATTTCTTTAATATATGTAATATATAAGTAAAAAGTTGGCAAGCTTTATCTTCACATTTCAGGCAAATTTCAATAAAAATTAATTCTTATTATTTTTATATTATAAATTTCTTTTTCTTTTTTTTTTTGATATTTTCACAAAGAATGTTTTTACTTTTTTGGTATGAGCTTCTATGATTTTTAAAATTTTATTTTACAGAAAAGGCACTAAGAACATACTATACATATTTAATTTCTGCTTTTGTAAACTGAAGTCACTTATTCCAATTAAAAATAACATACCATACTTATTTTTTTAAAAAAAAAAAAAAAGAGAGAAAAAAAAAACTTGTGATGGATCTTCCACATTGATAGTATCGATTGGGTTTCCTCCAGGTTGACAATGGAGGTAGCAGCAGGCCAAGGAATTAAGGTACTTTTGAAAGAATAGTTTACACACACACTAATCCATTCTTTTCTGATAACTATTATAGAATGCCACTGACTAGAGATTTTTTTCAAACTATCTGTTACGATGTTTTCTAATCTGTGATGTAAAAGTTTTCCAATTTACTGGCACATACCGAGACAGATCTTTCTGATGGTCTCACATCCTGACAAAGCTAAAACAAAATCTATAATCTAATTCTCCCCTACTGAAAATTTGTGGTCTTAACTTCTTCACCTGCATCTGGTGAGCAAAATAACAAATCTATATTTCCACAAAGTCTGGCTCATCCAAGTGTTAGAGATCCTATCAACGATGCCATATTGCTGTGATGTCTTCTAGTCTGTGACAGAGAAGTTCTCCAGTACTCTGGGATATTCCAGTATCAATGAAGGAGGATGAGCACAAGTAGAAATAAAGTCATACCTTTTCCAAAGGCATTAGTGCAAAGTCAGCATAAACAACTAAGGGAGTTCAAAACAATTTGATATTTTTTCTACATTATTAACATCTTATTATAAAAAGTATCTGCCTTAAACAATACACTGCAGTTTCAGATACTGAAGAAATAAAGCAACTGTTGTATTTACCAGTAAGATGTTCTAAGATAAGTCCGCCACGTATTTCTGTACAGTCCTTGAGAGTCTGTACTGATGTGATACTATTGACAACTGTAGCAGGACAACCTGGGGAGAGAGAGAGAGAGAAAAAATAAATTGTTTGCTTTATTGTGTGTAACAAATAGACTGGTGGAATTACAGGCAAAAAAAAAAAAAAAAAGAAGCTTTGCAATAGCATTAATAAAGATCAATTTACACACACGATATGAGGGTCATGTAATGAATAGAAGCTTAGAAGAGAAATTGGAGAGCTGAGTTTGCATTATGATCAGGTTTCGTTACATTCACTTTCGCACAAACACCATTAGGTAAGATATGAATTTATGAATCCCTCCAGTTATGGATTAAATAGTAGGACAGATTGGGGTCTCCAGCCTTGTGTGGCAACCAGTCTAGAAGGAAAACTCTGAATTAAAACTGTCTATAGACCTAGCTGAAAGACCCCTACAGCAGTTCGAATTTGGTTTTGTCCAACCATAGCACGATTTTCTTAAAGTTATCAATAGCAAACTGTAATAGAAATGAAATGTAAATGGAGCAGCCAATTGCTACTGATAATGGTACCTGCCCCTGTTGGTCAAAGAGACAACATTAGAATGTTGTCTGCAGAAAGACAGCACATGATTGCCCTACCAGAATAGAGCAAACCCTGAAATATCTGGTTATGGTTACAATAAATTGGAATATCTGGTTATGGTTACAATAAATTGTAAATGCAAATTCTACTCCAGCAGTTTCTTTTCTTGCACTTCCTGCCCGTGGAATTCCCTTTCATTTACTTGCTTTCCCGACAGCTATAATCTCCAAGAATTTAAATGTAAAGTCAATAGTCATCCCCTATCTCACTAATCTGCATCCTCTTTCTCATGTTCCTTTCTCCGTCCACTCCACTCTCACCAGTATTCTCATCCTTCTCTTATCCACTTCCTGACACTCCCTATAACCTGTCACTCTTTCTCATAACTTTCATTCTATGTAACCCCTGCAAAACAGCAGCAGTAAAATGCCTTGCTTGGGGTGATATGATTATAAAAAAAAAAAAAGAAAGTGTTTATCAGCTTCTCTGTGAGATAGTTGGGATGGTGTGAGTGGTGTTAGCTAGCCAACTTGTAAAGTTTTAGGCTCATTTTCTGCGAAAACAGTGAACTTGAAAATGTGCCACATTGACTGCACAACAGCACTGCCATGTGTTACCAAGGATTTTTGTTTGTGATACCCAGTGCTATTTCAAATTTGTTCATTCTTGTTTATGTTTACAGTGACTCAGCCACGTTCGTCCTGTACGTGAGGTGTTCCCATATGGAAGTCTTCTTATCGTAATCCAGTGTTTAATTCTGATGCTGCTAATACCCAACCAATAAGAAGGAAATCCCTTTACAAATTTTAAGCAAGTCTTCATGTGATTAGATTGAAGTCTTTGTACAAAAAACCCATTAGGTCATTTATATATACTAGGATGTGTGTCATGGTGCAGTGGATATCAGCTTGGAATGACAAATCGGAGAGCTGAATTTTAATTCCAGTCAAATTCATTGCATTCACTTATGCGCAAATAAATCTGTCTCCTCTTACTCCAGTTATGAGTTAAATAGCAGGGAAGATTGGTTTCTATAGCCTTGGTTGGCAACTAGTTTACTGCAGAAAGCAATGGCAACCTACGAGGGGAAAAATCTTCTGCCCAGTCAGTTATGTCTTTTTCAAGACATGATTGCCCAAGCATGTATAATAACTGACCGATACAGTCTTAACTATAAGCACCAATACATGCACGCTTGATGACTAGCTCTTTTCCTATTTAATTTTTAGTTATCCTTGGATCCTGTTTAGCAATCCTTGTTCTTGAAAGTTTTTTAGTTTATACTTGACCTTGACGAAGTATTTCAAGTTCTTGTAGACTTTAATTTCTTAACCCTAAACTGCACAAATGGTTGAGGAAGATGCTACTCTTTGGAAATAGGTTCCAGTAACAGCTGCTATTGTCTTTGCATTCTTTAGATTTTCTCATAATAATTTTCATACATATTTTCCTCAGACTCTGATGCTAAATGACGTGGAATGAGAATAAGTTAGTAGATAGTTTTAACAAAACAAGGATTGTTACACCAGACACCAATGTTACAATGCCTTTACACTAATACACACTTGTTATTAATTCTTAAGCCTTAAAAGGAGACAATAATGAGAAGTGTATGAGTACATTTAAAGTTTTGTCTGTTTTATGCTGTTTATATTATAAATGGGCATGTGGCTAGGTGGTTAGAATGTTTAGTTTCTAAATATGAGATCTGAGTTCACATCTCATCATTATCAATTTGCCAGTAAGATGACATTTTCATATCAGTCTGGAGAGGTGATACCAGCATGCTGATCCTTTGTATTGATTGATTGATTGTTATTTTTTTTTTTTTTTTACAGCTTATCAATCTTTTGCATGTTATTTAAAGCCAAGAAATAATGTTTTTTGATGGTAAGAATGTTTTTGGAGATAAACTGATACAAATCCTACTAATTAACCCATAGCTGAGGAAGCAGAGGTGGATTCATATTTCCCAATGGTATTTTGGTATAAGTAAATATAATGAACAAAAATGGAATTGGAACTCCATTCTCCAATTTCGAGCCAATATCCATTACATGAATCTCACATACAAGCTTACAGCACTCACCCATGTAGATATTGCAAATGAAGATAAAAAGAGCAATTTAAATAGAATAATAGAAGCAAATAAATTTGGTGAAATCAACTTTTAAAAGTTGATTGTTTTTATCAAAGAAATTTCTAAATGGCATATTGAGGGAAAGACAGCAAGGAGAGTGGGTGGGTTTAAGAGTTTGAAACACTTACTTTTAGGACACCTGTTTTCACATTTGCGACAGAGATTTGTATCATTAGTATGTTCAATGTAGCCAGCAGGACACTGGCGGCCACAAATAGCAGTCTTGTTGGCAGTCATGTTGGCATCCAACAACTTCCAAGTCGGCGACTTCAGGGATCTACATTTCTGTTCTGTGAGGCACCGACGGTTCTTGAACTGTAAATGAATAAGATGAAAAATTTTAATTAAAATGTAGAGAGAGTGTTTCTTGGAGACTAATATTCAATTAGAAATTCTTTCATCTTTTTCTGTTGATTTTCTATTATGACTTCCAGATTATTTTGCACATTTTTTTTTTGGACTTGAATAAGTTGGATAGGTTGAAAATTAATGTAAAAATAGACTGAAAGTTAGGAAATGACAACATGATGAAGGAGTTGCTAGCTCAAAATCTCAGGAACTCAAACTGCTTAAAACTATTATGTCTAACACAACTTGTATAAATGACCAACCATACTTAGTACAGTATGCGATGGATGAATTGTCATCTAAATTACACAAAAATGAAAATAACATTGACATCTCATTTTAACAGATATACTTACCAAAATTACACAAAAATATCTTGAAATTCTAAACAGTATATTTATTTAATAAAATTGCCATTGCCATCAGTAACAGCCTCCAGACTTCAGAATCTCCTGCAACTCTTCTGGATGGTTTTGTTGTTTAAATTGGTTAATGCTGGCATAATCCTTGTCTTCAGTTCATCTTTGGTATTACAAGGAGTTTTGCTGATCTCTCGCACAACTGTGCCACACACACAATAATCAAGGAGAGTTGCGGTTTGGGGAGTTAGGTGGCCAGATATAAAGGGTGATATGGTCACAAAAATTGTTTGACAGCCATGACGGGATTTTCCTGCTTATATAGCACAGTGCAGAATCCTGTTGCCAGACAGTGTCTTCCAGCAGGCAGCACTGCCTCAGCCACTTAATGTAGGCTTCCATGTTGAATCTGAAGCCCCGTGGGAAGATAAATGGAGGCATCATGTCGCCATCACAAGTTTTTACTCCAAGCACCTTTGTAATTACCATTATACTTATGCAACTCTTTCAGAATTCTTTGCACTGTCTTTAAATTAAGACCCAAACACTCTGAAATGCTCAATATTGAAGTTTCTGGCACAAATACCAAGCAGTGCAACATGCCATTTTAAATTTATGGCAGAGTAAATTGCATCATGGTACTCTCTTTTTCACAGATGGTGCCCAACTGACCTTACAATACTGTGCATTTGACAAAATCAAAAACAAACAATGCACATACACAAAATTCAAAATATAAAATGATGACAATTTACACATCGCACCCAGTATTTTAGAGAAGCAAAAAGAAAAAAAAAGAAGAAAAGAAGCTACATGTTTGTCCAATCTAAACAGCACCCAATACATGTAGTCATGGTAAAAAAAGGCTCTCAAATATAAGCAATGCAAGTTCAAGTCTTACTGAAAATTTGTTTTATTTCTAATCCATAAAATTTTTTGACAATTTAAGATTACTATTCTAGTTCTTTATATTTTTAAAATTTCTTAATCAAATTATATTGTGTGTTAGGGGTGTTGTTTAGCTTAGTAGAGCATCCAATCTAAGCTATATAAGCACCTATAAGAAATCCTTGTCAGCATTTTTATTTATTTCCAGTAAGTGGCAATTTCTCATTTTCCCAAAATAGGCCAGTACAGCCAGTCAACAATGCTATAATAATGCAATAGTGAAAGTATTAATAGATATTCCCTTTAACTCCAAGCAAGTTTTGGCCAAACTTTCATCCTAAGCCAGGAAGTGATTTTTTTTCCCCCCAAGTATTTCTCTCTATGAAAAAGAAATCTTTGAACAGATGAATTGTTTTTTTTCTACTCATGAAACAGATGCTTACTGCAAATATATTGATCTATCCGTCAAAGATTTTGTATAGTGTACTTAGCCAGAGATATTGAGATTAAATAAATGAAATCTAATGACACATTAACTATTTTTTTCATAATCAAGTGAAATCTAAGTTATTAACAAAATTTTAAGCTGATTAAATAAATCTATTCTTATTTATCATTTAAACAACAATGAACCTGGTGAAGGAGAAGTCAAAAAAGCTTTAAAAAAAATGATAATTATAAAACATCACTTAAATTGAGGCTTAACTTTTGAAAGTAGCATACTCTCTTCCTGAATTAAAAAATAAAGAAAACCTGAAGTCAGAAGCACCTCCCAATACTGTGTTTTTTACTACACATTAATAGACTATGAAAATGAAAAGATAGCCCGAAGACCCTCACAAATACTGAGGTATCTCAATTGGATGCATTAGGATGAAACTAATAATGAATATTGTATTAACCACTTTTCATTCCAAGAAAGTAAACTTTTAACAACCTAATTTGGATTTAATTCTAGTAAGTGGTGTAATGATGGCTTATATGTCATCAAACAACTCTAAGAAATTATGACTGTTAATTAAAGGCGATCTGTAAGCCCTTAAAACTTAGCAACAGCTCATGTAACAAGTTATTCTTTTTCTAACACTTATTAATCTACTGATCAGACATAAAAAAAAAATTGTTCTTAATTGAACATCAAAATGCAGCCTGCAAGACGACTCAGATCTGCCCCATGAGGGATTTTCAAAACAGTGAATTTTTGTGTTCATCAAAATAAAAATAGTTAACTGATCAGTTTTGTGGAAGGATAAATTTATTTAACCAATATTTTTTTATATTTAATCTCATTCACTTTCTATAGAAAAAGATAAAACAAGAATGTTCTTGTTCTTCCTATATATATATATATATATATATATATATATATATATATATATATATATAACAATGTGAATGTTTGCTAGGACTTGCTATCTTTAGTCTGTAGTACTTCTTTCCTTCTATACTATTCAATTTTTTCTTTTCTTGTCCCCCGCAACCCTTCAGTAATTCCATAATTTATTTTAATTCTTTTTCTCCCAATGGGGCTTGAAGAGCAGGAGCAAAACTGGTTGCTTTGTTTTTAAAATGTCCAATAGTATTTAGCTACATAATTTCATAGATATATGTAATGTGTGTGTAGGATGTATAATAGTATCTGAAACAAAAGTAGGGATGATGAGACAAAATAGAAAAGCTATAAACAATGCATTTCGCAAAGAGCCAGTTTGCTTCATTCAGACTGGCAACAAGGTTCCACCCTTTTACAGTTAAATCAACCAAATGCAGGCAACAATTCTACTCCAGCAACTTCTTTTCTCACACTTCCGCCTGTAGAACACCCTTCTATATACTTGCTTTCCAGATGACTACAACCTCCAGGAATTTAAATGCAATGTCAATTCCCATCTCTTATCCACTTAACTTCAGCTCTTTCTACATCACCCCGTGTATGTTGTTCTTTTCCTTTCTCTCTACCTTCGCAAATGTCTTCACTCCTGTGTTTCCATCCTTCTCTTGCTCTTTCTCTGACACTGTATGTAAAGAAAATACGTTGGGATCTTTGAAAATAAAAGGGGATCATAAATCCAATTACCTTATGTCTGAAGACCAGGCACCAGAAAGTGTGTCTACCTGTTTGTTTTATGCATGTATATACTTGTATACACATATACATGCTCCCTTATATATACTTGTGCTCATTCTCTCTCTCTTTCTCACATAAACAAACACGCGTATAAAAAGACGAGGAAAACTATTCTTAGTCAACGTGCTTCCTCTTCGAGGGACATTATCAAGGCAAATGTTGCATTTGCCTTGATAAAGACCCTCAGAGGACAAAACACATTGGCTAAGTATAGTTTTTCCTCATCTTTTTATTCATTTTGTTTCTTCAGATATGCTCTATATGAAAATAATTTACATTTAAAGAAACTCCCATGTAAAGACAATGTCCAATTTTTGTTCTTCATTAAGATCTACCTCCTTTGAGATATATTAGTGCATTTGTGGCATTTATTCCGCAAACCCTGGGTAATTTTCTCCAAACAATGTGGCAACTTTTCATTTTTTCTTTTTTAATTGTGCAGGTCTGATTTCAGTAAATGAAAATGTTACAGTTAAATGTGTAAAAAAATAAGAAATTGCAATATCAAGAGGGAAGCTAATTTTTAAATGTGTGTAATGATTCAAGAAAAACTAACCTTGTATGTTAGTGGCGGGCAGGCTTTCTTGCACTCCCCATCATGATAAATGTTCTTGCAGGCAAAACAATCCCTTGCAGTGGGGCCAGTGCAACCACCTAGGCAGTTTTCGTGACAACAAGAGCCATTAAGCTGGCAAAAGCCTTTGCCATTTTCACATTGACAATCTGAAAAAGAAAATTATCAAAAATATTGTAGTTACTTTTACAAAAGAGAGACTGGGGGGGGGGGAGAAGAAAAAGCAGCAAAATAAAAAAAATTATAAGTTTTACCAAAACTGATTATTAGGGTTACTTATATGCAAACAGTTACATAAGTAAATTTGACCCTATCCTGTTGGTTGATATCCCTGGACAAATTATTAAAATATTGACCATATCAGCTGGGTTTCAAATGTTATCTCAACTGCCAAGTTGAAATATTGTTATGAAATTGTGACAAAACACCAGGCACAATAAACACTAAATAAGCTGTACAAATAGTTGAATAGAAACATTGAAATAAAGTAAGTTCATATTTGCGTGTGTGTTTTTTTTTTAAATACATGGTTTTATTTCATAACATTTAAATGTATACCCTTCAAAGATTTTGCCAAGTGTGTTGCGGTATTTTCATTTGACCCTAGCTGTGCTGTTGCTTAAAATATTTGAGACACTGGTTTATAACATGCAAGTTTTAAAAAAAATTCTCACCCATGTTTAATGATCAATCGGAGATAAAATGATCTTATCCTTGCAACAAAAAATAAAATAGATTCAAGTAAAAAATTGGAACTAGATTTACTTGTACATCAAAATGTTTATGGCCCAATGATAAAAAATTATATAACATAAATATTGTTAAATGATTTCTATTCTTATCAAGGCATTTAATTTTGTTGGAAACACAAATCACACAGATTTAATATTATACAGTGAATAATTCAGCTCAAATTACAGCAAATAACAGCATGCTAGATTATGAACTTCAGGATTCATTCTCATATTTGAATTATATCAACATGAAATGTACAAGATTTACAAATTAAATTAGAAATAAATTTCTTAAAGTAAATCAAAATAACTCCCTTATTAACATAATGTATAAAAACAAAAATAAGTCTTTACACACCCTCCTCCCTAACATTTTCTTGGGTCAACATTTCTGGAGCTCTCAAAGGCAAATGTCTTGTTTCTTGTGTATGGTACATACACAAGAAACAAGACATGCATTTTATGAAGATAAAAACTGGCACATATGATGTCAACAGATCTTAACTGGTTATCAATGATGATATTCTTGCCTTGAGTTCCAGGCATTTTAGGATAGTTTACAATGAATTCAGTCTCTAATCTATCAAGTCAGCTTTGTTCATTGAGTATTTGTTTTTTTTTTGTTTTTCTTTTACCTGTTACTAAATAGTATAACTAATTTACAGACACACTCAATAATTGTTTAGATAGGATTTCCTTTTTGGTACTGAGATGATGAATTTAAGTGTACTAATGGATTGGCAGCATAGTCTCATCATCTTACAGTTGAAATGGCTAGATATAACTATAAGTTCTATGCTAAGGGTTTCTTTGGTTCTTCTTACTTGTGGAACTCATCCGTCTTCTTGCTTTCCACTCAACTTTAATCTTCAAAAATTAAATGCAATGCCTATTATTATTGTTGCGGCCTGGTTAGGGGCTGAAAATAAAGACACAAAGACAGAACAGAGTTAAACGAATATATTAACAAAACAATAGTACAAACAGATACAACATGAGAAGAGCACCAGTGTGGATGTATTAGTCCAGCTGTCAGAGCTATCTGCTGGAATAGATGTCTCTCACTCTGCACAAAGCAGAAACTGCTGCTTATTTATAGTTTGGAAGAGTCCATGTGTGTCATGGGTAAATTACCATAACATCCCCATCCTAAGTATCAACTCCGCAGGAGTTTTAATATTTTTTCTTTTTGGTTTAATGACGAGAAAGTCTGTCATTTTACTTTTTCTTTTTAAACAGCGCTGTTGCAGGGCTGCTTGTGGTAATGGCATGTCAAAAGTATCATAAATGACATCCATTACTTCTTTCTCTTCAGGAGGGCTGCTGTCAGCATTGTCCAACAGACGTTCCTTGATTTGATTTAAATGTCTTTTGTGAGTAAACTGAGGACTTTTACTTATGACGATCACATATTTCCTACTCTTTTCTCAATTGTACCCATTTTACAGAAATATTCATTGTCCCAAAACATTCAGGAAAAGAGTTTCTCTCCGGGTTGGTAGCGTTTTGTAAGTATTGTGTTCGTTCGTCTGAGTTTTGTTTGTTTGGGAAGTAGCTTGTCGAACAGAGACCTGATTTTATGTGCAAACATTACCTTGGCTGGGGGTAATGATGGTGATGATGTGCTGTTGTTGGGCATGATTCTATACACTTAAATGAACTGTTATAGGGCGTTTTCTGTGGATGCACCCCTAGCTTTCTTCAAAGCTCTTTTCAGTGTGTCAATGAAGCGCTCAGCCTGTTCGTTGGACCTTGGGTGATATGAAGCAAACGTGATATGATTGATCTGGAAGGTCTCACAAAAATCTTTAAAATCGCCAGACATAAATTGTGCTCTATTGTCTGACACTAAACAGTCAACTAACCCAAATCTGGTGAACAGTTTGTGTAGGAAATTGGTTGTCAATTCTGTAGTGGGATTTCTACATCTAAGAACTTCGGGCAACTTAGAAAAACTATCTACTACTATAAGATAGTAGAACCCATCTAGTGGGCCTGCAAAATCTACATGAATTCGAGACCGTGGTCAAACCGTTTTGGGCCAAGGACTATATTTGATTGGAAGTGCCTTAGCTGCCAAGACACAGCTTTTACGGGATTTTACAATGTTTTCGGTATCTTTATGCATGTTTAGCCAATATACATAACTGTACATAAGGATTTTCATCCTTGTAATCTCTGGAGATGTGCGTTGTGGTACAGTGGATATCGACTCGGAATGAGAAATCGGGGACCCGAGTTCGAATTCCAGTTGAATTCATTGCATTCACTTACACACAAATACCCCTGGGAAAGGTATTAATCCGTCTCTTCCCTCCAGTTATGGGTTAAATAATAGGACAGATTGGGTTCTATAGCCTTGGTCGGCAACCAGTCTACTGCAAAAAGCAATGGCAACCTACTGCGGGATAATCTTCTGCCCAGTCAATCATGTCTCGAGAGAGACATGATCACCCAAGCGTGTTTCACGTATGGTACTAAACTGACTGAATCCCTGGATGACTGGCATGGAAATGTTTCAGAATTCTTCTTCATAGTTTTGTGGGAATGATGACTCACTATATAGCAGCACTTCATTACATAAAGAGAAAACATCTGAAGTTTGTTGGTACTTTTCACAAATTTTGGTTTTAGTTTGCCTGATAAATTCATCTTTTAAACCTCTCATTTGATTTGGTCGAGAGTTACAGGGAGTTCCCTTACCATGTCGTATAATGTGGCTTTAAATTCTTCTTCTGTTCAAAGAGAAGAAATCACAGTATCTTCAAGAACTTCTGTGTTTTGGGATTAATCTGGATGGTCTGTCAGCATGACAGAGCTTTTTTTAGATGGTGGGAATATATCAGTGAAACTTCATTACTGCAAAAATAATCCCTAGCAACTCCTCAATTTGGAAGTAATACTTTTCTGCAGGAAAAAGCATTCTCAATGCATGAGTTATTGGTTTGTGAAATCCATCTAGCATTTTGTGCATAATACATGCTCCAATGCCATATGAGTTCGCATCACTGGCAACTATAATGTCCAGATCTGGGTTATAGTGGGTGAGAAATAAGTCCCACATCAAGATTTCCTTTATTTTGGCGATTGCTTCTTGGCATCCAGGTGTCCACATCCAGCATTTTTCTTTTTTCAAGAGTTTGTTTAACAGAGCACACAAGTTGTGCATATTCAGTATAAACACCTGGTAATAGTTTGCCAATTCTAAGAAATTTTGTAAAGTAGAGACATTTTTGGGAGCTGACATGTCCTTGATTGCTGTAGCTCATTCTGGATCTGGTCTTTTACCCTCTTTATTGATAACATGTCCCAAGTATTTAATCATCTCTAAAAAAAAAAAAAAATGAGTTTGGATTCTTTCAATTTGAACCCATACTCCTGAATTTATGAGAAGACTTTATGAACATGTTCTTTATGCTGTTCTACATTTTGACTAATCATTAATATGTCATCCAAATATGCAACCGAAGTCAAAGTCGGTCAGCACAGTATCCATCACTTGTTGGAAAATTGACGGCGCAACCTTTACCCCAAACAGTAGACATTCTAATTTGTACACTTTATGATGGATGTTGATATAGAGCAACTTAGAAAATTCTTCCTCCGCCAGTATTTGAAGATATGCGTCACTGAAGTCGATTTTTGAAAAAATATTCCCTTCATTAATTTTTATGAAAATTTCCTCAGGTCCAGGTAAAGAATAATGAAAGTCTTTGAGTGCTGCATTAAGCCCTGTCAAGAAATTGATGCAAACCCGGATCTCATTTGACTTCTTCTTCATATAAACAGTTAGTGAAGCCCATTGACTGTACACAATTTAACAAGACACTGGTTCTTTCTAGTCTGTTGAGTTCTTCATTCACTTTTGGTAAAGAGGTGAAAGGCATATTTCGCCCTTTCTTGAACACTGGATGGATGTCATCTTTCAACTTGAATTTTGCTGTAATCTTATTACACTAACCAAGGTCCCCAGAAAATATTTCCGGAAAAGTTTCTTTTAAATCTTTTATTAAATTATTTGCCTTGGTGGTCAGGTTTTCAAGCTTTTAGCAAAATTCATTAATTTGCATGTCCCACAACTTAAATTTCTTCATCCAGTTAGTACCAAATAAATTTTCTGTATTCTTTAAAACCAATGTTTTTATTTTTAATGTTCTGCCTTAAAAAGTTAACTTAGTTATAATTTCTCCCCTAAATTTGATTTTCTCCTCTGTCACAGACCTGGCCATTTTATTAGCTCTTAGCAAGGTTGGTTTTCCCAACGTTTTCCAAGTGTGTAGATATATGATTGTTAAATCTGAACCAGAATCCAACTGTAGTTTAATATTTATATTTAGGATTTGTACTTACATTTATTTCCTACAGTTTAACTTGTTCATTTGATTTGGCCTTTTTTACACAGCTATTTTTTTCTCATTTGACAATGTGAGTACTTGTACTAAATTGTACATGGCTACAATTTAGACACTTTTTATTCTGGTAAGGGCAGTCCTTATACCAATGTAGCGATCCACAACTGTAACACAGGTTGGGGCAAGTTGTCTTGTTTCTTTTTTGATTGGTTTGATTTAGAGGGAGAATTAAATTGTTTTTTCTTTTGGTGTACTTTTCTTATGTGAGCTATGCCAGATTCCTCAATATTTTTTTTAATCTTGGTATACACTTATGAATCTGACAGTCTTCTGCTATTTGTTGGAGAGTAAGGTTTGGCTCATTTTCCAATTTATTCAGAACTCTACATCTAATTTCAGTAACTTTAGCTGAAATGAGACCCTGAACAAATATCAGACACTTGAAATTATTTGCACTTAATTCTGACAGTTTGAAATCATTGCAATGCTTGTTCACGATTGACGTGAATGTAGTGTAATTTTCACTATCCTTTCTGATTAAATTCATACACTCCTATCTCTTATGAAAGAGTGACGTTTTAGAACTAAAAAATTCTGTAAGAAGTTTAACCGCTTCAGTAAATGTCAAGTTTGCTTGTTTTACAGGGTAAAATGTGGTTCACAAATTTGGTGTGCTCTGTGGTGCCCAGTTTTCAAAGAAGGCGGCAAACTTTTTTAGGGTTTGACCAATTTATACAATCTGTGGCCTAAAAATCCTCATATCCTAAAATAGAAGGCAAAAGTTATATCCTCGTCTGGAAAATATGTAAAGGTATTTATTGCACCCCGGGTAGTGTTTAGTGAGAAGGCATTTTTATTTTCACTATGCCAGTTCAAGCAAGTTTCTTTGCTGTTGTTGGGTTTATAGTAGAATTTCTATGAGTTTTTGATGTTTCATTTGTTTGTTTTTGAAATTCCAGATGTTCTTTTTCAGCTTGCTTAAGCATTTCGTTCTTCTTGCCATTTAAGTTCCTGTTGGTTTTGCTGTTCAAGTTGGAACTTAAGAAATTTGAGCATGGCAGATTTAAATGTGTCCATGTTTATCTGTGTCTTTTTTAAATTTTTTATTAAACAGTTTAAAAATTACAAAAAACCCTTAGAAAACCAAAAACATTAATTGAAAGTCAATAAAAAATATAACTTTAATTGCTTACTCACTCAGGGAATCACAAGTGACTCTCTCTCTCTCTCAAAAAAAAAAGAAGAGTTCTCGTGGTTTAGCAGCTTGCGTTCAAGTTTGGTGTAAGTTAGTTACACTTCTCTCTCTGTTCAGTTTTTTTCCCCAAATTACCTAGTACTATTGAGTAGAACAAAGTGTAACAAAAATAGAATTTTTTTCTTTTACTTTTTTTTTTTTTGCAGTTTCCTTTTCTGTGTTGCCAAGTACTGTTGAATAGAACAAAGTGTGATCGAAAATAAAATTCCGTGTATCCAATGTTGAACCAATATTGACAATTTCCACATAGTACTTTTGAGGTCCTCAAGGGTCCTTAAGAATCCTCTTTGCCAAATTGTTGCAGCCTGGTTAGGGGCCAGAAATAAAGACACAAAGACAGAATAGAGTTAAATGAATATATTAACAAAACAATAGTACAAACAGATACAACACGAGAAGATCACCAGTGTGGCTGTATTAGTCCAGCAGTCAGAGCTATCTGCAGGAATAGATGTCTCTCACTCTGCACAAAGCAGAAACTGCTGCTTATTTGTAGTTTGGAAGCGTTCATGTGTGCCATGGGTAAATTACCATAACAGTTATCTTCTGTCTTCTTAATGCCTGTTCTTTTATTGTTCTCTCTCCTTAATAATGCTTTCTTTTTTTATATTCTCTCTACTAAGTAACACCTTGCAGCTTAGTGACATTATTACCTTACTTGGAGGTGAAGGGATTGAGATATATATGCAAAGTAGATTTTTTTTAATTTAACATTATTTCTTATGACTATAAATGTTATTTTTAGTGACTGCATCTGTTTGAGTTGCCATGGTAAAAAGAAAAAAGTGTACCCACAGAAATAATAATAAATAATTATTATAAAACATAAGAAATCTTTATAGATTTGGCATGTTTCACTATTTAGCTTCATCAGAAATTTTGAAAGCAGAATAATTGAGTTTTATTTTATTGTTTGTGTAGATATCACATGTATATTGATGTCAATGTTACTTTTAAATTCTATATTTGTTTTCATATATTTTATACATATTAATTTGTGGATGTCACATGTACATTTCATGGTACCTGTGTGTATGTTTAATTTTTTTAAATGTTAGCTTAGCTTAAGTGTGTATTAAAAATTGCTGGAATTAAAATGTGCTATATTAGGTTAGATCATCTACACATGTATGGATCTTGCATTCATGCATTTGAAGATGATTTAATCTAATATTATGCATTTTATACCATAAGTTATTTTTAGATTTTGGTTTAAGTATGCCTTATCAATAAAGTTTTTGCACAAATACAGAAAATGCTCATTATGCAATTATGTCTGCTCTTATAAATGTTCAAAAACCAGCCAGCCATAGTTTAATATGGACATTCTTTTTATTTCTGGAATAGTCTTAGAAATCTGTGAAACATTTTTCCAGTTTTGTGTTTTGAATCAAGTTATTTTGAAATAGTCCCAAATCAGCCAGTAGAGAATAACTGCATTTTCTCAGATATGTGAAGATGTGTGTAAAAAAACATGTGTATGGAGTATTTCAAATAAAAGTATGGGTAATAACAAGACTCCTTAGTCATAATTCTGGAACTTGAAATCTATCCTACCATATGCAGCTAACTTTAATTACCACAAATTTGTTCTGTTTGATATCAGTCAGTTAAGTGCCATACGTGATACACGCTTGGGCAATCATGTCTTGAAAAAAGGCATGACTGAGCAGAAGATTATCCCGCAGTAGGCTGCTATTGCTTTCTGTGGTAGACTGGCTGTTATTTAACCCATAACTGGAGGGAAGAGATGGGTTAATACCTTTCCCAAGGGTATTTGCACTGCACAACAATGCACATCCGTTTGATATACATAGCAAATTAAGAAATGAAATCAGACTTTAAAATTCTTTTCAGAACAATTTCAGAATAAATAAAGTATTACAGCAAAATGAGGATTTTTTCACTTTCTTCTATGTGCCATGTCCCTTCAGAATATGAGCAATCATGTCTCTCCCCAACTTCCTGTCCTTTGTAGCTCTAGGTAAGGATTGGATTTAAGGTTGATTTTATGATGGAGTTTGCATTCGTTTACACCTGGATTCTTAGGCAGCTTTATGAAAATAGAGATGTTTAAGTTTTCTAGTATATTGCAGCTATGTTTGCAATTTTGTCAAAATCAAATTAAGGCTGCCAGAAACTCCATTACAATTACATTTGGTCTTGTTGCTTTCACTTCAAATTTGAATATTCCTGTTTCTTGCATATTTTTGTGTATTTTCTTCATGGAAGAGTTATCTGATCTTTGGATTATTATTTATTTTTTTATTATTATCTGCATTCCCTCTTTTGATTTTATGCATCATGTTGATGAACATGTCTTTTTATCCTGTTATATCTCTTATTCTTTTATGCATATCTCCCTCACCACGATGTTCTATTTCTGAACACTTTTGTTGAGCCATTCTTCTTTAGTTTACCTGCATTTCTTTATAATTTCTTTATGTAGAGTCCTATATTCTGTACCATATCTTGTCATTGTTTGCTGTCTCCTTTTCATCATAAATTTCATCAGTCATCTATTCCTTTTTTTCCTTGTTTTCTTTGTGATGACCTTGATAGCTGATGCTGCTAAAGCTTCTCTTAATATATGCCCCATTTTGAATTTTCATTCTCATTTAGTTCATTTTATCTGCTTTTAACGCTGCCAGTATATGTGTCTTTCAAATTCAAGTCATTCAAGAGTCTGTCGTATTGCAATTTGGGTACTCCCTAGGCCCTCTTAAACTCCTGTAGTTTCACTCTTTGGGTACATATCCCTGGAAAGTGGTTGCTTTCACTATAGTATGTTTGACATACATGAATCTATTATTGATAGTTATGGAGTTGATTTGGTTCTTTATTTCCTTTCCTGGATTCTCTATGTCCATAAATATATTGGGTGTTCTTGAAACCAGGCATTGGCTACTACCTGATGGTTTGCCAGGAACCATTGGACCCATTTTCTCCATGTTCCTAATCTGAAATTGCCAACCATTTCACCATCTTGCGCCTTCCATATTTTGACATTCAGGTCCCCAATATTTGTAATTTCCTGCAATTTACATTGAGCCTTGGTGTTGCTGAGCATACAGCAAAACATTTTGATTACTTCTTTTGAACTTTGTGTTGTTGGT
This sequence comes from Ascarosepion bandense, assembly GCA_037127315.1. Classification (NCBI taxonomy): domain Eukaryota; kingdom Metazoa; phylum Mollusca; class Cephalopoda; order Sepiida; family Sepiidae; genus Ascarosepion; species Ascarosepion bandense. The sequence continues at coordinate 1,432,009 of JBBBDQ010000193.1, read as the reverse complement.
GCATATACAACTACAATGGATATATTAGAAGGCTTCACTTTCAGTTAAGCTATAAGAATTATATCAGATACTTGATCATATTCTAGAACGCATTTTTTCATGTTTAGGTCTTGCATGGATCCTACTCTTCTCTATTTCTTTCATTGGATAATGTCAAATAACACCTGTCACTCATGTCTTTCCTTACTGGGTGATGGGTCAATGGACATAACTGCTTCACATCCTTAATAATATTAATAGTGTTGATAGGATTTTTTGTAAAGTTGCAAATGGAATTTTATTAGCAAATTCCTGTGATCCTGGGCATAAATAACAAAGAAGGCACTAGGGCACTTTTAAAAAATAGCCTTTCACACTTCTGTGGTTAGAATATTTGTAAGGTATTTGCAAATTAGAAAACCAACATAATGTGAATACCTCAGTCAAATTAAGAAATTAATAACTACACACACACACACAAAAAAAAAAATTAATTTGTTTCTATTTGCTTGTTGCAATAAGCCTAAAATAAATTGATATTATATGCGAGATGCTTCTCTAATGATACTCTAATTTGTTTATAGAAAATATACATATATCCGAACTAAATACATAAAAATTACACACACACACACACACACACACACAAATGAGATCCTGAAAATTATTTTGGCCTGACCCATTTCCTAAAATTTGATTAACTGACTCCCACCTCCAATCCTATTGTGGTCAAGCCAGGATAAATTTTCTTTTTCTCAAGATATACACAACAGCAAAAAGTTTTATGTCAGCATGAATAAATGTTCAGACTGAATTACTTCGAAAAACAAAAGAAAAAAAAAAAAAAAGAATTACACACTACTCAAGGATTACTTGGCGCAACATTCCAATGAGGAAGGCTGAAGAACATATCAGCCAAAATTTTATGGCAAAAGAGAAAATAAAATCAAAGATAAGGATAAGAATTATCTCAGATTTTAAATAACTGATTCATGTGTTATAAATTTTGAATCTGGATTACTTTAAATAGTGAGGAGTACTTCAAGTTTAAATGGTATCTTACTGAATGGAAATCGAAATTATAATCATTAAGGGACCTTGTAAAATGAGATACAGGAGAAAATATTACAAAACACATGAATTTAAAGAAAATAGCAACAAAAGCAAGCAACAGCAGCATTAAAAATGAATTGAGAAAGAAGATGCAAGAAACATTTACATGATATTATTGTGTTAATTTAATAGAATTTTAGATGTAAGTGTATGCATCAAATATCCTAAGTTATTCTTTGCACTATCAAAAGAAAACTGATATCAATTCCCATACACAGAAATGTGTGTGTGTGTGTGTACACATGTATAGCATGTGCACATATTTTCCACAAACAAATGTATACATAAACAACTGTAATTAACTTTTTAAGTCCAAAATCTTACTACTGAACAATTATGAAATGACTATTATAAAACTAATGAAAAACATTCTTTCGAATCACTTTCCTTTTTTAAAGGTGATTTTTTTATTTTGTTATTATTTACATTGCCACTGTATTTAGGTACAAGTTCAAAGCTTACTACCTGGCCCAGTAAGCAAAACAAACACATAAAATATACAGAATCAATTTTAAAATAGAATGTCATCATTATTAACAGCAAAATAATAAAAATTGAAACATCAAGTACAGATTTTACTCTTTAAAAGTCTCTTAATGGTATAAAAGGGAAAAATAATCCCGATATAACACATAAGGATATTGTTAATTAACATTTAAAAATTTCTCCATTTCAAGAACATAGACAATGAACAATTTTTAAAATAGCTATCAATTGCAAGAAGACAAAATGCATGATTGTTAGCAAAAGGGACAGCCCAAAATGAAAATTACAAATTGGAGATATCAAAATCAAACAAGTATAACAATTTAAATATCAGAGAAGTGTTGTAACAGAGGATGGAAAATGTGATACTGAAATTCAAAGGTGCATTGGGATAGCAAATGATGCCTTCTAAAAGCTAAGCAAAATATGAACAGGAACATTTCATTAGAAACAAAGAAAAGAGTACTGAACAGATATGTAATAATAGTCCTCCTATATGGCAATAAATGCTGGACAATCTGGACAAAGAGAGTTTGAGTTTTGTCATATCAACCTCTGTGGGTTATTTAATGCCAAAAAGATGGGGTTTTAGGGTAATTTTATTTCATTTTTTCAGATTTTGATGAAAAAGTGTTTTTTTTAAAAAAATTCTTTTTCATTTTAGAAAGCTCAAGATGTCTTCTGATTTTTTATTTTTGAAAAGCAGTTTGTAGATCAGGTTTTCTTGACATTATTTGTATAAATAGAATATTTATTCTTGGTAAGAAATAAGTTTGTAGATCAGCTTTCTTTGACGTATTTTTGTAAAGTGGTTTTTGTTGAGAGTCAGACGTATTGCTGTAATGCTTTTTTTTCCTTCAAAAATTTACTGCTAGAATTTTTGCTATAAAAGTATATTTTTATACTTTCATAGTATTTCGATCTCAAATTGGGATCAAAACATTATTTTCCCATAGCTGGGACTCTAACAGGTACTACCACTGCAGGTCAAGGTGGACTTGGGAACAACAGCAATTAAGAGGTGGTTTGCAGTTTATTGTCATATCCAGAACACTGGACAAAAAGAGTTGTGACAACAGAAGTGTGGTTCTATAGAAGGATGCTGAAAATACTATGAACTGATCATGTGAGCAACAACAAAGTTTTATAGAAGGGTCCTTATACTTAACATCAGAAGGAGATAGTTGAAATTTCGTGGGCATATAGCGAGGAAAGAAGGCATGGAAAATTTGATACTCACAGGATAGATTGAAGGTAAGGACAAAAGAAAACAACGCATAACCTACCTAACGAGCTTCAGTAAACGGATAGAAGAACAGAGTTTAGAAGAGATAAAAAAAAAAGACAAAATTTATTAATTGCTACAAAAGACAGGAAATTGTAGTCATGATCACTTACGTTCTGAAGAGACCCAACAGATGGAAGAGATAACACTAAGTACAGTAAACATGTTACAATTGCTTTTACAAAAACGAGTACACTAATACCTCAAAATTTCATAACTCATATACCTCTCCTCTAACCTAATTTGGTCAGATTTAAATTTGCAAATCATAACATCATCATCATCATCATTTAACATCCGTTTCCATGCTAGCATGGGATGGCTGGGAGTTTCTTGATGACTTCGTAATTGAACCATCATGAAATATTGGAGTGAGTTTTATAGCTGTATGCCCTTGCTAACACCAACCAGTTTAGGAAACTGGAAACTCAGTGTTTTTATTGAGACACGTTCTCTAGGAAGGTTACCTACCAAGGTTAAAGAGTTCAGCCTACCCTAGTCTACAGTGTAGGTGTAGAGGTTTTTATACCAGAGATTATCTTCCCTTAGACAAGTTGCTATCCAAAGCTAAAGACTCTTACCCAGCCTTACTGTATGTTTTGATTAAGGTTAATATTTGATTATATATATATATATATAAAAACAGAAATAGGGTTTGTTTCAATAAGAGAAATAGATATAGGGGAAAAAATGTGAGAAGCCAAGAACGTACTGTTTAAAGTGTAGATTTGTTATTATTATTGATATTACTTGCCTTTTATATAATACATTAAGTGTCCATAATGGTATTTATGTTGCTACATTTGTTTCAAGTCCAAAGTTGACTCTCTTCAGGCAAATAAATCTGTAACCTTACATATCGAAATCCATCTGTCTTTCTCACAGTTGCATGCACACACACAAAATTGGATCAAAATCGCTGAAAACAACTTCGAAGAAAAAAGATGAAATCATTTCTTGAGTCAGTGTAAAAAAAAAAAAAAAATTCTGGCCAATGAAATGTGAATGATTCTCAAAACTGAAAAAAATTTAACAAGCCAGTGTGAAAATAGCCAACAAACACACATGCATATGAACTTTCTGATCTGCTCACCGACCACTTATCTATATATACTCAGCATTTTCAGCCACCAGAAAGACAAAGGAATCATGATATGTATGTCACAAATTTATTTGCCTGAAGAGAGTCAACTTTGGACTCAAAACATGTGTAGCAACACAAATACCATTATGAACATTTAATGTATTATACAAAAGGCAAGTGATTTTAATAATGATAATAACAAAAAATCTACACTTTAAACATAGCATTCACACTTTTTTTTACCTATATATATATAATCATTAATTGTAGATGTTTTATTTTTTCTTATGGCATAACTATCAAAATCTTAAAAATAAAATATAACATGGATCACAAATCAGCTAAAAAATCCTGTTTTAACTCCAGAATTATATTTATCAATGATTAAATCATTAAATGAAAATAATGCTAGAATATAAAAATAAATACACAAGTGTCAAAACTGAAGTTTATTTTTTTACCTAAATATCCCTTGCCAAATTATAAGTGTCTTATACATTGATGCATATTATATGTTGGTAAGAATGGTAAGTGCTTCTTTTTCCTGTTTCATTGGCAACATGATTTTGTAGGTAGCTATAATCTAGTCTTTTTTGTCTCTGCTTACTATGTTCATGAAACTAACGGTTGAGCATATGTTTTAATCTAGATTATGAGAAAGTACTTCAAGTTATTTCTACTGTCAGACTAGTTTACACAACAGTCACAGATGTTGCTTGTAATCTCAATTCTTTAAAAAAAAAAAAAAAAAAAAACTATTTTACTTTTTGACCTACTTTACTATTTTAACCTTTGCAATAACTTCTGAAAGAGATGCAAAGTGTCCACAGGAGTGTTAAACATAAACATAACATCAACTCAAAAGGAGGTTAAATTGGTAACAGGAAAAATAAAAACCAAGTTAGCACCCATAGTGTTACTGTGAACAAGTTTTTGTGACTTGGATGATGCTGGTTCATCAATGCTTAATGCTATGAAACTGCAAAGGAATATAACACGGAATTCCTATGTTGGCAGCAATATCAAAAAAGCAAATTAGTAAAAAAAATACTAAAGATGGGAAAAAATAAAAATTGTAATCAACAAATGATATCAAAGATTTAAAACTGAATTAAATGATCATGAAAAATTTGTAACTAAGCAATGCTTTGCAAGTACGAGTATTGGAAAATTGGTGTTGTACCAGTATTAAATTCTACTCTTTGGTTAGGAAAGATATATAATTAGATAACTTATTGAATTAACCTTTTAGCTGATTGATCTCCCTACACTAGCAAATTGGTCTGCAAGATAAACCTGCTAATAATCATGCTACACTAGGCCATCACAGCCTGGTACCTTAGCAAATGATTGTGTATGTGAAAAATTTGAACTACAATCATGCTGTTTTGTTGACCCACAATATAAAGTGACAACAGCATTTATACATCCTCACAACATCTCACTACATTTTCAACAATTTAATTGAAAATGTCTACAGACCTTTATTTCACACACATACACATATATACTTATATTAACTAATGTTACTGAACAACAAACACATACATTCATATCTTTAGCATCCAAAAGATTTTCTATACATATATTTAAAAATTGTCCATCATTTTGACGTGTATTAATACGCATATATAGATGTAAACAGATAAGTGTTTCTATACATACATAAATACACATACAAAATATTTCACTCATATACATTCGAAAGTATTGTTTTAATACACAGGACACATATCTGACCAATAAGAATCAACCCCAAATCACAATATACCAGTACACAGTTATATAAAAAAGTGTTCAATACTGTGGAATTTTTGAATATTTTTCATTTGTAAATTAGTCATTTCTGCAACCAAGGATAGATATGATCGTCTGTGATCTGTTTAATACACTTAATGTAATTGTCATCTTTGATAATGACTGACGTAAGCCGAAAGTTCAGAAAGGATAAAAACATGTATCAATATTATGATTTTCTTTCTTCTTTCAATAATAATGCTATCAATCTTATCAGACAACCTGAAAAGAATTTACGTAAAATAGACAAAACTTGTCTATATTATTTAATGAAACATGCATCAATACACACACACACACACATATATATATATATATATATATATATATATATATATATATATATGAGAAAGTGAGGTAGGGAGTATATTTATACCAGATACATTATATCTGTATTATCTATGGTCTATATTTCTCTTTTAAAATGCCACAGAATAAGTTAAGACAAATGCATGATAAATTGTTTTAATATATAAACAAAACTTAACCATATTGTTATATATTAAAATTAAGGTTACAACATAAATGAAGTAGCAGTTTTAGTCTAAGGCTTTTGAATCTTACCATGAAATGTTTCTGATCAGAATTGCTCTAATATTAAATTTTGCCCTTTGTTTTTCATTTGCTACACTAAATGTCTTCTATGCTAGTTTTCTTGGTCCTTATAGTCATTGGAATCCTTATTAGGCAATAATCATACAATAAAGAGCTATAGTTGGCAGCACTTATCTTCTGAAAGTTGATAGTAATAAGGCTGTGAAGTGATTAAAATTTGTCAATTAGTAGAGATAAATGTACTCAAAATTTGTCACCACACCCCAAAGTCAAAAAGACTTTAAAAACTTTTAAATTGTGTAAAAACAGGTAGTTTATATTATCTTTCATAATAAAAAAAAATTACTTCCAATTTTTAAACTAGACTTCACAAATTTATGTCTTCGGACTATTCCATATAATCCCCCCTTTTTTTTCTTAAAACCCAAAAACAAACAAAAGAAAAAAAAATATGTAACACAATGATGAAAAACAAAGCAATATTTCTAGCATTCTACCAACCCAACTAGTACAAAAATATTTTTTCCTTTTATTATCTCTATTACATGCTAGACTAGTCACCATTCATTAGTATAAAAAATAAAAAAATAAAAATGGTTGGTGGATCAGCAGACAGAAACTTTCACCTGATATTCAAAAAGAGAAGGCAGGTGTCTAAGATAAGAAGAAAAATATGAATTAAAAATAAACAAGGTAGACAACATTATTTTTATGAATAAACATCATGATGTGCAACTACAGCTTCATTAACCTGTTTAGCTTTGGTAACATGTGTAAGTTTGGATTAATAATAGAGGGTATAGTGTCCCATGAGGTAAATAGTGTGTGTGTGTATGTATTTTTCCCCCTTTTCATTTTTTTATAAACATAATTATTTAGATTCATTCATTCTTGCTGAAGTATATAATAAAATATATATTGACACTATGAAGCTGGAGTTAAGTGACACCTTGTATTATATATATATATATATATATATATATTCTTAATTTGTAAATGAGTTATTATGTGATCTTGGTTTCTACCATGTGGTGTCTTCAGGCAATTTGCAATAATTATTGAAAATTGCCTGAAGACACCACATGGTACAAACCAAGGTCACGTAATAACTCGTTTACAAATTAAGAATATTCAAAAGTTCTACAATGTAATTGTATTGAACACTTTTTAATACAACTATATACTGGTCTAATTTTATTATGACTAAAAACTAAGTAATTAACACACACACACACACACACACACACACACACACACACACACACACACACACACACGGTGCGATGGATAAATTGTCTTCTAAAATACACAAAATAAAAATTAAGATAACACTGACATCTTATTTTAACATATATATTTACCAAAATTACACAACAACATCTTGAAATACTAAAGAGTAAATTTATTCAATCTAATTGCCATTGGCTTTAACCACAGCCTTCAGACAACTTTGGAATCTTATGCAACTCTTCTGGATGGTCTCCTTGTTGAACTTGGTAAAAGCTGCCATAATCCTTTCCTTAAGTTTATCTTTGGTATTACAAGGAGTTTGGTTGGTGTATCATTCAACTGTGCCCCACACATAATAAACAAGGGGGTTGCAGTTCGGAGAGTTAGATGATGTAAGGTTTAATGGGTGGGGGGTGGGGGGTCACAAAAATTGTTTGATAGCTATGACTGGATTCTCCTACTTGCAGACTCCTGTTGGCAGACACAGGGTCTTCCTGTAGCACTACCACCTCAAAGAACTAGATTTAGGCCTTTGTGTTGATTCTGAGACACTCACTAACAAATTCAGCAGTTCTTTTCTTATCAGAACAGAGTTTCTCAAGCTGCCGTACCTTTGTAATCACCATTAGACTCATCCAACTCTTTCCAAATTCTCTACACTGTCATCAGATTGACACCCAAACATTCTGAAATGTTGAATTGGAGCTTCTGGCATGCATGCCGAGCAGTACAGCACGCCATTTCTAAATTTTTGGCAGAGTAAATTTCATCATGATACTATATTTCTCACAGATACTGCCCAACTGACCCTACTATACTGTGCAGTTGACAATATCAATAACAAACAATGCATAGTAAAAATATAAACTGACAACAATTTACCCCTTGCATTCTGTATATATGAGTGTCCATATCTCTAAACTTAGGAGGCATGTTAAACATCAAAATGTTAGAAATCTTAAATTTTCAACAGAAGCTCATAAGATATTCAGAATATTTACACCTGTATCTTTTCTTTTAAGATATTTAAAGAACTTCTAACTGGATTCTAAACATGCTTATGAAAGCCACAAGATAATTTTCCATTCAACTATAGTTATATTCAAGATTTTATATGTATTTATGCATGTATGTTTCTATTTGCATACCTCTGATAGTTGTTTCTTGTCTTAGTGGAGGGGCTTGTATGGTTCAATGACTCTAAGAGTGATGTCATTGGGAGTTCTAAAATCCTGGTAGGACCTCCTCTGTAACAAAGTCAAAGAGGAGGCTCCAGATTAAGCATGACCAATACCAAAGGCCTTAACAGTGGAACAATAAGAGGATGATTAGAAAGGATCTCAATGGTTGAACCAGTAGATGAAGAAGACTACGCATGATGGATATGGTATAGAAGGCACTACTTGAAATGATAAGAATCAGTGGCAGTTTGTTGCAGTTTCATAATTGGATTATGAACTCCATATGTACTGCAAAGGAAGGTCATGAAATCAAGTGTGTGGATCACTTCCTGGCAAGTTGAGGTCCACCTTAAACAAATTCATAACATCAGCACTTACTTCTACTCTGATTTTCTTTCTCTTCTAACCAGCTCTGGCACACTCAAATGCTGATAGAAAATGGATGACAGAGGCAGACATTGGCAAAACTAGTAGCTTCTAGTACTGAATTTAGTCATCAATGAAAGTCATCAACAAAGAAGAAATTACATTCTTGGATACAATCTAAAGCTGATGACAATATGATCAGATATTATCACTGATGATATAAATAATAATATTTTTTTAACATAAATAAAACAGTTCCTACTGTACTTAACTTTATTAAGTGATGAAAGAACATGTCAATGGATTCTGAATATTTCTAATAAAAATCCCAAAAGTTTATTCATTCAGTTTTCAAAGAACTCAAAATATTTAAGGGATGCAGTTAAATTTCATGCACAACAAATATATTAAAAAATATTCATGTATAATCACAAGCAAAGAATAGGCACAAGATTACATAATTAATAAAGTTCTTAATAATAGTTTCAATATTGAAAAATAGATTTATATCAGGATATCTAACATTACCTCTATATCCCATCATTCAGAAGTAAGTTTCACTCACACATCTTCCCATGAAACATTGCTCTGTGGAACTGACTCCCAAGAGGATGTTTCCACAATCATGACAATCTTAATCTGTTCAAGGCTAGGGTTAAGCGTGTTCTTCACCTCCTATCTGCACAAATTGCCTTTTAACATAATTCTCTACCTCAAGTGGCTTACTAAATTATGTACAGGGCAAACCTCACAGGAAAAAAAAACAAAAAAACAAAAAAAAACCCTATTTTTTGGAGTTCATATTGATCTGTGTAAGCCTGGTCAAGAATCTATTGAATCTGTGACTTATTGGTAATATCATGCACAAGTCAAATCTTTTCACAATTTAAAAGCTTTTAGAAAATGTATATAACAATGATTTTACATCTATACCTCTCACACTCAAACAACACACTATTTTCATATCTATCTAATCTAAAACTAAACTTATTTATAAATGGAACTTTGTCTGTGTGTGCCTGTGTGTGTTCGTTACCTATAGATGCCGAAACGGCTGAACCGATTTTTTTTTGAAAATTTACACAGATGTACTATAAGCATCTGCGAGTGTTCTTAGCTAGGATTTGTGTTGAGGTACCCCCGATAAATATCGAAAATCAAAAAAATTGGTTTATAGAAGGAGTGATTGGATTTTAATCAAATTTGATACACTCATAGACAAAGACATAAGAAACGTTATTCAGAAGTTTCAAGGTTGCAGTTCTTACAATAGTGCTGAAAATCAATAATATATATATATATATATATATATATATTTTCAGCCCTTTTATTTTAGTTTTTGCTTCGGGTTTGGCTCTAAGTAGGTATAATTGTAGTTCTTAGTCTCAACCACGATACCATTTACCCAGAGGACTTATTTAGCCTTCAAAATTCAGTTTACAACGAAAAAAACTTATTTGATATCGATACCAGGAAATCAAAATTTGACTTACATCCATTCATTTTTCTTTCAGTCTACGGTTTCACTTTAACTGGAAACAACTATTGCTTTTTAGTTTTTCATGCCAACGTTCAAAGAGTCTGAGCTCCAGAGCCATGGATTAGTTTTAAAGCTTTCATTACACCTGACCAACGCTGAGCTATACTGCTAGTTATCTAAATATTAATATGAATTATATAACACATCTCACATTCTCCCAAAACATAATTTTATTCTTATATGTTGACTTACTACACACAGATTCAGTAATGAGTTTATTAGCATAGAAAAATCCAATCTTCATCAGTCAATAACAATAAGGCTCAAGAGAGTGCTTGCAACTAATCTTGCAAAGTGAGAATTAAAGGAAAAATAGAAAAGCAAGAGAAGAATATTTTCCAGAAAGAACTTGAAAAATTAACAATGATGCTATTTCATTTTTTAATCAAGTATATGCAAATGTTTAATTAGATAACTTATTACAAAATAATGCATGTTATTCTGTTTGATGACCGGATTAATAGCATATTTCAGAGTTGTGGACAGTACTTTAGCTTTTTATAAAATGCCCAACATCTAGAATGATGACTTTTTATTTTAAATAGACAGGTCTTCTTATCTTGAAAGATTAGTACAACACAATCTTTTTACTTCCTATTTCACCCTGTACCCTATCAACATAGAATAAATATTTATATCACAAAAAAATCACAAACACTGTAGAACTTTCACAGGTTTGATTATTATGATTTTATTTCACACATAATTATGAGTGTTATAAATTGTTGAGTAATAGAATGTCTCCTTTAATTATTATTTAGTTGACCTAAATGGATATTCAGTAAAATAATTAGTGAAACAAAATTCTTGTTATTGGCAAATGATGATATAACTTCATGGAAATTAAATAAACTGACAGCCATAGGTCATGGTCCAGCTACCCTAACAGCAAGACAAGTGAAAAACTAGGTTGTCTGCCCATCTATAATATATTACATCATGTAAGCAAGGTTAAATCATAAACAAGTTTACCACATTGAAAATAAATATGAATCAAGCTTTTTGGTATGCAGATATTCAAACAACCAAATAGTTGATTTTGATTGGTTGAAAATACTGCTACTTGCTCTGAAGCTTTCTGTAACCTGAATGAACACAATTTTCACTTGAGTAGACAACCTAGTCCCCTGTACATGTGTATTGGGGAAATAAATTAAATTATCTTAGCTAGAAAATTTTAAAATTTGGCAGAATTTATTCCCTCTCAATGCATAATTATGACCAACATTTTGTTTATATTTCCCCACCTCCCCACACAGACATACAAGTCTATCAATAAGAACATTAACTTGATGAAGTCCCTTTTAAAGGACAAAAAGATGCATGTTTTTTTCTATTTTGTCCTTCAATTATCTAATATTGTTTTGATATATTTTTTTAAAAATAATTTCATTTTAAACAAGGCAATAAAAGCCACAAGACATTACCAAGTGTGTGACAATATATATATGAAAAAAAAAAACAAAACAAAAAAAAAAACACTATAAAGAAAACAGAACAATAAAAGAATAAGAATTAAGAAAACAGAAGATAATGACTGACACTGATCTTCAAAAATTTAAATGTAAAGTTGAATAGAAAGCAAGAAGCCAAAAGAGTTCCAGAAGCGAGAAGTGCTTTGATGAGCTTAGCTTCATGGTGCCTCCTCTGCATGAATTTACTCGAGCTACTAGACTAGCAGTTAGGTCCCACCCTTTTACAGTGAAACCAATCAAATGTAACTGCAACTTCTACTCTATCAGCTTCTTTGCTCGCACTTCTCGCCTGTGGAATTTTTTCCCGTATACTTGCCCCTTGACAGCTACAATCTCCAAGAATTTAAATGCAAAGTCAATTGTCATCTCTTATCTCCTTGACTCACATCCTTTCCCTGACAACCCTTATATCATGTTTTACTTTCTTTCTACTCTACTCTCATGCAGCCCTCTTCACACCAGTGTTCTCATCCTTCTCTTACCCATTCTCTGACACTCCCATGACTTGTTCCTTTTTCTCATCACTCACCTCTTATGTAACCCCCTGCACACCAGTGGCTGTTCTGCCTTGCTTGGGGTGAAATGATTAAGAAGAAAAAAAGTGCTATAGAAGAAACTGTTAGCATAGAACTTCTGGTTACATCTAGCCATGTCAACTGTAAAATGAGGAGACCTTGCTACTAATCTAATATTGTGCTTAAAGTCATAAAGTCTAGGCACCATAAAAGGTTCATCAAAAGAATTACCTTGAAAGTATTTATAGAAAATCACATGGAATTTATATGTTAATGGAAAAGTGACTCAAGCTGAGATGCCAGCCCAGGGCCCATAATATTACAGATTTTATATTTTTTATCAATAATCTCTAAATACATAGCAGAAGCACCAGGCCATATATGGCTGTAATATTCAGAGCTTGGACAAATGGCAGACTTAAATATGTAAGAATATAAATAAATTTATAAATCATATTCTCACATAAATATGTATCAAAATGCAATTATGAGTTTCACAAAAATAGTTTAATGACTCATTTAATATCCATTGGCCAAAAGCTATATATTTTCTATTTTTGTTGTTATGTCATTAGGAGTGTTTAATTCTAACAAACTTTGTCCAAAAAGATCACTTTTGATTGTATGAGAGGATGCTAAAGAGTTCTCAACATGTCCCACTTTCCAAAACTAGTATTTTAATCACTAAATTCTTTTTTTTTTTTTCCAGTGTGGAGGAGTAGGAAGTTGAGAAATGATGTGCTACGTGTGCTGAACTGTGGGGGTAAATAGCATATATGTTTTATAATTTTAGATAATTTCTTTTTTGTCCTGTCAACATATGCATGAAAAAAAAAATAAAAGAAACTGACAAAATAGGCATATTCTTGTTTATCGAAATTGAACATGAAAATGGAAGAAATTAAGGTAAAAATGCAAAAATAGACATGGTGTTTCTAGAGAATATACTTTGAATGATCTAATATGTCAAAAGTGGTTTGTAATATTTCATAGAAGAGAATTCTTTACTGTACAATACTCCAGAGTAGGGTAAACTAGCTGAAGTTTTGAGTAACCAAACTAACACATTACTTGAAAATAATGAATGTTGTATGATGTGGAGCCAACATACACAAAAATGGCCAAACAGAGCATTGAAAATCATTTACATCAACTATGTCATGTGCAAAAAACACCACCACCTATACCAAAGGCAGGTCTGTATCGATGTAGTAGCAGCCATCAATATTGTAATCACATATTGGCAAAAAAGTTGTATGAAAATAGATTCCCTTTCACATTCAGGTCTTTTCCTTTTACAATGTTTATTTGACTATGAAATTGTCTACAATGAAACTTTTATACAGTGTTTATTTATTTGACTGTGAAATTGTCTAGAATGAAACTTTCAGATATATTCTGTTTATTTGACTGGTGCAATCGTTTATAAAAAAAAACTTTCAGGCATTTCAGCAGATGCAGCTACGGATTCAATGTAGTTATTCCATTTGAGGTCAATTGAGTGTGAAGCCAAGGAGGCACAGTGCGTTGCTCTCTTGGAGACTAGCGTTATCCATTCTTATGGTGGGTAAGAATGTTTCCGTATTGTGGTTAAAAAAAGAGCAGATTTGTTTTAGAGGCATTAAAATTTGCAACACATTTCCTCTCCATTCAATCAGAAATTTTGAAGTGCAGCAGCCAGGTTTACCTTGAAATCCTTGGCAGATTTCTTATTGAGATGAGTGTAAATGGTGGTGTCATCTGCATAGATGCCTACCTTAGAACTGATTACATCAGGAAGATCATTGATGGAGATCAAACAAAAAGTACAACCTAGTATAGAGCCTTGAAGGAAGCTTGCAATTGTATCAAAGGATCGAGAAGCTTGCCCATTCAAAACAACCTTCATTTCACAATTTGATAGGAACGACTAAATTAAATCAAACAACTGTCCAAAAATACTGTAGCTCCCAAGCTTGCACAGAAAGCCAGTATGCCAAACCCTGTCAAATGCTTTTGAGATATTAGTAGCAACAGCTCGAGCTTTGCATTCTTATCAAGAGCCTGAAAAAAATCTTCAGTGATGGTCATTAGAACATCAGTGGTAAACCTGGCGAAACAGAAGCCATATTTTTTGTCAGAGAGAAGGTTGTGAGATGTGAGATGCTTAATTATTTCAGCACTGCTAATAGTTTTGAATACTTTGCCAAAAAGAGGTGTAAGAGGCTAATAGGGCAATAATTAGAGGGGTCAGAAGGGACCCCAGGAGTTAATCAAAATAGGAACTACAGAGGAGAACTTCCAACAACTGGAAGGCAAGAAGTGAGACAATAGTAGTAGACTTTGGAGAGGAGTAAAGCCAGCTCAGGAGCACATTTCTTTAGGACAATAACTAGAATTCCATCACCTTCGCTTGCCTTATGGGAGTCAAGCTTAGAAATTATGTCAGAGACCAGAGTTGGGGTTATATATATATATATATATATATATATATATATATATATATATATATATATTATTCAGTCAAGCCTTAGTTTTCAGTTAGAATTTGGGTGTGAATACTCCAGATAAGTCAAGTGTGAAGTCAGAGGAGAATTTGTGAGCAAAGGACTCAACATTGTCTGCTGTTGATCTGAGAACATCAAATTGATTGAATAGAGGAGGCATCAAGGGTTTTCTGTTGTTCAGCATACTCTTGCAAAACCGCCAGTCGTCTTTGAAACCAAATTTGCAAGATGCTATACGCTGATTCATTCTATCAGCAAACAATGATTTAATATCATTTAGGACATGCTTACATTTATTATAAGTAGAGACAAAGGAGCACCTATTGTTATCAGACGTGTCACTCTGGCAAAGCCAGAAGAAGTGATTCCTGTGGGTGATGACAGCCCACCAAGCAGAGAAGAACCAAGAAGATGAACAAGGTTTAAGTTGAAATTGTCTAAGATGAAAGCATCGATGCCAGCTTTCACCCAGGAGTAGACTTTAGAGGATTAGTCTTGAACAGGAAGACTAAAAACTTTGTTCCAAAGGGATGTTGCAAAGAAAATCACAAAACAAGTCTCAATGCATTTATTGATAGGAGTAAGATATTTTGCTGATAGGAGGTTCCTAGGTGGAGTTGCTAAGAGGGCAGAGCTGCATAACATGGCAAGAATCCAGGATAGAAGTAAGGAAGAAATGTAAAAGAGAAGCATGTCCATTGTGATTACCGAGGAAATGCATGGTGAAATCAACCACTTGCATGACGACTACAGTAAGATCAGTGTTCCATCCACTTGGTATGATGAGCATTGAAGTCACCAAACACAAATGAATTAGAAAAACAGTGAAAGGAAATAGCTTTGTCTATACTGTCTGAAATACTATCTAGAATGTAGCAGTCAGAAGAGGAAGGGGAGTGGTGGAGAAAGAAGAGATAGCTTATTGAGTTTAGTAGAGTGAGACAGAAACACATGGAAGAGTGGGCAGGAGATTCAAGGGAGATCAGAACGAAATGTTTGCTGGCATAAACACCCAGGTCATGCATGTGGACATTGAAGTCCTTCCTACAGAGAGGGAGATATCCAGGAATTGAGAAATCATAGGAGGAAATTGTAGGGTTGAGGTTAGTTTCATATAGAGTTAAGATGCCTGTTGACATTTCATAGAGGAATGATTTCACACTACAAAAGTTGGTACAGATGCCACAGACATTATAGAAAAAAGATGTTGAGGGGCTTAGTTGTTTTTTGTTAAGCTGGTATAATTTTATATCTTCAATTCTGTGTTTTTTTTGTTTTATTTTTGTTTTTTTTTATAATCCTATCGCCCCAAGCAAGACATTTTATTGCCACTGTTTTGCAGGAGGTTACATAGGTGGAAAGTTATGAAAAAGAGTGACAGGTTATAGGGGCGCCAGGATGTGAGAAGGAGAAGGGTGAGAATACTGATAAGAGTGGAGTGAATGGAGAAGGGAGCATGAGGAGGTTACTTAGGTGGAAAGTTATGAAAAAGAGTGACAGGTTATAGGGGCGCCAGGATGTGGGTAAGAGAAGGGTGAGAATACTGATAAGAGTGGAGTGAATGGAGAAGGGAGCATGAGGAGGTTACTTAGGTGGAAAGTTATGAAAAAGAGTGACAGGTTATAGGGGCGCCAGGATGTGGGTAAGAGAAGGGTGAGAATACTGATAAGAGTGGAGTGAATGGAGAAGGGAGCATGAGGAGGTTACTTAGGTGGAAAGTTATGAAAAAGAGTGACAGGTTATAGGGGCGCCAGGATGTGGGTAAGAGAAGGGTGAGAATACTGATAAGAGTGGAGTGAATGGAGAAGGGAGCATGAGAGAGAGAGAGAGAGAGAGAGAGAGAGAGAGGATGCAGGTTAGTGAGATAGAAGATGACTATTGACTTTACATTTAAATTCTTGGAGATTGTAGCTGTCGGGAAAGCAAGTAGATGGAAGGGAATTCCACAGGCGGGAAGTGCGAGAAAAGTGTTGTTGTGATTTAAAGTTATTTCAGTAAGGAGTGGCCTAGAGTAGCAGTAGGTCGTCAAACGTAACATGTATAGGAAAGGAACTGGTGCAGATTGCAGCATAGTGTGACCTCAGGGTTGACCAACAGAGCCACTTGCAGGGACATCCATCCATGCATGACATTGCACTACAAGAACCCCAATATTATTCAACTGTTGATCGGAGCAGCCTCTCAACACTATGCAAGACTTCAGGCTCTGACCTACCAGTCAGAAGCAGCAACAAAAAAACTGCCAACCTGTTACCACCATCAACACATATCACAAAAAACTTGTAACAGCATCATTATTAAGACCTGAAGAGAGGAAAGAAACAAGAAACCCTTTCCTGAACAGGAAAAAAAGAGACTATCCTCTACTCCTGCTTAATAGAAGTAGGAGGAGTAAGGATTGGGTAATTAAATTTGTTTATTTCACTAGGCATGTTTTGTTTATTTGACTATTCTATTGTCTATAATGAATCTTTCAGGCATGTTCTGTTTATTTGACTGTGCAATTGTTTATAATGAAACTTTCAAGCATGTTATATTTATTTGACAGTGCAATTGTCTATAAAGAAATTTTCAGGCATGTTATGTTTATTTAACAGAGCAATTGTCAATAAAACTTTCAGGCATGTTATGCTTATTTGACAGGGCCATTGTCTATAATGAAACTTTCAGGTAGGTTAAGTTTATTTCACAGTGCAACTGTTTATAAGGAAAATTTCAGGCATGTTCTGTTTATTTGACAGTGAAATTGTCTATAATGAAACTTTCAGGCAGGTTCCGTTTACTTGACAGTTTATTTGACAGTGAAATTGTCTATTATGAAACCTTCAGGCATGTTCTATTTATTTGATAGTGCAATTGTCTATTATGAAACTTTCAGACAGCTTCTGTCTATTTGAGAGTGCAATTGTCTATCAAGAAACTTTTAGTCATGTTATATTTTTTTGACAGTGCAATTGTCTATAATGAAACTTTCAGGGATGTTATGTTTATTTGACAGTGTAATTGTTTATAACAAAACCTTTAGGCATGTTCTCTTTTACAATTAACTCAATAGAGAGAAGAAAATGGTTGTGTCAAACTAGTATTCCCAATTAAATTGAGGGCAGCCATCATTGAAAAACATGTGCAATTGGTTTTAGAAAGAATGTAATATTCTGTTAGAATATACATAGACTGCATGTTGTTGTTTTTTACTGACAAGGCAGAAATTTTCAGAGATTGACTGGAAAGTTTTCACTGCCGTTTTCAGAAGATAATATAATTTCAGATTACCATTTATTTCTCTCAGCAGTATCCTTAAAAAAAACAAAACCATTTCTCTGGAAAAGCTCAAAAGGTATCTAGAAAAGTTCTCTGACAAGAAAGATCAGTTTTATGAATTATGAAATTGTTTCCAAAGATAGCACCGCAAAATGATAAATATGAAATCTGTTATTCAACTTAATTAAATGCTAAAACTTTTAAAAGGTTTTATTTTAACTCTACAAAAATGAAATGTACATCAAGTACAGAAAAATTATTATACTTGTACTTTTGCTATCATTTTAATTTTTTTCTTTAATTTTATATATTGTAATAAAATTGTTAGCAAATTTTATAAAATGTAGAAAAATAATTTTACACTAACTTCTAACATAAAAAAATAGTTTTCTAAGTTTTCTATGTTTTAAACTCATAAGCTAGAACTAAAAGTTTATTACTGTCAAATGGTAACTAATTGCCTATAAATTGTAAAGGCAAATGTATCTTCTGAATTAGGTAGAAAAGGTTAGAAACTCAACAAGAGCAAAGCATACAACTTATTCTGATCTCTTGACGTATATAATTCACTTAATGTTATTTGCTTTTGTATTGGAGTATAAAATTCTTATACATCTCTATAAACAGATAATATAGAAAGAAACGCTAATAAAGCAACTATTAAGAAGATTTGAAAGACTTACTGATTCTCCCACGTTGAAATTTAATACAAATATGATTTATTAACCTTGTTGCAAAATGGCCCATTTTACAATATTTTTGTTTTCCTCTTAGACAATGAGGTTAATATCTTTTGCTTAAGCAGTAAATTAATTAAAGAGCATTAGTTTACTCACTCATTTAATCTTCTATCTGTTAACTACCAAGACTTGTCAACAATGAAATATTTTTTTCAAGACAGAAGAAAGAAATACTGCTAAGTGAACACAAACAGCCTTGGCTAAAAATTCAACTTCAGTAATTCATTTATTTTTATCTTTTTTGCTGTTTTATTGTAGCACCCAACCTAAACCTTATGTAAGCATCACGAATCAGAAGTAAAACAAAGATGATATGAACTCTTTTTTTCATATTGTTGGGAGACAGTTATCAATTAGAGCTTTATCAATTTAACTACAGATCTATCTGATATATCTCATGCTCTTAAAATTTTAAATTAGCCAATACAGAATAAATAGAAGCCACTGTATTAAGCATTGTTAACGTTTATTTCACTTGTTTTGTTGTACAATTTCTATTTTTAAATCATATTGCTTTGAGCCCTCACCCATACTTTTTATAACCTCTCCATTTTCTTTATACTTGCACCAAATTTTACACAGCTGATCGAGAACCCACATTTTTTTTTTTTGGGGGGGTTATATTTCTTTCTTGAAAGAGTTTCAGTCCTTTCTGTTGTTTCAATTGACAGCTCTCTTGCTGCAGCCATATTTCCTTTCAATTAGCTAATTTCAACAACTCATTATAATCTGCATGTACTCTTAACTGCAGACTAATTTGTATATTTAAACTTATGCTATTATTTGTTTCAGAAATACAAATAAAGTGATTTCATAATTTATTTTCTTCTACTTGATCTTTAAAAATATGCCTTGAATTTAATTTGTTTCCGATATATTTTGTGTTCAGCCAGAATGTTCAGCCATTAAACAAAAATTTGTTTATACTTTTGTGATAGTATCTATATTATTCACATTGTTTGGACTATTGTCTTCATCTTTACTGATATGTTTACAACGTGTCAGCCATTGTACACTATGGCCTTTTTCAAGTGCTAGAAATTTCAAACTGAACCCTTTATTACAGTCACTGGGGTATATTATTCTTACCCCACGTGGAATGACATGTAGTTATCTCCCTTTCACTTAACTCTCTAAGTTATTTGTTCACCACTGCTGTAGCCAGGTATTGAACTTATAACTCTTTAGGTCAAGTCACTGGAACTAACCAACACCTATATCCACTGAGCCATGTCTCCTTGAAGAAACGTGGAATGAGGATGATATACACCAGTGATCATAATAAATGGTTTGGTTCAAAATTCCTAGCACTTGAAGAAAGCCAGAGTGTACAATGGCCGAAACGTCGTAAACATGGCAGTAAAAATGAGGACAATAGTCTGAACAATGTAAATAGTTTAAACAAAAATTGTTGTGCCATATCTGTAATTGATTCATTTGCTGCAAAGTACAAAAAGCTAAGTGAACATCTAAGTTTTAGTGACTCAACAACTTTTCCCATTGACTGTATATTAATAGGTAATAATCAAAAGCAGTAGTTGTATCTTTTAAGAAAATCCATTAAAAATCCATTAAAAACAGGTCAGTTATGTATTAACCACATAATATACAAAATAAACTTTTGATTATAACCATTAATAAAGAAAAATAGTACAACTATAAAAAAAATAAAAAACATGCAACTAAATATTTTTAAAGTACAACTAAATATTTTTAAAGTACAACTAAATAATAAAAGGTGTACAACTAAATTTTTACAGAAAGTACAACTAAATTTATATATAAAATTCTGTGACTTTTATATAAATTTATTGTAAATGGTACTCAGATGTTACATGATTGTGGCCTTGTATCAAACTAAGCTATATCTAGTAAATAAATATCAATTAATGAGTCAAAATAGGCTATGGCATCAATTTTGCTACTGAAATTATTATTTAATATCAAATTGATACATAAAAAAAAAACAAAAGTCAAGCAAATCTCTTCATATACGTCTTAATCAACCAAAAAGGTAGATTAGTTACAAATATAAAATATTTTTCCATTCCTTTTTTAATTCATGCTACTTAAGTTTTGAACTCAGGGTACTAGGATAGTGGCTTTCACTAAATCATTTTTATCAAAATGAACTAGATTATGGAGTGTTGGAGAGGAGAAAGAAGAAAAAGAGTGATGGAAAGTATTCAACACTGTATGACAAATGCTATAATTATTTTGCAAGAGTCATGCTAGAGTTGGCATTCCACTTCCACCTTAACATGTTACAAAAATTAAGCAAATTCAAAAACAAAACCCAACCATCTTTATAATTAGATTAAAACACGACTCAGAAATTCATTTGGGCTAATGCAGAAAATGAAAATTAAACACCTCCACCCACCTACTGTTATAGTTTGGATAACTTCATTATACAAATGTAATCAAATTAAAATGGACTTTGCACACCTTCAACCCTGAAATAGAGTACTGCTTAATATTCTTGTAAAATACTGATTCCTCTTCTTACATAAGATTAACACAACTGGAATGTGCTTACAAATTTAGAAATCAGAAAAATATTACAAAAATAAAATAATAATCAAATTTACATTAAACTTCACAAATAAAAACACACCTGGGGAATCACATTAATTGTATACACACAAACAGCTATCTTTCCCAACATACAAAATGAGAGTCAATACTGCCTAAATCTTATCTCTAAGTTTAAATAGAAGAGATATATTTATTAGATTAAAGTAATTTTTGCTCAAGGCTTCAAATAAGCCTGCAAAATTGACATGCTAATAACCATTGCTTTGTGGCATAGTCTAAATATGAAAAAATATTATTGCTAACTAGAAAGACTCGTGAAAATTTTCCAATTTGAGTTTTAGTTCTTTGGTTAATGACTGAATAGGTTTATGCTGAGTTCTATGACAATAAAATATCCATATAAATTCAATCACAATGTTAATTATTTAAGCTTCGTGACTTAATAAAAATAGTGCCATAACAATCATAAATATGAATGCTGGTTGTGTTTTTAAGAAGTGGGTACAAATGAAAAGATTTGAAATTGATAACTTTTCACGTTTCATTCAAACACTTCTACCCCCCTCCCCAACTGAAATGAAGTAGCATATCTATGTCTTATTTTTCTTTTTTTTTTTTTACACAATCAAAATGGAATAGTCCATTATTTATGAGGTATTGGCAGGAGATATTAAACACTGATATCTACCCTTCTTTCTTTCTAACTAAATCTGTTTTATGAACATTTCTTTTAATAATAATTTAAAAATAATTCAGCAGACAATGTTATTTTATTGATGGTAACTGGATTTTTGGTAATTGTCTTACTCAGTTTCTACTGTTCAATACTGTGTATTGTTTATCATAACCACAAACAATTCTTGGCCTTTTAACATCAAAGTGTAGCATCTGTTTTTATCAGTTTAATCTGATTTTCTCTCTCCACTTCTATCTACCATTCTTTCATTTCCCCACTGAAACCAAGCAGTCTATTTTTCCTTTTTCAACATGATCAAAATGAAATAGTCTATTATTTCGAGGTATTGGCAGGGCATAACAGCCATGCAAACTAATAAATGGAGGAACAAACACAATTATAATGGCATAATAAAAACAGATTAAGATTATTTACTGATTAAAAACTATTCATATACTTTTTCTCTTATTTGAACGTCTTTCTGTAATAACTGTTAAGATATCAACACTTTTAGGGTGAGAAGGAAAATCCATTTGTTACCAAGAGTACTTAACAAGGCAGCAGTTTAGTAAAGGACTGAGTGTTGAGAGAATATACAAAACAATATGTTGTAAAGCCAAACCAAATAAAACTGCTCCCCACCCACAAATAAATAAAAAGAAACAAGTGACTGATTACAAATATAATAGCTTGCATGCCCATGAAAAATGTCCGTTTATGATGATGTGTCAATCAAAAAAGTCATTACCTTGCCTGATCATTTAATCTGGCAAATTGAGATGCAAAATGAAAATAAAAAATCCTAAGCTATAAAAAGGAAAAAAATATATCCCTAATACAAACTTGTAGGTAATATGACTCACAAACAACTAACACTGGCTAGTCTTATTAATAGTTCTATATTTATTTACATAATTTCAGAACATTAATAGGACACGCATGAATTTGGAAACATGACTGTAATGTATGTGTAGGTGCATGTTTTTACTTAAAGTATAAGATATCATGTAACTATTGCTTAAAAATAGATTTAAAAACAAAAATTATAAAACATGTAAATGTGTTTACATCTATTATTGTACAAATAAAAATGAAATGCTGGAGTTCAAAAAAAAAAAAAAAAAATATATATATATATATATATATATATATATATATAAACTTACTTATAAGTGGAACTTTGCTTGTGTGTATGTGTCTGTATGTGTCCGTTACCTATAGACTCCAAAATGGCTGAACTGATTTTCTTAAAAATTTACACAGTTGTACTATAAGCATCTGCAAGTGTTCTTAGCTAGGTTTTGTGTTGAGGTACCCCCCCCCCCGATAAATATCGAAAATCGATAATCAAAAAAATCGGTTTATAGAAGGAGTGGTCCGATTTTAATCAAATTTGATACACTCATAGACAAAGATATAAGAAACGATATTCAGAAGTTTCAAGGTTGCAGTTCTTACAATAGTGTAGAAAATTGATAATATATATATTTGTGTGTCTGTCTGTTTATCTGTCAGTATGTCCTTTATACAAATCCACAATTTTTTATCCGATTCTCACCAAACATCACACAAATGTTCTTTAGACTGAGTCTGAGCTCCAGGATCATGGATTAGTTTTAAAGCTTTCATTACACCCGAGCAACGCCAGACTATACTGCTAGTATATATATAAGCACAAAGTGTTTGTCACTTTAATGGAGCAGGTTCATTCCATTCCAACTTCAAGGTTTCATGAGGATACTGTTATGATGTTCTCACTTGTCAGGGCTCTTAGTGCTTATCAACGTTCTATCTCCAGCCTAATATCGAGCACTTTACAATAAAATACCCGCTTACCAAAATACATTTTATCAGTAAAACCACTGAAAAACAACATTTTTGGTGCTAAACATTATCACAATTAAAACACACACATATATATGATTGGTTGACCGAAAATAAACAAACGGACGTGCCGCATGCTGATTGGTTTATCGACACCACGCGATATAAACAAAAAAATAGATATTCCAAGAGATTTTTTGTCTAAAACAAACAGACTCTCCACGGACGTGCCGCGTGTTGATTGGTTTACCGAAAATAAACAAACGGACGTGCCGCATGCTGATTGGTTTATCGACACCACGTGATGTAAACAAAAAAGTATTAGGACGCCATCGTAAAAATACGTTTCCAATTCTAATTTAAAAATCACTTGTTTCTGATGAAGGACCGAGGGCGGTCTGAAATATAAAACACTATAAAAATAAACAAATACTGTTTAAAAAAGTACGTCTTTAAATTCAAAACTTTTTATTAATATTCTTTCCTATATATATATATATATATATATATATATATATATATATATATATATAGGAAAGAATATTAAAACGTTTTGAGTTTGAAAATGTGTTTTTTTGACAGTATTTGTTTATTTCTACTATTATATTTTATATTTCAGACCACCCTCGGTCCTTCATCAGAAACAAAATATATATATATATATATATATATATATATATATATATATCTCAAGTTCTTTTGGTGACTGGTGTGTATATACACTTCTTATATACAACATGTTAAAATATTTACCTTCTCTGATTCCATGCGCCTATGGCTTAGGGAATAGCGACTTCGACTGACACAAAATCACTTGAGTTTCGATCCCGGCCAGAAGCAAGTGGATGTGTCTAGTGACACTGATGAGCTGTGATACAGCGAAACAGGCTTGTATGTGGATGACTAATATATCACTCATTATTATATATGATTCATCATTACAGATGCTGGGAAAATAGCTGATTCCTTGCACCACTCCAGAAAATGTCTGACTTCAGCCATGCCTTACCTTTACAAAAGGTCAGATCAAACCAAAAATGGAGTATTTTTTACTATATTTAGGCTGGAGATGCTTAATCCACATTTTGTGGCCTTTTGGGTGTGAAATTATTTTTCACCCTACAACCCTTTCCCACAAATGAAATGTTGCTAACCTCTTGCTACTTTATTGCTATTTTTCTGGCAAATGTTCAGGTGAGCTACATTACTTAGTTACACCAGTTTAGGCTTTCACAGTTTGTATCCACCAGGTCATGTACATAAAGCCAACTCATCCATATTCCCTTTGTATACCATTGGGGCAGCTTCTTCCCAAGAACTGTTACTTTGTGGAACAGGCTTCCAAGAGGATGCTTCGCTAACCACTATGATCTTAATCTCTTCAAACTTAGGGTCAACTTATCTATCCTTATATATTCTCATAATATGCACTTTTTACTTCCTACAATTATGACCTTGCAACAATTGCAATTGCCCACTACCTTGAGAGGCTCTTGAGCCTTGTATTGAATGAAAAACAGTGTGATATAAGAGAGAGACATAACAGAATTTTTTAAAAAGGTCTGAATGTATTATGATTTTTACACACACACGCACACACACACACACACAAGAAAAAAAAAGCTGAAAAGTTTTCAGCCAATCAAAAAGCCCTGTTCTACAAAAACCTGGTATTTTGCCAGATTTTGAGATACGGGTCAGGTTGAGAACTTATTTATCACCCATCTATATATATATAGATATATAGATATATATATATATATATATAAGTGTATTTGAACAGCTATATCTCTTTCATGCAGGTTTCATTAAAAATGGTTAAGTTTTTATATAATCTTTCATGTGAACTTATGTTTTTATTTTCAGAACATAAATTATATAAAAATTGTTAAAATGTTTTGTTTTTTCCAAGCATTATTGGCTGTCAGTCGTTGAGCAAATACAGTAATTCTGGATTTGACTGTTTAATGGCATACCAACAATAATTCTGGAGAAAATGCATGAAAACAATACATAAAAAATAATTTATTGTAAATTTTGTTGATATTTCAAGACTTAAACCCATTTTTTATTAACCACAGTTTTTCTTTTATTTGTGAACCAGAACATCAATTACTAACAAGTACATTTCCAAATTTTCACCTAAACTGGTTGATGGACAAAGAAGCAATAGTCTTTTATATTCATCCTAAAAAATATTTTTTTCTTTTTGGGGTGGGTGTGTAGACTTATTTAATATAAGGCTATTCAATTATTCATTATAAGAATCAATCAAACTTTCTTTGCACTTATTCTAAAAAAATTTAAACTCTCAGTTCAAAACCATATGTCTTTATCACTGCTGTGTTAAGTTGCAAGTTAATTTTAAACCAAGAGGGTTTAGTACATGCGACATCTTTTAATCCATTGAAATCAATATGAAGGAATTTCTACTGTACACTATTAAATTATTTATTAGAGAATACATTGCAATTGGTAATGAACTCAAAAATGAAACCAGGGAACCAAATTCAATTTCTTTTTGCTTTCATATTAATCATTTGAGGAAAAGCATAAGTATTCTAACCCAATGCTTCTCAACCTCTTTATTTTTTTTTATCCTACAGCACACTTAAACAAAAAGTTAAAGTTCTGCAGCCACTTAAATTATGCTGATAAAAAAAAAAAGTATACTTTTTATGGTTTATTTATTAACACAAAAAAATAAAAATTAAAAATTAAAAAAATTTTAAAAAATCCAAAACCAATTTTAATTTGTAATAAAAAATTAATTAAAATTCTTAAAAACAACTATTTCTGTTTATTGTGATTAAACATTTCATGCAATATTTAAGCTTGATGTTTTTCTTAGAATATCTTCTTTGCAAGGTTGAAATTTGGACAGGCAAACTCTTCTGCTAAAGATTTTGACTGTGAGTGGCTTTTACTTTAATACTGTTTATGATAGAAAATCTTACTTTTTATATTATTTTATATGTTATGTATACATTTATTTATTGTAACAATAATATACTCATATAACCAAGTTAGAGGTGTTTTCATTTTGATATATATACTTATTTTGCTTTGAACTTTTTGAAATGATCTTAAAAAAATTTGCTGACACACCTACAATCCTATCATGGCACATGAATGTACCTGCAACACACTGGTTAAAAACTACTGTTCTAATCCCACACACTGATCCCAGTCTCATCTTGCATTTTACAGTGACAGAAAAAGTTAAAACAAGTCATGTTATACAACACTCAATCCCCAAAGTGAGAATTAAAATCATATTAGAGTGATTACTTACAATGTTATCCTATTTCCTTCGTGAACCTATTTGCAATTTAATTTTAAGTTAACTCTTGCAAAAATAACATAGCTATCTCTCAGGTAAAAGAGTAAATTAAAATAATGAATATCCTAATTTGTAATCAAAATCCTAAATTACTTTATGAGTAAATAAAACAGTTTAAAGTATTCTAATATAGAAATAAATTTAAAATGCAATATTTCCAGATATCATGCAATATAGCACAAAAATATAGTTGCAGATATGTTTATAATGCCTAACATTTAATACTGCAATGCTAGGTAACCTCGTTCTGACAATGATAGAGGGTCTGAATTAATAATGCAAGAAAGAATCACCTCTATGAAGATCCTAAAACAGTAGAGGATATTTGTTCTATGGATGCACAAATGGGTAAGCTATAGACTATGAATACAGGAAAAATATATTTAAAACAACCCACATGCAAAAAAACAAAAAACAAAAAAAACAAACAAACAAACAATATGTTATCATTGTTGTCAACATATATAAACTAATGTTATTTAAAAAAAAAAAGGAAGGGAAACTTTTGAAATTTAAATTTAACAATTTAGTCTTCATATTTTTTATATATTTATTTTATAAATTAACTTTGAAATATTTTTTTAATTAATCATTTTTGTTTTAAATCATTATCCAGTATTTTAAGTATTTGAATACTAAATGAAATTCAATGATATTGCAGTATTTACACAATAGTTATAAGCCAAGATTTAGAAAACAGTCTATAAAATAAACATCTTTAATAATTTTAACTTTGTTTCATTTAGAATTTAAATAGATAGTATAGACAGAAGGTATATAACACTGAAAAGATTCAGTGTTGTTTTGACAACCTTCATCTGACAAAAGCTGAGATTATGGCATTTTCAGGGAATAACTGGTAACATTCACACAGTAACAATAACATAATGTGGAGATATCAGGTTGTCTAATGAGCAGTTGGAAAATAACTACAACGTACTCAAAATACCATAACTCAACAATTTATGTCTTACTGTGGTACATACACTATGAATGATGGCAATTACTGGAAAGGACCTGTAACAACAGATTTATACTAACAAACAAATAAAAAAGATACCTATTTCAAGTCCAATTATGATAGTTCTCAGATTTTAGTAAGGTTTGTGTATGTGTGTAGATGAGGTGGCATTGGAACGTTCCCAGAATGTTGTGATTTTACTAGTCAGGACATGTGTACATAACTAAGACTTATAGAAACCCAGCCTTCTCCTGCGTTATTCTGGCAATAGGCTTCATGGTATCTACTCATATTCAATTATTATACGTTTTGTAACATTGTGTTTGAATGACTAAGATCTTTACAATAACTGACAAATTTGAGCAACATGTTTGCCGCCAAATTTTATGTGAAGCTGAATATCTAATGCCGACAGCCTGATGTATGCATAACTGCCATGCAAGAAATTGATAGGAAATTTTTAAATGTGTACACACACACAGTTGGTTATTGATTTTAATATATGAATTTCTTTTATCAAATTATTCTGAAAACTTTCATATAATGTAGGAAATAAAAGAACCATGTAGGTTTCTGATACATTTCTCTTTTACTTATAAAAATACATATGGGTATACACACGTACAAAAATATTATCCAGGTGTTCATTGTAGTATAAAGAGAGTTATTAATTATATATTAATAAATATACACATTATTCTACATTAGTGGCACAACTCGGAATTTCATGCACTACACAATCATCAGGTGCATATCACAGACTGACTATTTTAGAGATTTAAATTTAAGTTCACTCAATGTTTGTAGAAATTAAATTGTACAATGTTAGGGTATAATTTTTTAATTTATCAAGCATATAATATAAATAGACAAAAATTACATGATAAAAAAATTTAAATATACATTTTTTTAAAACATTTAAAAATAAAAAATTTAGAGTGATGAATTCAAAGAGCATGTGCATGGAACTCTGAGTCGTGTCAATGATGTAGGATGATTATATATATATATATATATATATATATATATATATTTATATGAATAAATGCACACTGACAGAATTGTTTTTTGCATACCAATTTGCTAACTAAAGCATTCTAGCAAAACAAACTTACAGATTACCAAGTTTGCCTTGAATAATGGTTTTTGTCATCCTACTAGATACATGTTTTATATCTTAATACCATCATAACCTCAGTGTTGTTTCTGTGTAGTTACATGTATTTTTTAACAGGATATAGATGCATGTAAGTACATATGAATGTTGGTTGGTTAATTACTGCTATTGTAGCATCTAAAAAACTAACCTGACTGAAAATTTTGAGAAATGTTTAGCAATTTCTTTTTAAACTTGCATAGTTTACGAAAGGAATGAAACCTGACCTGTTTCATGTTTAGTGAATGGCATTTATGTTTAGTCTATTACAGAGTAGGATGTTTGTTTACTTGATCATGGTCTATAAAGTTTATCTCTGATTCGAAAGGATGTACACAAGCAGTAGCAGCCTCTCATACACAAGCATGTAGCAGCCTCTCATAACAATTTTCTCAATTTAAAATAAAATGCATTAAACACAAATCAAATTTTCTATATTTACTTGAAATTTGAAGTTATTTTTTTAAACATTCAGATTTTTCAGTTGTGCTGTTTTTAATTAATAAATTATCTTCTTTATATTAAAATTGCTGTAATCATGATAAGACAAGCCCAATCAGTTAAATACAGTTGAAACTAAATGAAGAGAAATTTGTGTTTATCCTTTTGAAAATTAAGCAACTTTTTAAAATTATTCAGAAAAAGAAAAGGAAAAAATATTTTGGTCTGATAAAATCTTTCTTTGATGTATTCAGCTTAGTTGATAAGTCACAAAAGACACTCGGCTCAATCCAATGTCTACTGATTATTTTATTGCTGACAATTATGTTCCATGTGTATCTGCCCAGCCTATAGGGCAATCAGATTTTGAAGTGTTTACTTGGACATACTAGGACTTTTACGAATTTTTAGTGGCATGGCCACAGATGCATTTCAAAAGCTGAGCAGAGTATTGAGAGACAGGAAGAAACAGAAATGTGGTTCTACAGAAGGATGCTGAGGATACCATGGACTGAACATGTGAGAAATGACAAAGATTTGAAGAGGATGCAAACAAAAAGGAAACTTATACTTAACCTCAAGAAGAGACAGCTGAAGTTTCTGGGACATGTGATGAGGAAAGAGGGCTTAGAGATTCTTATAATCACAGGATGGAGAGAAAGAGAGACAGGGAAAAGCAATGCAAGACATACTTGATAGGCTTGAGCAAGTGGATAGCAGAGCATGTTTTGGGAGAGATACCAAGAGGAAAAGTGTTAAGAGCAACAAGGAATAGGGGTAAATGAAAGTTTGTGATCACCTACATCCTGAAAGGGCATGGTACATGAAGACGAAGTATGAAACCTTATTTCTTTGAGGGCTTATATAGAGAATCAGACTGTCAATTTATCATTTCTTTCTAATGTGAGGACAGTTCAGTGTATTACTGTCTACCATCTACAATCAGTACCACGCAAATGCATTGAAAACAATAATATTAAACATTTGTTTAGCATTGTAGCAAACAACTTTGCGTCATTTCTAAAAAAGAGTTGGGCAAAAGAGTGTTTTTCTGTAGAAAAAAATTAAGCTAAGGCAGAAATGAAGCAAGTGAATAAAATCAACCAACGTCAGTATTTTAGAGCAAACTTATGTCAAAATATGTGCATTAATACATGCATTGAACCTACATGTAGGTAAGACAATAAATCCATAGTCTAATGATTAAAGCATTTATTTGACAATAAATATTGATTTGTTTAATAGTGATGAATATTAATCATGTAAATTCAATGCTATATAATCAAATATTTCAGATTAAAATTCATGGTCAGGATGTGAGCTTATGGATGCATTATTATAAGTGTATATGTCATGATATCCCATGATAAACAATATATACTGGGACTTTTTAGATGTTAAGACGAGGAGTGGGTGAAAGGAACAGTTAAAGTAAAAACGGTTGATGGGAAAATTAAAGTGATAGATTTTTTTAACTACTTAGAAACAGTCATCATGATATATCTTCTCAGTTTGTCTATGTTCCTAGCATGAGACATCAATAAAAGTACTTCATTACTTCTTAGAATTTTTTACAATAAGATTCACCCTTTACAAGGCCCACTCAAGGTAGAGGGTTATGTTAGGAGGCCATTTGTACGTATAGGAATGGAAGTAACGGTTAACCCTAGCCTTGAACTAGTTAAGATTATAGTGATTGGGGAAACATCCTGTTGGAAATCAGTTCCCCAGAGCAGTGATTCATAAGAGGAAACTGTTCCAGTAGAACTTACTTCTCACCGACAAAGTATGGAGGGAATGAAGGTGGTTTGCTACTATGTAAGTGGCATGGCGTGTTCTTGTGAAAGATTTGAATTGAAAGGTTTGAATGAGATCAGGGAATATAGTTTGTTCAAGCACTTTCCATGGAAATAGTAGTAGAGCAGCAAGAGGCTTGCCAAATCCAACCAGTGAGGAAGAGATTGGAGGGTAGAGAATAATTTGTCACCCACAAGAGCTTGGAGAAACTTTTGGACTATCAAGACTGGAGGTTGCAGTCTGGGCAGCTCCTACCCAAATATGATGACAGTACTCCATGTTTGGCTTGATAAGGCACTTATAAAGGTAGAGGATAGCAAGGGGGGTCAGGTACTTGCTACAGTGGTACAGGAAGCTGACCATTTTACTTACATTTTTAGCAATGGATCATATGTACAATGTCCACTTGAGGTTGGGGGGTGAGTTTGAGACCTAATAGTCTTTTAAGGCATGGTGCCTCTCTGAGAGGGATATCCGTTCATTCTAATTAGTGGTAGTTTGAGGTCTGATCGGCAATGATTTAATGTAACTAACTTGCTCTTTGAGGTATTAAATGTAACCAGCCAGTTTTTACCCCACTGGGAAGTTAGTGCAATATCAGAAGAAAGATCAGTTACCAATTTCTGAGTGTGCTTGAGATGTTGATACCAGCATAGATGTTTACAAATAATCTGAGTATATTTTTAAGCAGATCATTTACATAAATGAAAAAGAGGGGTGGTCCGAGAAGTGACCCCCTCGGAGACACCAGCATTGACCTCTAGGGCTCTGGAGGAAAGGCCACTGATAATTACCTTCAGGGACCTACCTGTCAGGATTTTATAAACAAGATTTTTCCAGTGGTTCCATAATTGGAGAACTTGTGTAGTAAACCTTTGTACCACACCTTTGAGATATCTAATGCTATAATCATCAAGGTGTATTTTTTTGTCAAGAGCCTCACTGATTCTGTGAGCGATGGTAGTTAAGATGTTGACAGTGGATTGAGCCAACTGAAATTCATACTACTTCTTGTTAAAGAAGTTGTTCTTTTTTGGGGTGTTTGACAACCTTCTTATAGGTTATGGCTTCAAAAAGCTTACTGATGATACTGAGTAGACATGGGTCTGTATTGGGAGGGAGAAGATTGTAAGCCCGTGTTCTTGAAAACCGGGCATACATTTGACACCTTCCACAGGCTTGAGAAGGATTTCTCCTTCAAGCTGCGGTTGAATAATTCGGCTAGGATTGGGGATAATTCTGGGTTGATATTCTTAAGAACAACCACTTGAATTTTGTCTGGACCAGTGGCTTTTTTTAGAGTCAAGGCCTTTGGTAAGTCTAGAGATTACTCATGCTGTAATGTCCATTGTGGAGCAGTGGATATCGGCTCGGAATGAGAAGGCGGGGAGCTGAGTTCAAATTCCGGTTGAACACATTGCTTTCACTTACGCGCAAATACCCTTGGGAAAGGTATTAATCTGTCTCTTCCTTCCAGTTATGGATTAAATAGCAGAACAGATTGGGTTCTATAGCCTTGGTCGGCAACCAGTCTACCGCAGAAAGCAATGGCAACCTACTGCGGGATAATCTTCTGCCCAGTCAGTCATGTCTCTTTTGAGACATGATCGCCCAAGCGTGTTTCACGTATGGCACTTAACTGACTGAATGTCCACTTGAGGTTGGGGGGTGAGTTTGAGACCTAATAGTTTTTCAAGGCATGGTGCCTCTCTGAGAGGGATATCCGTTTATTCTAATTGGTGCACCCAGATATGTCATATCATCAACACAGATGTTTACAAATAATCTGAGTATATTCTTAAGCAGATCATTTACATAAATGAAAAAGAGGGATTGTCCGAGAGGTGACCCTCTGAGAGACATTACTGAGATTGGGCTAAGTGAGATGTGGGAAGTTGGGGAAGGGATGATCTTTGTTGTCTAAAGAAGTTCATCTTGTATGCCAAAGAAGATTCAACCCTGGGGCTACTTATATTTGTGGGCACAGCCACTTTACCCCTGTTCATGATTTGTTTAGTGATCTACCAGAATTCATGGGATCCAATTTGTTTCTTTGCAATCTTAGTCTGGAGTGTTCATGCATAGCTGCACTTGGTGTTTTCTAGAACTTTTTTGCAGCAATTGTGAGCAGTTCTGAATGCAGTAAGGGCCAAACTACATCGCTCCTTGTGACAGATATTGAAGTAGTGGTTTTGGTAAGTTATGGCTAAAGCACATTTAGAACGGCATATCAACGTCTGTTGGTTATTTAATGCCAAAAAGGTGGGGCTTTAAGGTATTTTTGCAATGCTAGGTTATAGTGAGAAGGTTGATTTAGTCAGATTTTAATGAAAATTTTTTGTTTTTATTTTTTTATTTTAGAAAACTGAAGATGTCTTCTATTTTTGTATTCAAAAATGTTTTACTGAGAATAATTTTTTTCCTTCAAAAATGTGTTATGGTAATAATTTTTTCTTCAAAAATGTATTGTTGGCAATATTTTTCTTTCAAAAATGTATATTTTCATATAAATCTCTATTTTTATGGATATATTTATATAAAAGTGTATTTTTATACTTTCTCCGGGTCAGGGTGGACCTGAGAACAACAGCAATTAAGAGGTGGTTTCATGCTCCTCACAACCTCCCAATCAGAGGCCTTGCTGCTGGATGCAGTTTACCATCATGTCCAAGACCAATTCAGGGATGAACCAGAGTTAGCCGACTGGTTTTGTTGGAATTTTATGGGGGGTATAAAACTCTTCATTCCAGAAAGGATCCAATCTGTGACAAGGGCAGTAGTTTTGAAAGCAGCATACTTGAAGAAAGTTGGGAGGGGAGCTGTAGGATTGAAAATTGTCCGAGTTTGCTTTTGCATAGCAAAAATCATTTTAGGGAATGGAACACCAGGAGATGCGTTAGGTTTGGCATCAATGTAGACACTAATTAGGGAATGGTCTAACATGCCTAGTGGGTGGGGATAAAACTTTTGCTAAGCATTTATCAGGACAGGAGATTAGAAAGAGGTTGAGAAGCTTATCCTGATGCCCTGTCACATCTAGTATACAGATAGGTTCTTCGAGGATCTGGTTTAGATCGTTCAGTAATATCTGTCTTCATCATTGGTTTTGTTGGAGTGAATCAACCATTCTTTATGATGGATATTGAATTCACTGCAGATATGAAAGCTAGCCAAGTTAAATTGAGTGAGGATATTATCAATCTTCTTAGATATTTAATCAAAGGTTACTGTCCTTTTGTACTGAGGGTGATAGAGAGAAAAGATAAATATGGTACTATGAATAAGTGCCATGCAGAAGTAGATATTTTTTGCGTCTCTGCCACAGGACATCAACTCTTTCATGATGTAAGCACTGAGTCTGTGGCCATGAAAATTTAGGTGGTTGTGTTTTGGTATAAGAGATGACTAGCTCAGGACTGTGAGCTTCCCTAGTGTGCTTGAGATGTTGATACCAGTTTCAGAATGTAATAAGAGATCTGGTTTGGACTGAAGAAGATGGTGTTCTACTTCTGAAAAGTTGGAATATGTGGAGTCTCCTGTTTTTTTTTTTTTTCTTTTTAGGTTGGGTTTGCTAGTTTTGTTAATTTTTATCTTTATTTGGTTTTATGTGTGTATTGGCTGGTGGAAGAATAGTAGGCAGTGACACACTCACATTGGTTTCATGTATGAATAACCTTGAGAGAATCATCCAGAGATACTGCCATTGCAGTACTCTTCATCATGGACGAGAGAGGCCCCACCAGAAACTGCTGCATGGTCCAGAAACCACTCACAAAATGGCAGTAAGACAGCCCCGATATTATACACCTGCTGATAGGATAGCCTCCTTTGGAGTTACTTCCCAACTATTAGGTGGATAACACCAAAACCCAGAAAACATCTACCTCAAGCACCCTTAATGAAAGGACAATCAACTCAGGAATGCTCAAGTGGACATGTTGCATCTGCCCAGAAGTCAAGGCAACAGAAGTCCTCCTTGGGTCAGAAATATTGTACTGATCCAAGAGCTTGCTCATGTATGTGAAGACCAATTGGGAGAAGCTGGGGTAACAAGGGTTGCTTGGGGATGCATGTGCACCCCCTACCTGCATTTGAAGTAGTATAGTCGATGGTTACAAAGGTGAGGGCATGCAACAGGTAATTTATTTATTCAGAATAAAAAGAAAAAATTCAGGCTTACAAAAGAGAAGCATTATGAATCAGAGGGAGGGTTGTAGACATGGAGTGGGGAACAGCTATAAAGTTTTAACTTCGTATAAGTCCGATTTTTTGGAAAGTGGATACACTCCAGTTTTAGTCAGTTAAGTGCCATACATGATACATGCTTGGGTAATCATGTCTCTTTTGAGAAACGACTAAGCAGAAAATTTTCCCAGAGTAGGCTGTCATTTCTTTCTGTGGTGGACTGGTTGCCAACCATGGCTACAGAACCCAATCTGTTCTACTATTCAACCATTAGCTGGAGAGAGAAGAGATGGATTTGGAGAAAGTATGTATGCATCTTATATCTCCCCAGCAATATATAGACAGCCAGAGCGTACCAGGTATTTGAAAACACAACTTTACCTGAAAATATATCAAAGACAGCCTAATATGTTATGCAACATGTACCAAATTTTAACATTTCTTTAATATGGCACCCTACCATGTTTGTGGCACAAGCCACCAACATGGCAACTCAAAGATAACCAGCTTCATTATTTTCATAGTCAAAAATGAGCTAGAAGGCAGTGGTGGGAATATATCATCTGTAGCCAAGAGAAAGAAACATTTTAAGTGGTTAGATCAGAGATTTTATACCGCGAAGTTGTGGCACACTAGTGTGCCATGTCATCCTCTTAAGTGTGCCATGAAATATTGACACAGCATACAAATAAATGTGTGTGTGTGTGTGTGTGTGGTGATGGGGGGGGTTAGTGATCATACAAAAGCTGCACAAATAGTTAAACAGAAACATTCAAATGCACACAAATTTGTGTGTATTTCTAAAAATACATGATTTTGTTTCATAACATTTAAATATCTACCTTTTAAGTGTGCTGTAATATTTTCATTTGCACCTAGGTGTGCCATTACTTAAAAAAGTTAAGAAATACTGCATTAAATGTTGTAAGTACATCTAAAATTCAGGATATCATCAACTTGTCAATATTGATCAAGTGAAGTTCACTATTAGATATAGAGTACACAGAAATGTCAGATACAAGTCCTGTGTGACGAAGAGAGGGTAATTTATGTCTAACATGCACAGCGAAGACCATGTGAACCAATCAAAACACATGCTCAAGTATGATGAGGTGCTAGGTGTGCTCCAGTTATCTGCAAATGATTCTTTTCTCAAGATCAGAAGATAAACAGAAGGAACAGATTACTTTGCATGAGCCAAAACAGA
This sequence comes from Ascarosepion bandense, assembly GCA_037127315.1. Lineage (NCBI taxonomy): Eukaryota > Metazoa > Mollusca > Cephalopoda > Sepiida > Sepiidae > Ascarosepion > Ascarosepion bandense. The sequence goes on along the minus strand of JBBBDQ010000193.1, from coordinate 1,394,788 downwards.
GGTACTTGTGGTGATGCACACCATCTGTGATGATTCTGAGAAGTCTCAAACCATGAAGACAATGTCATGCTGCTAAAAGTCATAGTCAAGCTCTGGATTGAAGGAGTGGTTCAGAGGAGACAGTATAATATCCCGACAGGAGAGTGCACCCTGCCACATGACTAAAGAGTAGTAATCCCTTGGATTACATCTGGGACAATATTGAGAGGAAAACCAACATGAAAGCAGAGAATGACATGTGTTTTTTTGTTTTTCAAAATTGAACTTGTGTATAATTTTTTTTTGTTTTTATGCTTTCCTTTTCACTCTTTTTGTTTTTCTTTATTAAGTGGCACTGTGTATGTATGTGCTTAGATTTACACATGAACACATCTTCAAGGTTGTTAATATGCATTTTTTGAACCAGCCTCTTCCTGTTTATAACCAAAACATTTGAGCAAAGAAGAGTAATGTAGAACCCTCCCCACCAAAAGTACATACAAGTTAGTGTTAACAAACTACCAGCTTCAGTTTCTAGTTTATTATTCATACCCACTGAAATGAGTTTGAAGAGTAAACAAATTTCCAACAAGATCAGATACAAATTTGAATGTTTTTACAAAAGCTAAGTCATTCCCAAGAAATACCTACAAGTTCTATGTCAGATGATTTGAATTTTGCTGATCAGTGGATATTTTAGATGCATGATTACAAAAATGAATCAAATACTCTTAAGCAAATGGTTTATCCAGTCCCTGCCAATAAATTGTCAACAATCCTTAAAGATAAATATGAAAATAAGTTTGATGCATTTTTCAATGTGGTTTTTATGACTGATAGCAAATCATAAGGTTTACCTGATATTCTCATGTTTTAAATTTGAAATTGGTTAAGAGTCAACTCTTAATTAGCTAGAAGTTTTTAGTTAATTAGCTAGAAGCTAGAATCTTATGTTCCATTTCTTGATTCTGTCTATTCATCTCCAAAACAAGTGTGAAATTTTGATTTAATAGATAGCTTAATTAGCCTGTAGTTTAACACAATTATTAGCTGAATTTTAATCTGAATTTTTCACTGTATAATAATCTTTAAGATTAATGGAGAAGTATTGGAATTAAATGCATTGACAAGGAAAGAGATTATGTTGATAAATATTTGTGTAAAAATAAATGGCTTTATTAGGCTATATACTTATTGATGTCCTTATGTATTTAGATAATTCACATCTTAATTACAATTTTTTTAAAGCATTTTTCAAAATGAGGAAAGTTTACCCTGATAGAAATTAAGTTGAATTTAGTTGAAGTTCCACCATAACCAAAAAGATTCAGCAAAGAAGAAAATTATTATGTCTTCTTCCGTTAATTATTCTGTATTCCTAAATTCTTTGCAATTCTTAATATTTAGACGGGAGAAATTCTCTCAAGCCCAAAACAAAAGAAAATTTAATGAAAATATAGACATTTTTACATTAACCAGTTGAGAGCAATTAACAAGAGATCTCATGAGAAATTTCTTGGTCTTGTTTATTTATCTTTTTAAGAATATGGCAAGGATTTAGTGATTCAAGATAATTTGTAGATGTTAAAAGTGAAAGCATGGAATGGGTGATGAGATGACATCACAAAAAATTATTCTGTTCCTATGCGGTTAATCTACAAACAAAAAGAACAAAACTTACCAATATTATTCTGACAATCCTTAGAATTCCAGCAGTATTTACATCCATGTGGACATTGGTCAACACATTCCCTAGGGTCCTTATTATCAACAATGGAATGGCTGTCCGGAGCCAGCGAAGTGATTTTTGTCCAATCAATTGTTTGAAGGTAGCAGAGGTTAGGACTTTTGTTAAAACGTACAGCTCCACGCTGAATAACTGTCAGGCTGCTCAAACCCAGTTCTTCAAGATCAGGCATTTCAAATGCAACAAGAGCATAATTGTAAAAAAGCTCCTGTCCTCGGATTACAGCTAAATTTGGGAATATATGGCGCAATGTTTTGAGTCCATAGGCACGATACATAAGCAGATAGTCAGTGATCTCCACCAACTTGGGAAAATGTAGGCTGACATACTCCTCGGGCTTAGCATAATCCAGCAGTAAAATGCGCAAGTTGCCCTCTATCACAGTACAATCTTTCAACAGGTTAAACTGCTCCACTCGGTTCTTAATTACAATACTTGGACATACTGCAAAACACAAAAAATATAGAAAAAAAATATATGTTGGCTTTTTGTAGATACATTGGTCAGGTTGATGAAAATTCAAGTTTAAAACAGGTTTAATGCAAAAAGTAACTCACCTTGTTTTGTTTTTTTAAATTATACCAGTAACTGAATATAAAAGACTTGATTTTAATATCTGATATCATCATTAATTTATTATCATCTCAATCTAAAAGTTATTTAGATAAATAGATTTTTAAACAGATCAAATTTTTCTTTTTTAGACTACTTATACACAGTACCATGTAAAAGTCAAAGGCCACATTAAACTATAAATTTTTAATAAATTACCTACTTGTAAAAGAATGCTCTGTACCTGTTTTTTCACAGAGAGTACATTGACTCTATATGTCTCATTTACATAGCTAGACTTCATAGTCTCCTGCTGGGGTATCAAATTTGAGAGAAAAATATTTGCTAACCTACAAAAATGTCCTTTGGCTTTTGCATGGCACTATAGAGTAAGTGTTGATAATATGACTGGGAACAACTGATAACTTTTAGAGAAAATTTTGCAAATGTTTGAAAAATTAAAAAAATTTCTTATATTTCTGGAAAAAGAAATTTTAATAAAGCCTAGTGCTATGTAAGAAAAAATTGTGAAAAGTAAAACTCTTGGTATATGAAAAAAAAAAAATCCCAGGTGCCAAATAAAAATCCCCTTACTTGTTATATATTTTTTTTATTTTTTCACACATTCCCCCAGGAGTTTATTAAAAACCCTACACTTATTAATTTTGGACTATTCAGTTACCCTGTAAAATTTTGTCTTGTACTGTGGTAGAAAACCAGTGCAAACTTTCTTTTAGTGAAATATCATGTGTTCAAGTCATTCATTAATAGATATTTATTTATATTGTAATGTTGACAAGACATCATGAAAATACATTTCATTTTGTTAAAACATTCTACTTTAAGACATTAACAGACATTTATTTTTAGTTTTTCAAGGTCTTGTTATAGCTTGAACAATGTTTTTTATCATTTTCAAATCACGTCATTAATTGAATCCTACTCGTTTATTAGAGCCCTGACACATAACCTCAACCATTATGAACCTCACTTTTATTTGGCATTGGAGAGTAAAAATGTAACATAAATAATTTTCTATTTATATAATAGAAGACTTTAATGTTAAAAATTAAAAAGAAAAGCAAAGAGCAAAGTTTGCTTCTTTTAAGCAAAACATTAAACAACTCAGCTTCATCATAGCTGAATTCTTTTGTGATTAGTTATTTATAGGGGGAGATATGAGAATGAATTATCTTGAAAAGAATGCCTTACCAAATTGAACAGAATGACTATGTGAATTTAAATATCCAATTAATAACTTAAGCTAAGGTATTAGTTAAATAGTGAGGTAGATAGGGATCCCTAGTCTTGGATGACAGCCAGTCAAGAAGAAGAACAATATAAAACTGAAAGCAATAGCAAGTGACTCCACTATTTTTCCTAAGAATTAGTAGCAAATTCATAGATAATAAGGAAAAAGGAGTCTGTGGAGAGACATGAATGCTTACATCTCTAAGGGACAGTCAGTTAATTTATATATGTGATACATGTTTGGGCAATCATGTCTCATTTGAGACATGACTGAGTAGGCAGAATATTTTCCTACAGTAGGTAGTCATTACTTTCTGTGGTAGACCAGTTACCAACCAAAAGCTATAGAACCCATTATGTTACACTATTCAACCCATAGCAGGAAGAAGAAATAGATTAATACCTTTCCCAAAGGAACATGGCACTTAAAAAAAACGAAAAAAAACACTTCATATAACTCTGAATGTATCATTGAAAAAAGCGTGTATATCTTGTTTTGCAACAGGATGATATCATTTCCATTGTTCTTAATGATTATTATGCAGTACACCCAGACTTTTTATTCAATTATGACCAACGAAATACATTGCCATAAAACAATTATTTAGAAATTGTCTACATCATGAGGGATGACTGGATATTTTATACATTCTGTTAATCAGAATCTTAAAAGAATGAGTATTTTTCAGTGCATCCATGATGCTGCCAAATGTGACACAAGGTCAGTTTAAAGTGGGTTTAATAGCAAAACCATGAAAAAATTGCCCAAGCCCACTCTGTGTTTCTTCTTCTGAGAATGCCAGGCAATAAATCCAGAATCTTCTCGAAGGAGAGGTACTGCTTGGAGGGAAAGGCCCCCTGGGGCTTGGGTCGAAAATATATCTAAACTTCCCTGTTATATTCATTACCACAGTTACTGTACATGATAATTAACCTTGATGCATAAATGAATAATTAATTATCCATTTAATTTCTGTTACCTTGTTATAAGGAAATTACCATCCTAAATAATAGTTATGTCATTATATTTAGTCGGTTTATATCGGCTCGGAACGAGAAGGCAGGGAGCTGAGTTCAAATTCCGGTTGAACACATTGCTTTCACTTACGCGCAAATACCCTTGGGAAAGGTATTAATCTGTCTCTTCCTTCCAGTTATGGATTAAATAGCAGGACAGATTGGGTTCTATAGCCTTGGTCGGCAACCAGTCTACCGCAGAAAGCAATGGCAACCTACTGCGGGATAATCTTCTGCCCAGTCAGTCATGTCTCTTTCGAGACATGATCGCCCAAGCGTGTATCACGTATGGCACTTAACTAACTGACTGACCCTTTATCTTCATGAGTATATTAACTAGTGTCATATTTACATACTTGTCTCCTTTCACTACACACCAGTTTCAGATTGTAGCTTTCACACCCAATAAACATTTTATTAAGAGAATTATTTATGACATAATATAAAAATATTAACAAAATCAACCATAATTTTATTTATTAAACTATTGGTTACCTGAAGATGAATTTTTAATGCTTGTTATATGTTGTTTTAATATTGTCAGATATACAAATGTAAATACGAGGTCTGTAACGGGACTGGATGTATGGTGTGAGTTATGAGTGAAAAAGGGATAAGCAGATTGTGTTATCATCTAACCTAATTTCTTGGAAGTATATAACTATGTGCGTTGTGGTGCAGTCAATATCGACTTGGAATGACAAATCGGTGAGCTGAGTTCGAATTCCAGCCGAATTCATTGCATTCACTTACGCACAAATACCCTTGGGAAAGGTATTAATCCGTCTATTCCTTCCAGTTATGGGTTAAATAACAGGACAGATTGGGTTCTATAGCATTGGTCGGCAACCAGTCTACCGCAGAAAGCAATGGCAACCTACTTTAAGAGGAAAGGATTAAATTTTCGTAATTTTAAATTTACTATCAAGAAAATAAAAATACTCATTTTTCATTCATTTTTTTCTTTCACTCTAAGTAACCCCTTGCATCTTAGTGGCATTATCAGCTTGCTTGGGGTTAAATGATTTAGAAACTTTTTTGACCCAATTTATAACCATAAAAATGATTATAAATGCGACTCCTGCTTCAGTAAGAAAGATCAAGTTGTTCATTTATTTTTTTGAAGAGATGCTTTGTAGAGCTTAAAACTAAGTAGTAACTACCAAAAAACAACCACATCACTTAAATAAAAATAAAATGACTTACACTTGCAGTAATCCATATCAGCTTGATTGACAGCTTCTTGACGGATACAAGATTCATTTTTCAAAAAACATTCATTTTGATACATCTGACGATCTGAGCCACAAACTGGTGGTCTGAAAAAAAAAAAAAAAGAATAAAAATAAAGATAAAATGTACCAATTATTACTATTAGGTGCAATATCAGTCAATTTACATGTGTTACAGAAGGTGTAAAAAAGGGGAGGTGATACAGTGAATGGATCAGCAACATGTGCAGCAGGTGAAAAGAGGAAAGGACAGAAGTATTCAGGATGGCAGACTAAAACATACTATGAAACAAGAATTAAAATGATATGAAAATATACTCATTGAAAACGGTATCTATGGGCCATAATGGTATATATATATACAGTAAACTAGCAGAAAAGAAAAACAGTTTCATTATTAACACAATTTTGTTAATTTGAAGAGATAAATCCATTAAAATTATAAAGTATAGTGAAACTCGGTCTGAATAAATGAGAGTGAAGAGAATAAAATAATGGTCATTTCTATGTATCTCCTTGATTTATAAAAATATTTTGAGGTAGGTGGTAAATGAATAATATATTCACTCTTTTTTATTCTTATTATTAATGTCATTCTTATAAGGCACAAAAGAATATTTTTTTAATTAAATATTTGTTGTCTATATTGACAAAGCTCAGCATCAAGACAAAAAAGAAATAAAGAAAAAGGAAGATTCCAATCTCAATGTTTCAAGTGACGAAATGTGGCCTGTCTTGAAAATCAGCATTCAAAATACCAGTTTTTAACTGAACTTAAGCATTAATCTTTAGCGTCAAACAGAAATACTAAAATATTTTTGTCACAGGAGAGGTCACCATTTTGCTAATTTCATTGAATCAGTTATCATCACACTATAAGTAATACTAACTTCACCCTCAGGTAACAAAAGTACTTTTTAATCCCTAATGAAATTAAGTTGAAAACAAAACAACTAGAATTTCATTAATCAATGTTCTTGCTTGAGAGAATGAATGCCAAAGTGAAAAAAATACTTAAATTATTCTAAAACTTATATAATTAGTTTAACCGTATATCTGGTTTGGCACAGACTGTTCTAATAAACTGTTATAGATATAAACCAACAGTATTTTGTGGATGTGTCAGCCCCAAAGCATAGTGTTGACTCAAGAATACACTTTATTGTGTACAGGGTTCTCACAGATCTGTATAAAAATAATTCCAGGACTTTTCCAAGACCTATTTTAAGAAGTTTCAAGAACTCTATTGAACAGGTGAAGAGGCTCATCCCTTGTTTCCTGTTTAGGATGCGGTTTCCGATTTTCTCTTTTCTAATCTTTTCACACCTATGTAGCCCCCTGCACATCAGTGGCGTTACCGCCTTGCTCGGGGTGATTTGATAAAAAAAAAAAAAAAACAACAACAGATGCTCGCTTGTGCACACACACAAAGTGAATGGGCATCAATTTCAAAAACACAAACTTTATTTATTTTTTAATAGTTTGACAGATGAGATGTTCAAAGAAAATCTACAGCTGGTTCCAATAATTCATGTCACATGGATCAGTTGAAAGCAGTGAAGAAATCAAAGTGTTAAAATCTAAATCACAATTGAATGCAGATCTGGTCATGTTACATATTTAGTGTAGCATTCTGCACAGCCTGGAGTTCTACTGCACTAAAAAATTTCGAATTACACACTTTAATCCTTACTGCAACACATTTCAGTTATCTAGACAACTCATGGTTTGTGAATGTTATAAAAATTCTTGATGACTGTACATTTGTCGGGAAGTTGTGTAATGTTTTTAATGAACAGAACTAGAAATAGAAATTTTCACAAAAAGACAATGCATTTTAGCGACCTCTACTATTCATGACTTTCATTGCAGATGGCATAGAACACGATGTTAACATTTTTTCAGTTTATCTAGTTTAGCATTTATCTCCTCTTCCTATTTTAATATCTCTATGGACTTGTACTTTGCAGATCTTTGTATGGCATTGGACTTTGTGATAAGTGTGAAGTTTTGAGTCTAATGACAGCTATATTGAGAAAACTGAATAGACTTGATAAAACTTTGTGTTTGACTTTCAAGCTTGTTTTTTGGTCTTTAGTTCCATAAGCATGAATTTTCATTTTTGTTCAGCTGCACCTTCCTGCCCTTTTTTTCTTCTCAGCCTCAAGGTATTAGTTGTATGCTGTTCTGGTATTGAAAACACTGCAGAGAAGACCTGGAGTCATTAGAACATTCCCAGCACTTTTAACTGTGGCCAAGTAGTCCGTGATAATGTGCTGTGTACCGAGTTTGAATTCCAGCTGATATTGCTTGCATTCACTTACATGCAAATACCCTTGAGAAAGGTATTAATCCGCCTCTTCCCTCCAGTTATGGGTTAAATAACAGGATAGATTGGGTTCTATAGCTTTGGTTAGCAACCAGTCTACTGCAGAAAGTAATGGCAACCTACTGTGGGATAATCTTTTGCCCAGTCAGTCATGTCTCAAAAGAGACATGATCACCCAAGCGTGTATCACATATGGCACTTGACTGACTGACCAGTCTGCTGTTTCATGTTGTAAGTAGAAATTTCTTTATTAATTGAGAAACCTCTCTATACTGAGGCCTGTCCATGAGAGAGTACCAGCAGTCTGTGAACAACTACCAGTTTTTGATAGGCAAAGAGCAGAACAAAATGCTCAGATGGTCTTCATGCTTGCTGAAATTTTTGAAAGCAACATTTCCAGCAGCCTCTTAAAGTCTTTGTACTGACTGATGATATCACAATCAGACTTGCTGACCTGTTTTCTATCCATCATTTGGAAAAACATCTTTTTAGATTGCCTTCTGTGGCAGATTTTTACTCCACCCAAACCCCTGATCTGGGGTTCAGCTATGCAAGTGACCTTACAAGAGAATATCTAAGGGAGACTTTGCCAGAAGTTTCTCATTGATGGATATAATCTTTGTTGCAATTCTGCAAGCAAATAAATCTTTTGTTGACATTTCCTTTTTTGGATAAATTTTGCATAGCCTTATCTGCCAGAAATCTACACACAATTATTACAGCATCTTTATTCATGTTTGTGTTTGACAAAATTCTTATAAATTTATTCAGTTTGGAAAACGTAATTTTCTTTTTAGTGTGCTCTTCCTTTACAAATCTTAAGAGTTTCATGATCATGCTAAAAAGATCATCTGCAAGGAAAGGAAGCATGTATTGTTCTGATATTTTATCAGAAACAATTTCAATATCTTTCGAAAGAGACAAAAAAATTTGCAGTTTCACTGGAAATAAAACATCATTAAAGTTTGACAACACTACAGAGAAGGTCTGGGGATATTTTTCTGTTTTTTAATTAAGTCCACAAATTTGATGATGACATCTGGCCAAATGTCTAGGGGTTGTTCACATGTTTGTACATTTTCTAACCATCTCTAGCAGAAATACAAAAGTAAAGGGACAAGGTTGCCAAACTGAACTTTTAATATAAAAACCAAGCAATAAAAGTCAAATAAGTTTTAATATATTTCATCATTTTTTTAACACTTACGACAAAAGCTAGAGATACAGGTCATTATTAGCTTGAGAGAACTTCATATGCTACAGATTTCAGAAAGACTACGACTTCAAGCAATATTTCTTTCACACCTGGACTTTTGAGAATTTGTAACATAAATGCAATTATTAAACCTGACAGTTACCCAATACCACATATTCATAAATACTTTTCCAAATTACTGAATAAGATTTTTTTCTAAATTAAATTCCCTGCATGTTTTCCATCAAATACCAATGAAAGAGAAAGGCATAGGAAAAAGACCACAATTACTAGATCCTTTGAATTATATGAATATTTGTACATACATTTTGGTTCACAAAATAATACAGGTTTGACATTTTCAGATTTATGGAGAACAAGTTTTCTGTCTCTTCATATATGCAGCTAATATTTTACTTATATTAAACACAGAAGAACAACACTCTGAAGGTAATGAGAAATATTTTAGAAAATCCCATTGATAAGTATAAGCTTTATATAAATTATTTTCTAGCTGGTCTAACTCATACAATCAGTAATCAATAAATGAATGATTTCCCCACACTAAGAGACTCAAAGTTATTTTAGTCAGTTTCTAGAAATGGGGAAATTCTACAGAAAGCCTGTTCCTAATCGTGCAGATTAGATACAACTTCCAGAGATTAATAAAAACGATAATGCCAAGGAATTACAGTTGATAAAAAATCTATAATGTGCAAAAAAATTTGTGGCACATTTCATCCTTTAGGATTACATTGGACTAAGTGATGCTTGCACTGATGTGACTACACATGCATATGAAGGAGAGAGGATGCTGAGAATTTTAAATTTAAATTATTTTTTATTTTTTTTAAATAGATGTATAACATATATAGTTTGATTTCATTTAGTTTATTTTTGTCAATGTTTCCATCATTTTTGTTATTAAATATTGCACATGGTGAGGACAGAAAATCTGCCAAGGTAGGTGAAATGTTGTATGAAACTGGACATAAATTTACTGCTGATGATCTATCCATTAAAGCACTTTCTAAACATTTCCATCTTGGGAAATTATATATCATACATACATGATTTAATGAAAAATATGAAATCTGTGATAAATATAGAAAAAAATGAACATCTGCAAAAAAAGTGCTCAACTAATATAGAAATGTTATGCTAAAAAAAAAAAAGAAATTTAATGCCTTATTGCTTGATACTGAGTACTATGATTAAAATAATTGCTTGCTTAAAAAACATTATGAAAAAATAACCTATTCAACCATATTTTTAGCATAATATGCTATTTTTTATATAAGGCATTCGTAAATATTTTTAAAAAAATCCTCACTAAATTCAACACACTCATCATCTTGATTCAAATGTAACTACCATCTAATTACAGATACTGTATGATACAGGAGTAATGTTGCAGATTGTTAATAATGAACCAGTTTTTATTGGTTTCTCTTTATAAAAGAACTCACAGAAAATGAAATATTTCACATTTGACTGCAAATGACTAGCTGCATATTTAGCTGCACTGCATTTAAAATCATAAACTGAAGGTTAACATGTTACCTTATTCATAGACCATAAATCACTAACATCAACTTGAAAACAAAACAAAAAAAAGCTCTTATGAAGTTTGACAAACAGCAATGATACTGGTCTTTAAAACTGAATATATTGCCAATATTCACTACATTTGAGCTAAGTCTTTTCAAAGCCAATATATGCAGTAACTGTTTACAATTTACCAGTTGCTATTGAGCAAGAAGATGTTAATGAAATAGAAGCTTATATGGACAGATTGAAATCTTACACTGTGGGCAATAAGTCACTATTACATGACATGTCAACACTTCTCCAAAACCATTTATGTCACAGAAGTGACATAACACTATTTTGGAAAATGTCACATAACACGTTATGCAAAATGTCACATTTGGAACATAAAAGATATATAGAAACTGATATTGAATTGATACTTTTAGACAATCATGAACAGGAAGATCATCTCATAGACTAAAGAGTGCCTTAGTTGTCAACAAATAAATACCATATCAAATGAGAAGTAACTTAACTTTTCCTACTATCTAGATGTTTTGAAACAGTTCACATTGATATTGTAGATCCATTACCATTGGGTATTTCCTATAACAATATCTATTCATCTCTGACTAGATATATTTTTAACATGTATCAAGAGAACTACTTGATAAACTGAAACCATTAGTTATTTTAATAACAGTGGCAATATTTTTCCTTAAAAAAAAAAAAAGCATGATGTACCCCTTTATATATTCAAACAATACAATATTGTGTTTGCTATACCAGTTGCAAAGCATCTGAATGAATAATGTTAGAAATTTGTAACATTTTATGAGGTGAGTGCTAAACTCACTTGTGTCGAACAACTAGCGTCCCAAAAAAAGTTTACAATGGACAACAAGAAGAGTTAAATGTAGAAAGAACTAGTTTTACAGTAACAAGAAAGTTGAACTTGAGTTTTATTTAACAGCATATCAACCACTGTGGGTTATTTAATGTCAACAAGGCGAGGTTTTAGGTATTTTTTTAATGTTCGGTTATAGTGAGAAGACTGATTTAGTCAGATTTTAATGAAAATAAAATTGTTTTTATTTATTTATTTTAGAAAACTGAAGATGTCTTCTAGTTTTGTATTCAAAAATGTATTGCTGGTAATCATTTTTTCCCTTCAAAAATGTATTATGGTAATTTTTTTCTCCTTCAAAAATGTATTGTTGGAAATATTTTTTCTTCAAAAATGTATATTTGTATATAAAAGTCTATTTTTATGCTTTCATAGTGTTTTGTCCCCAGTTTGGGAGTTAGCTATTTGCCCATAGCTGGAACCCTCTAACAGGTGCTACCACTCCAGGTTAGGGTGGACCTAGGAACAAAAGCAATTAAGAGGTGGTTCCATGCTCCTCACAACCTCCCAATCAGAGGCCTTGCTGCCAGATGCAGTTTACTGTTATACCCAGGACTCAAGAAAGTTGAGAAAAATTTAGGAGAAGACTCAACTGCAATTAATGATTATTGAAATTAAATGTGGCAAAAAGAGATCTAATTAAGAAAGTTTCAAGAAATTAGGTGTATTGAGTGGTTCTTCAGAAATCAAACCCAGATATCTTAGTAATTTAGCATAACTGGGTGCAGCCTTGTCACTAATCACAGCACTTGCTAATATGAGTGAAAAATGATAACTTTAAAAAATTTTAACTGAGGAAGTTAATTCATCTTTAAAAACCTGAGAGACTAAATTGTTTACATAAATACATAAGAAGGATGTGGTTTCTTAGAATAATTTTGGTGAAAAAGGAGTTCTAAAAGAAAAATTCGGCCAAAGTCAATGGGCCATGTAGGTTATTTACATAGTCACTAGAGATTTTATAGGAAAAAATAGTTTTGGGAAAAGTTGATTAAAAAAATATAAAAATAAAAAAATTTGATAAAAGAAATCTAGTACCAAAGTATTAAGTAATTATAAAATTAATGGTTAAATGATACCATTATATCATAAATTATACAAACTGACTAAAGCAACAATTTGCAAGATGTTATCAGAGAGAAGAGAGACAAAAAGATGCTGTCAAAGAAGAGTGGAATGATGGGAAAACAGACATGGGCAAATACAAAATGCATGGATGGATAGAAAAAATAACATTGCAATAATAAGCTAAGTTTCTTTCAGAAAAAGATGAAATAGCCAACATAGGCTACTGCCATTCCATCATCATTACTGACATTGCAAACAAACAATTCAAGTTTAAGGTTCAAGTAGAATTGAACTAGAGCTAGGAAAGTTAGTTCACTGTGTCAAACAAGAATTTTTTTTTTGAGAGAATCTATCTTACATATTTATAAGTCTACCATTTATCCTTGCTTTGAATATTGCTGTTACTTATGGTCTGGTGCTCCTGATATGCATTTAGAAATTATTGATAAAATCCAAATAAAAAAAAAAAAAAAAAAAGAAAAAGAAAAAAGGAATGTTATTGTTGCTGGTCTTGCATCTTGGCTTCAGTCAATTTTCTACTTCCATTAAGTAACTTCTGTGTCTTTTCTTTGAATACTTTCATGGTAATTATTCTGATAAATTTTCATCTATGGTACCTAGACTTTCTAAATTTAAACACAATGGTAGATTGGTGATTAGGTCTCATCATTTTACAGTTGAAATGGCTAGTTGTAACAAAGCCCTATGCTAACAGGTTCTTTTTATTATACTTCCTGCTTTTTTCTCTGTTAACCTTAATTTTTAAAATTTAAATGCAATGTCAATCATTATCTTCTGTCTTGTTAATTCTTGTTCTTTTATTGTTCTCCCTTCTTAATACTGTTTTTTCTCATATTTTGTAACACTCAGTAACCACTTGTGCCTTACTTGGGGTAAAAAAAAAAAAAAAAAGTCAAGGAAGATACCAGTTTGAAACAACAATGTACTCAACGACTAAAATTAATTGTTTCATTAATATCTGACATGCTTTGTCATTATTTCAAGGTTCAATCAACCTCAGACTTATGTGACTTGTGGCTAGTTTGTAATGGTTAAGCTCTGAGCTTGGGAATTCTGATATTCTAAACACAATATGGGTGGAAGATTCTTCCAAACCAGTGACCAAATGTAAACCCTTCTACTATCTATAGCGTTATATTTGATGTATTAATCAAACATCTTGATGCTGAAATTAGCATGGAAAGTTACAGAATATAGTGTTATATTTGAGAGCCACAATTAGGATATAAGATACCCATAGAGAAACCGTGACCAGGATGATTTTACTTCCATCCAAAAGGCTTCACCATACAGTTGATGGCTTAAATTTGGTAGTTGTGATCAGAATTATATCTGGTGTACGTAATATTACAGTTCTCACAATCTTTGAAGAAGCAACAGTAAAATTGTTTTAAATGGTACAGGTATATCCAGTGCACAAACAAAATACTTTGAATCTATTTCACTTGGGTATGATTTGTGGTTAATACAGGGGGGTTGGTGCTGAAAAATAGATCATTTTGATATTTTTTAAATGTTTTTTTTATGTTCAGTGCTTAAGGGTAAGCATTTTCTAAATGTACAACCCAAATAGTTATAGCACTAGCTTGAGAAGGAAAGAGAATGAAACCAATAGGAAGTAATCCATCGACACTGTAAACCTGAGAAGAAGGAAGTCCTTGAAATCAAAAGAGGATTGTACAAAAAAAATAACAAAAACTTTAGTAGAGAGGCTCTTATGTTGTGACAAACATTATATATACACACAAAGAATCTCAAGCTAGCCAAAACCGCGGTAGGTTTTGGCTAGCTTGAGATTCTTTGTGTGTCTTTGCTCTACTTTTGTATATCGTTTGTACTTTGTATCGAGCACTTTTTCTTTTTCTTGTGGTTGGTTCCGTTTGGGTTTTTTTTCCTTTACTGCGGAGTATCGTATGTCTTGTCCTTATTCCGCGAATTTCTTTTTTTTCTCCCCTTTTATCCGACGCCTTAGTGCACCGGATTGTAACGGAATTAGGTTCTGTTTGTTAGTGGTTTTTCTAAAGGTTTATCTTAGTATAAATTTACAACCTAAATACTTACAGAGTCTATTTAGTTATTATTTTGAGTATATATATATATATATATATATATATATGCAATTTGTTATATATATTATATTATTTATATATTATATATACGCGGTACTTATTTAAAAGCGCTCAATATCAGTGATAGAGCAGACATATTCATATAGATAGGTGTGAGTTTGTAACCCTGGGTTTCACGCTCTTGCGATTGTCAGAGCGTGAAACCCAGGGTTACAAACTCATGCCTATCTCTCTCTCTCATATGTATATATATGTTTAAACTTGTGCTAAGGGAAAATTAACAACATTGCTTAAAATTTTACCACACCTAATAGTAAAATTTGACCACACCTAATAGTAAAATTTCAAGCAATATTATCGTTACTTTTGAATTTGTTTGTTAGGATAGGTTAAAAGGAGGTAAAAATGTTACTTCACAATAACATTTTACCTACACTCCCAAATTTATTCAACTGAGTTCTGCACTGATTTTTTGGTTGGTTGTTGATCCAGTTGTCTAAGAAAGTAACCTTCTTAGAATATAAAAGAATCTTTACTTATACCTGACTTTTTCTTTCCAGATATTTTTTCTTTTAATTTATTGTTAGTCATGAGCCCAATGAAAATGATTACAATGAAACAATGTCAAGTAATCTTACTGTATAATTTCTGAACCAGAAAAAGAACCATTTTTGCATTGAATCATTACATGTGATGAGAAATGAATAATCTTTAGAGTAATTAACTACTGGCTTACTCTAAGAGAGTAAGCCAGTCGTTGAATGCAAGTGAATCACCAAAACAATGTCCAAAAATTCAACTGCACCCTAAAAAGTTAATGGTTACTGTATGGTGATCTTTCAAAGGGGGTATTTATTACCAAGGGGAAAATAATAACAGCAACCTTGTATTGTGGAGAAATTGAGTGTATGCATGAAAAATTGAAAGACGAAACATCCCAGACTTGTGAATAAAGATGGTCCAATTTTGCTGCATGGCCACATGCTTCTCAATCAACTGCCCAAAAGAAATTTTACCTCATCCTATCTATTCATGTGATATTTCTCTTACTGATTACCACTTATTTACGCATTTTGATTCTTTCATATGCAACAAAATATTTTCCAATAAGGAAGATGTAATCAATGCATTTGAACTGTTTATCATATCAAAGAATGAAAATATGTTTTTAAGATGGGTTCAAGAATTTAGAGGTAAATTAGAGAACAGTCATTCATTAGTATGGTGTCTATTTCAACTAAATAAATTAGTAGTTATTTAACATTTCAGAAGCATTTTATTAATTTCCTATAAAGTACATAATTTCATGCATGACAACTTTATTTTCTGAAAAATAAAGTTGAAAAAACAAATTACTAATGGATAATATTAATATCATATGAGAATATTATTATAGTCTATACACACATTATATAATAAATGCCAAGGGCAGTGAATGAAACTTGCTTCATATACAAGTAGGTTAAATAAAAGCTACATTTTATATTAATGTTCAACTTTATACCAACAGAATTGTCTAATTATTACTATCTATAAGATAGAGACTGGTTTATTTTGTAATCCTACTTTAATCTATCACACACAGACAGATAAAGAAAAAAAAAATGGTCTGGCAAGAGGCCAAAACAAGAGATCACTTTTGAAGAATGAATTCATGACACTAGCAAATTAGTTTTCAAACATTGTAGTGTTGATTTTGATTCTTACTTCACTATTTTAGTTCTATGCCAATCTAAGCTAATCTCAAGATGTAAATTTATATTATATTACTAGCTGTACCCGGCCATGCGTTGATGTGGCTCAGCTTTAGTTAAATTGAAAAATTTATTTACTAAACCAACAAAATAAATAAATGGGATATCAATGATAATTCGTTGAAAAAAAAAAAAAAAAGAATAGAAAATTTTTTTAAAAAAAAGAGAAGAGATTTATGTTGTTTACACCTGTAAAACAAGAAATATATTTACTAAGACAACGAAATGGGAATTGTGCACTAAATTTGAGAATTGTGTATAATTATTTATATAGATCGTATGTGTATGAATTTCGTATTTGCTCACAGAAATTCTAGAATATATAATTTCGTTTGCCTTGAATGTGGAGTTTTCCTATGTTTTCTATGAAATAACAAAGTTGTCTCTAAAGGTGTCTATATTGAAAATTAAAGGTTTTACCTCAGCTCTAATTGAGTTTGCAAAATATATATTTTGTTAATATTGTAATATTTATTTATATTAGGTATATAAAAACGGGCCTGTAGTCAATTAAAATGCTAGTAAAATTTCAAAACTATTGGTGCAGCCGTTTTCTAGATTAGCGGATAGTAACAAACAGACAAGTATATTTTTAATTAATATAGATGTATTTAATGCATATTTTCAGTGTATGTTTGTTTAAATTGGAGAAAATTAGTCATATATAGGAAAATCCACTGACTGCAGGAAGGAAAAATGGGAGAAAGAATAATTAATATCAAAAAGAAATTAGATAAAAGTAAAAATGTATTATATATTTACACACAGATAAAGACATTTAGAGGGGATTGTTGGTAAATATTTTAGCAGGCAATACAAATAGATATAAGATTTGCCATTTAAGTTACATTTGAAAAAAAAAAATTGTTACAGGAGTGGCTGAGTAGAATCAGATCAAGTTTAACATGTGCTCTGCCTATGTCAGCTATTGCATGTATGGACTTGAAAAATCCACTAGAAAGAACACAAAATAAATAAATAGGTCTGTTTCAGTGAAAATATTTTTTCTTTTATCTTAAAAGTTGTTAAATATTTATTTGTGTGTATGTGCAATAAAAAACAATTACAGAAGAGAGAAGAGAAAAGAGGAAATGCATCAGAGAGAAGGAAAAGAGAAGGTGGGAATGCACCAGAAAGAGAAAAGAAAGAGGAAATGCATTAGAGAGAAAGAGGTATTGGATCAGAAAGGAGAGAGAGAGAGAGAGAGCGAGAGAATGGAATGAACTGGCAAGAATAATAGCAAATGCTCATGTAGTATTATAACCAGTGATAGTCTTGGTATCCTGGCCACTGGCTCAGCAATGTTCTTGACAAGAGACCTCTCCACTAACCTTTTGTTTAGATGAGATATGAAGAAGTCTCTAGGTCAGATTGAAACATTACAAGGCCATTCCAGCCACATATCAAACAAAAGTTGATGAATAAGAATATCTGGCAAATTTTTAATAAGACATAGTTTATTTTAGCTATTGGTTACACAGGTTTAAAAAAAAAAAAAAGCTATTTTCTTTTCCTAATTCTAATGCTTGACAGCAATGTGCAGTAGTCTGTTTTGCATGTTATAGACTTCTACTATGACCTCTTTAGACTGTATCTTGCATCTCTGTTCATGTTGGCGTGTGCCTGCCTGCATGTCTATTCAGTACTGCCTAAAGTATTATGTGCTGTCATATCCAATTATGTATTAAGATTCAACCATTAATTTATGCTCTCTAAAGGTTTCCTTTGTTTAGAAAAGTCATGGCCAGTTCTCCACTTGACTAAGTTCAGATAACAATTTCTTGAAAACCATTCTAAGAACTGCCAGAAAATATGTGTATGTAAACAAAAAAAAAAAACCCACATGGCCTATTTGCTTTCATAAATGCCAATTCTCCAAAATTATTTTGCTTAAGAAACCATACAAATCTGATGGGTAAGTCTTTATATACACAACTTAATATCAAGGGATTTTAGAGGTAAATTACTTTATCAGCTGAAGTAAAGAAAAAAAAAAAAACAAAAAAAAAAAACAACAAATTATCACTTATGATCAATTTGCCTTAGTGTAGCAACTGGGTACAGGTCATTAAGTTATCTCCAATTCAATTTTCAGCTTAATTCCTTAAAAAACCCCTCAATCCATCCAATTTATTGAAACTAACTTACTTTTTTAATTAGTTCTTTTTCCATATTTCATTCCTATATTCATTAAATGCAATCAAGCGTTTTTTCATGTATTTCTCATGCTATATCTTAAAATGGGTCTTTTCAACATTTAACTTGAATTTTGTTTGTTGTTAATTATCCTTTGGGCACTAATACACCACCAATCTTGTTACACTGGTTTGATTGTAAAAAAAGAAGCTAATTTATGATCAATATCAATGGGTAGAGTGATTCAATGTGTACAACTACATGACCTAGCTACTTTGGTGATATAATATCCACACTGGCATATATCACCTGCTTCTCATTATTATTAATAGAAGAGAAGCAGAAAAGGAAGCATCATCATAATGACCATCATCAAGCCTAGCTATCAAACAAACAATTCTCTTATTTTGTCCAATATCTTTCTCTCAGTTGTTACTAGCTTTCCTAACAGAGCATTTCTGACATTCTTTTTATGCATAAATCTCAAATACATCATTTATTTCTAAGTTTTTGTTTCCCACATCATTACACAAATAGTGTTCTATTTCAAATATATATAATGAAGAATTACCTGATATTTTCAATGAAAATATGCTATAATCTCTTGTATGTATGTATGTATGTATGTACATGCATACATATGCACAAGAAGGCTGCAAAAGTAGGTATACAGTAAGCAATATCATACTTGTTCTAAGATTCAAAAGACAGAAATTATGGAGAATTAGGATTATCAATGTCCTGAAGGGACACTGCACATAGAAAATTTGGTTCGTTTGTTTGTTTTACCAGTATATCATTCCTATTCGGTTATTTAATGCTGAAAATCAGATTTCTGTTCAATATCTTAGTAAGTTTTAAGTTTTCAAATTTGTGAAATATAACTGAAGACTAGTTGTATAGTTCATCTATAGTTGAAGTTGTCTGAATTAAATTTTGGTGTATAATTTACTTTTCTTCAATTGAACAGTTGTAGAGGCTCACCCCTTTTTCCCTGTTTAGGATGTGGTTTCCGGCTTTCTCTTTTCCAATCTTTTCACTCTTATGTAGCCCCTTGCACACCAGTGGCCTTACCACCTTGCCCGGGGTGATATGATTAAAAAAGTCAAAATGGTGTTTTCATTAATGTCTTTGAAAAGTTCTTTAAGCTATTGACCATATAAAGGTGTTTATAGATAGAGACAAATTCGGCACAGGCCATCATAAAATGTTTTACTGTGTATGTCTCTTGGCATACTATGCATTTAAGTGAATCATCATTTAAGAAATGAATGTGATATTGGTATGGCCAATTCTGATTCTTGATAAAACTACTACTTCTCTTTTGGAAAGCCTGGTGTTATGGTGTCTTATCCCAAGTGTAGGTTTGATTTTGGGCAATTTATTTGGGTAAGTATTCCTTATCTCTTGCCACCTATTTAAGATATATGTATTACTGTTTTGAAATTTGTGTGTGAAACTTTTGTTTTTGATATATTTATCTTTAGTGATTTTTTAGCTGCCTTATCTGCCTTTCCATTTTCCTGGATGCCTATATGGTTAGGGATCCAGCAGAATATGAAGTATTTTTGCTTATAAAGTATATTGATTTTATTTAAGTTTGGTTATGACAGGATTGTTCAGGTTTTTATACTTTAATGATGTAAGAACAGATAAGGAGTCTGAAAATATAATGAATCTATCTGACTCACCATCTGTAATAATATCTAAGGCTTTTGCTATACTTTCTGCACTAAATATTGAAGATTTGTCAGGTAGGTGCTTGTGAGAGATTAAATTCATTTATTAGAGAAGTGTTTATTTCTAGTTTGTTGAAATTGTTTTCTATGTGGATACCAAGAGTTTTGATGGGATTTTTTTCTTTAAATTATATAATTCTTTATATTTAGGTTGAGGAATGCAGTTGTATGCTGAATTACTTGAGCTTGAACAAATTTTGATGGAATATTGTAATGCAAACATGCCTTTTTTTATTTATTTTTTTTAAAAATCATTTGACCCCGAGCAAGGCAGAAATGCCACTGATGAGCAGGGGGCTACATAACTGTAAAAAGATTAATTAGAAAAGAGTGAGGAGTACAAACTAGTTAGAAAGGAGCAATAGAAAGCTGAGAATGCAGGTGCGATGACAGATACATAGGTGGAGAGAAAGGGAAGGATATACAGGGGTGGGGAGAGAGCTAGAGTCCAGTGGTTAATAGATGAGTATTGACATTGCATTTAAATTTCTGGAGGAAAGTAAGAATATGTGAGTGAGTTCCACAGGCAGGAAGTGCGAGAGAAGAAGCTGCAGGAGTAGAATTGTCTGCATTTGGCTAACCTGACTGTGAATGAGTGGGACCCAGTTGCCAGTCTGGTTGCACGAGTAAACACCTGTTGAGGAGGCACCAGTGACTTAAGTTCGTCTGAGCAGAAGCCATGAAAGTATTTATAGAACAGACAAAGGGAGGCCACATTTCGACGGTGGGGAAGTGGCTGCAGTCAAGCTGCCAGATCAGTACCTATCACATTACAGACTCTCCTTTGGAGCCTGTCGAGAACACTGAGGAGAACAGCAGGGGCGCCTGACCATAAATGGCAGCAGTACTCCATGCACGGACGAATGGTTGACTTGTATATATGCAGGATGGATTCAGGCAGAAAAAACATCCTGGATCGACATAGTGACCCAACCTTCTTAGCAGTAGAAAAGGTGGTTAGTGTGCTTCAGTGTATAGGCTTTCAATTGGAGACATACTTCAATTTGTTCCTAAAACAAGTCACAGACCATGATGGCAGTTTCAGTCTGTTAGCTCCCCAGTCTTCGTAAGAGATGACTGAGTAGATGTATTATATTTCTGACAAAGATATTTTATACAAGGTATGAAGGATAATTTTTTGTCAAAGATTATTCCTAGGTATTTGTAGTTATCTACTACAGTCATTTTTGCACCATCAAATCTTAATTCAGGATTATGGAGTAGCTTTTGAAATTGGCAAAAGTGAAAACATTTGAGTTTTTTTTTTCTTGTCTGGAGAATCTGAATCCATTTTCTGTGGCCCACTCATTTACTTTATTGAGACACTGTTGGAGTTGCTGTTCAATTGTATAGATATTTTTCAATCTAAACTTATAAGAAAGTCATCTACATACAATGAAACATCAACTCCAGAATTAAAGCATTTAATAATGCCATTTATTTTTACATTAAAGAGTGTTATCAATAATATGCTTCCTTGAGGGACACCTATTTCTTGCTCATATGGGTCTGAGAGTAAGCATGAAAATTAAACGTTTGTTCTGCCAGGAAGTTATTGATAAGAAGTAGTAATTTTCCTTTAAGACCCATTTCAAGTCTTTCATGATACCATATCTCCAGGAGGTATCATAAGTTTTTTCTAAGTCAAGGAAAATTGTCATTAAATGTTACTTTTTAATGAAAGAATTTCTAATAAAAAGACTAGTTGAACCAGGTGACTAATTGTGCTTTTGTTCTTTCTGAAATTTGTAATTTTATCAACTTTAAGAAACCAAATTCTTTCAAATGTTTTGCATAAGCAGCATGTAAGTGTGATTAGACAATAGTTTTGGGGATTTTCTAAGCCCTTTCCATGTTTTTGGATTGAAAATATGGTAGCTTATTCCCAGAAACTGGGAATATTATCACTGACCCATATATTATTGTTGAAAATTTCAAGTAGGTAATTCAAGAAAATATTTGTTATGTTTTTTTGTTTTTTTTTTTTTTTTACAAATTGATAGTAAATTTCATTTGGACCAACTACTGAGCTGTGTGATTTTTTTAATTTTATTTTATAAAATTTAATAATTCTGGTAAAGTAAGAGCCTGGTTAGAGTAGAAATCTAATGTTTTCTTTTTATTTATTTTAATATTTGGAAATATTTTACTAGTGGTAAGAATTTTGAGAGAAGTTTTGTGCTAATAAATTTCCAATATCCTTTTTGTTAGCTACTTTGATATTTTTTGATATAAATGTCTCAGTGCAGTGCTTTAATTTTTCCCAGTAATTTTACAAATCATATTCCATACAGTTTTGGTTTTGGTGTTAGAATTAATATTGGATACAAAGTTCTTACATGAGGATTGCTTGGATTCTTTAATTATTCTACATGCTTTAACTCTATTTTGTAGATATTCAAATTTTCTTAGGTGGGTTGCAATTTGAACTTATGTAGAGCTGCATGATGCAATCTGATTGCTTTTTTTAAATTTTTTTTTACACTCGTTAAACCAAGGTCTGTCATATTGGACAGGTTTTGATTTTGGTAGCATTGTTCTGCAATACTAAGAATTGTTTTTGTAAAATAAGTGATGTGCTCTGCATTATCTACATTGGCTTCTGGTGTAAGTTTTATGCATTTCTCAATTTCTTCCAGCTGGCTTAAATTTTCAATATGGTATTCTTTCATCTAGAGTTTTCCAACACAAGAGATCAATACCACAGGTTTCAGAAGGTACTTTCCAGCTATAGTCTAGGTATGTTGCAAGATCACTTAAGGTTAGATTTATTGTTGTGCATGTACCACTTGATGGGTGGAGATAGGTATATTATTGTATAGACATATTGTTTCTATTGATAAAATCTTCCATTAATCTTCCCTTCTAGTCAGTATTTTTGCAACCCCATATGAGGATATAGCTATTAAAATCTCCCATTAAAATAAATAATTTTGAGAGTAGTTTCAGTTTCATCTATAGGATCATTAGGAGAAATGTAAACCAACCATATGGTGATAGTTTTATGCAGTGAGAATCTTATGGACACTGTCTGTAGTGCTATATTCAAGTCAATTTTGCTCTGGAAAATATATATTTTTTACTAATATAGAAGTACCATCTGAAGCTCTGTTTCCACTATTACTAATTGTATGATGTATAGTTTTTAATATTTATATTTTCCTTGTTCTTTAAAATGTTTCTTGAATGCTGGAAATAAGTCTGGAATAAGCAAAAACAATTTGTTTTGATTTACTTCTTGTGTTCCATTGAACAATTTTATTAGCCATGATTGTTTTTGTTGGGTTGTGTTAAGTTTCCATTTATTTTCTACATTGTTTTTAGTTGATTTTTCTTCTTGCAGGATTTCCTTTTTGACAAGGTTTTGTATTTTCTTGTTTTCTAAGTTGACTTTAGATGATTTCTTTCTTATAGAATTTTATTTTTGATTAATTTGTACATTTTGTTGCTTTTTGTATTATTTTTGTTGTTGTAAATCTTCTTCTTTGAGTCATAAGTGATGAATCTTTAGACCAGAAAGTGTGACAAGATGATTCTTTTGGTCTTTTAATTTCTAAGTTTAACCAATGATTTTTTTCTCTATATTTTGATTGGGTATATGTTTTTTTTTATGAGATGCAGTGTAAATCATTGCTTTTCTTTGTTGATATCAGTTTTCATTATTTCAAATATTTTCTTTAGCTCTTGAAATAATGTTGTTAATTCACAAAAATAATATTTCTAACGAGTATTGCTGGATTTTGGTTGCATTTGCATATTTTATTGTAATATTCTTTTCTAGTATTTTCAGCAATTTTCCAGGCTTCAGGAGAAATTATATTTCTCATATATTTGATCTCAATTATTTCTTTTTCTTTTTGCCAAGCTTTACGTAGATGTGAATATGCACGGTGGTTCTCATTACAATTTATGCATCTTATGGCAACTTTGCACTCAGTTTCTTGATGATCTATACTGGAATTCTAATACATCTGTCTTTATGATGGTCAAATCTTTGGCAGTTATGACATGATAAAGATCTGAGAATTTCAGTTAACACCTTTGTGATGATATAACCTATTTTTATTTCATTTGGTGGTTTAAGTGTTGAATTTTAATATGTATGTATTGGTATTTATGGTTTGACCATTTCTTTTGTTATTTAGGTTACATCTATTACATTTTTATTTCTTCTAGGGAGCAAGCCGCCAGGTCTAGACTTCAGATTACACCTCTAGATGTGTTTAGACTTTGGTATGGATAGGTTTTGATTTTTAAGTTATTAAATGTTGACCATTTGAGGATGTCTTTCTGTATACATCTTTTTTTTCCTATTTGAATTATTATTACATTGTTTAATGTTTTTTCAACAGATATAAGAGTAATTTGAGAGTATATTATTTTTTTCAAAGGGTGAGTAAGCTAACCCTGTAGAATCTTTGATATGTCTCAGAAAGGGATATATATATATATATATATATATATATATATAATTCTAGGTTGCTAAGCGGTTTAACCAAATGTAACAGGCGAATGCAGTATTCTGAGACGTAGGCGTAGTCAATAGTCGTAGACTAATAGTGGTAGATCTCTAGTGGAAGACCAATAGACCTCTAGTGATAGACCTCTGGACGTCCTTGCCTTAGTCTATATTTATGGCTGACACCAACCAATCACATTCCAGTAAGGGGGAACCAAGGTGTATACATAATCATTACCTATTCATTACATCAATCTTTCTGTTGTATATTGAATTTTATCCACACTAGGTGACCTATAGTCATGGCAGAGTTAAAACTAGTCAAACTTTATTTCTACTTTGCTTAAATTGTGCATTTTGCAAATTACATCTTTTGTTTTATTGAGTGGGGGAAAAATGGAAAAACTAAAAAGTTGTGCTGAAACACTGGTAAATATATTCTCTCTTCCTGGAAAGTTTATAGAACTTCTTTTTAATGGTGAAAATGTTTTATTTTCTGTGGTCACAAAATGATCATTAGTTGGAGATAGTAAAGATTTTCTGATAACCAATGTGTTTTTACAGAAGTTTAAGAAACATTACTCACACTGGAGACAGACAGGCAGGTAACTAAGTACAAACAACGGATTTCAATAAATAAAAAGTTATGTGCTGAGATAATTAACTGATGTAAAAAAAAAAACAAAAAAAAACAGTAGTAGTCAATTCAAATTGATTCATTTAATCATTAAATGCAGTTAAGTCTTCTCACACATTTTTCTCAACTTTCTTGTTACTGTAAAACTAGTCTTTTCTACATTTAACTCTTCTTGTTATCCCTTGTGAACCTTTTTTGGGACACTAGTTGTTTGACACAAGTGAGTTTAGCACTCACCTCATAAAATGTTACAAATTTCTAGTATTATTTATTCAGATGCTTCACAACTGGTATATGCATTAGCAAACACAATATTGTAGAAGCTGATTATTGTTCTGGGGTAGTTAACATCCCTATATCCATGGACAATATGGATTTGTCTGGTTTATATAATGCCATGTAGTTTAACTGCACACAATGAACACAGGACTCTTTCACCTTATAATTGTGATCCCTTAAACAGGACCACAACAATTATGATATAATTGCAATTCAGTATTAACTTGATAATGAAATAAGGTCACAATAGAAAAAAAATTTTTAAAGAAGGAAAAAAGAAATACCAAAGGCTTTTGCACTCATTTAAAAAGTTAGAATTCTATAAAAGATAATTATTAATGCTTCAAATGAACATTTCTGTGTGCAGGAGCTAAAAACACTTATTTGCTTTTACTGTTAGAAAAAGAATGCGTTGCATTGAATTCAATATATTTAACAATAATTTTACTTGAAATAAAACTTTTATTTGATTAGACCGTTAAAACGTGAAAACAGACACTGTAAATTAATACTTTGTGGATCATACTAAAGAAAAAGAAAGAAACATTTTTTCAATAAACCAGTTAAAATATTTACCTTTGGTTGGTATGTAATATATTTAGAGAATTTAGTCTTCTTAACCTGCCTGTTTCATGACAAATTTGTTGAATTCCATGCCCTATTTTAAACTAAGATTGAGTTAGTTTCAAATTTTTATTCAGAAAATTTGAGCAGTTTAAAATGAACTTGTTTATCTATTTTATATAAATATATATGAAATATTCAGAATTGTAAAACTTATGAATAACATCACTTAACAGACTGATAACTTATTTTTTAAAAGAATGCTTTAGCATATTCCAGACAGAATCTGAGGCCCATATTTAAAAAGTATCTCCATTTAAAGTGAAATAAACATAATAGTCAGGATGAAAAAACAACTTCATAAAAGAAACTTTTTCAAGGTCATACAGATGTATGCATGTATGTGTGTGCGTATACACACACACAAAGATCATGGTAAATCAGCTGCCTGTCAACAAACAATTACTATGTTATTTTACAGTAAAAGGCAAGTAATTAAGGAGTAGATGGGTTGAGGGTGTTGTTTATTGTGAAGTTTGGTCAACAGGCAGAAGAAAAAAATAACAGTAGACAGAGGAACAAGTCTGGGAGCCAGAATGAAAAAGTGCACATACTGCTAGCAGACAAGAGACAGTAAAGAGAAGACTAAGAAACAGGTCATGAATAGACAGTTGTTAATCAAGGTCTTAAAGCAAACAGAATGATTAAGCAAATGGGGAAAAGGCAAAACTATTTCCCATACAGTCCAGTTAAGGAATGGGCAACCTTTTCTGAACAGTAAGTTACATCAGATATTGCTCATCATAAGGCAGGCCACACTACTAAAAAAATGAAAAGATTCAAAGTATTTTTTCATTGAAGGTATCTCAGCCATTTTTACTACAAAAGATCATATGTATAATCATCGACATTAAAAATAGGGAAATGTTGATTGTCTTTATAGAAAAGATATCTCAATAATTAAAAAAATGATGTTGTAATATAATATTTTCACAGATGACAGTAATTAACATATACTGCTGAATGTCATTTATTTATTTATTCAATCAAAAATATAAAAAAATTTTTAAATATAAAAAAAAATATTTCTTCTCCAGAGAAAAAATGATAAAGATCCTCTTTATAAAGCAAAAGATGCATACACACATGATCCTCCTTAATGAAAATCATCAATGGTTTAAAATGATAAAAACATTACCTTCAATGAAAAGTTACAAAATTTTAAGAAATATTGTATCCAGAAGCAAGGCCTCTGATCGGGAGATTGGAGGCTTTGAGGAATGTGGAACCACCTTTTAATTGCTGTTGTTCCCAAGTCCACTCTGACCTGGGGTGTTATCACCTGTTAGGGTTGCAACTAGGGATAAATAGTGAAACCCCCCCACCCTAAACAAAAAACTAAGAATTTAAAAAACTACATATTTATAGTAAAAACACTAGCAATATATTTTTTATATAAAATAATAACCACAAATATGTATTTGTAGTGAAATTACCAACAATGCATTTTATCTGTAGTTGTAGGCATACAATTGCATTCAATTTAGATTTCAGAATTAAATAATCCCTAGAGGTTGATATGCCACCTCACAAAATCAACCAGCTAAACCAAAATAATGTGCAAAAGTTGAGTATCATCTACCATGTATTTAATTGTGAAAGCAGAACAACATAAATCATATTACTTCAAAGCTTCCTATAAAATTAAATTTCATCATCAAATGACCCATAAAAAATTGCGATGACATTAAAAAAAAAAAAAAAATCAAATCAAGAAACATTGTAATTAATCATTGGTTATGTATGTGGTTATGTATAAGAAAATGTGAGTGAACAAGTGAGGGCAAAACAAAATGAACAAAATTTTAATTTATGTCATTCAGAACAGCAAATGAAGTGCTCGTAACTGGTCTAGTTGATTAGACAGAGAATTGTATGTGAATTAATAAATTCTAAATACTTCAAATATCTCAATGATCAGTGATAATAAATTCAGTGTTAGAGATAAAGAAATTAATTACAGGATATGTTGCGCTCAACAAGTCCCGAGCCTGACAAATAGATGGTGTCACTAATAAAAAATTCATATGATTTTTATGAAGTACTAACTTTTAAATGGCACATGACAAAATTTAGGCCCAATCAGATTATTAATTTACAAATTACAGTTATTTAAGTGAAGTTACTATTGCAAATTTTCAAAATAATGGAAAAATCTGAATTTCGTGTATTGATAAGGCATTGCTTTTTGATTGGGAAAAATAATGTTCAAGCAAAGCAATGGTTTGATAAGTGTTATTCAGACTCTGCTCCGTCAGAAACAACAGTTAAGAGGTGGAATGCTGACTTTTAAAAGTGGTCATACAGACACAAATGACACTGAACGCTCAGGTTGCCCAAAATCAGCAGTTATAGAAAACACCAAAATAATCAACAAGCTCGTATTAGCTGATTGCAAATTGAAGTTGCGTGAGATAGCAGAGGAGTTGAACATATTAGAAGGCAGTGTATTCACCATTTTGCATGAATATTTGTCAATGAAAAAGCTATGTTCAAAGTGGATGCAGTATTTGTTTGCAGTCGATCAAAAACAACAATGCGTTGACAATTCAGAGCGTTATCTACAACTGTTTTAATGCAACAAGGAATCTTTGTATAAATATGAGACAATGGATGAAACATGGATCCACCACTTCACTCCGGAGTCAAATTGGCAGTCAGCTGAGTGGACAGAAACAGGTGAAAGCTGTCCAAAGCGACCAAAGATGCAAACATCTGTAGGCAAGGTTTTGGCCTCTGTATTTTAGGATATGCAAGGTATTTTGTTAATTGATTACCTTGAGAAAGGAAGAATCATCAATAGCTAATATTACGTAGCATTATTGGTGCATTTGAAGGAAAAATTACCAAAAAAATGGCTACAAATGAAGAAGAAATAAGTGATCTTTCACTAAGACAACATACTGTGTCAAAAGTCGATTGCAACAATGGCAAAACTACATGAATTTCACTTTGAATTGCTTCCACATCCACCCTGTTCTCCAGATCTGGCCCCCAGTGACTACTGGCTGTTTGCAGACCTCAAAAGAATGCTCCAGGAGAAGAGATTTGGCTCCAATGAAGAAGTGATATTTGAGGCCAAAGACAAATCGTCCTACAAAAATGACATTGAATTGTTAGAGAAGCGTTGGAATCAGTGTATCACCCTAGAAGAGATTCTGTTGATGAATAAAGTCAAATTTTGCCTAAAATTTGTTATTTTTTTAGTTAGGCTCAGGATTTATTGAGTGATGTGTTAAGATGCTACAAAACAAAATTATTAATCTGAGAATTCAAGTCATATACTTAAATAAATAGCCTTATCTTATCTAAACTAAAGTGGATGTCATGCATGGTGTTCAACTCATTCAAAAATGTCTAAATTATCAGCTACACACAAGTCTTTCAAGATCAATTAAAAATGACTTCAAGCAAATGAATCTTTTAGGTCTTAAAAAAAATAATTCTTTATCAGATCTTATAGACTTAATCATAACCAAAGAGCCTTACTAAACAACAAAAACAATATCATGTGAAGACATCCAACAGCAATAACTAATAAAATGGGTTACACATATAACTAGAAGGAAAAATAATGATATAACCAAGATAAGCTTTCCACACTACCTTAAACAAATGATTTGGAAACTCCCATCTATACTAAAAATAGCAATAACACTGAACTTGAGAAGTCTATTTTCCTGAAAAATCATTTCAAAGATAAATTTCAACTGACAGTAACATGAACTGTTTTGTCTATGAATAATGAATGTTTCCAGTATGGAAATGGCTTATCTCAGCATTAACACTACTCCTTCCTCTCTCTCACACACACACACACAGTGAAAAAATTCAACCGACTATATAATAGTAAGTCTTCTAACACTTGAGACAGAACTGTTCTGTGCAGTGATTAGGTTATAGTTATTAGCGTGGGCAAGAATAAAAGTAACACGTTTTGAAGTTTCTACTACTTTGAATGAGTTTCTGGTACATAGACATTTATGATGTCATGTAGCATTAAGCATGAACATGCAAATAACCAATCTTTCAGTTATGTTGTAAACAAATAAGCAGAAAATTGCCATTGGCTAAAGAGCATGATAGGTGATCTGATAATTTGTAATGTTATTATTGGCCCCAATGTGGCCAAAAATTAAGAGATAAAAAGAGAAGTAAATACTTTTTCACTTATCACAAAAGATATCCAAAAATTTAATATTTTTATTTATCATTTTTAAAAATGAAATTTATATATATATATATTTTTTCATTATATGGTTACAATTTAACTCATAAGTCTACTAGTTTAGGGTTGATAAAAAAAAATAAAAAAATAGAAAGAATTAAAATTTTAAGTCTTCTGAGACAGCATGTCAAAAAAAAAAAAAAACAAAACAAAAAAACAAAAAAACAACAACAAAAGTACCTACCCGGTAAAATTTTTGCAGTCAATATTGCAGACACATTGTTTATCGCCATTTTCAAATGTTGTACATACACCATCAAACTTGCATGACGTTTCATTACACAATATATTTGGTTCTGAAAAGATAAAATCAGAAAATTAAAATCAGTTTCTTTCTGTGTGTGTGTGTGTGTGTGTGTGTGTGTGCATGCACACACAGAGGGTGGGGGTAAAGCTCTCAGCTTTATTCACTTTCCAAAATATGACCAGACATCAGAATTTGGAGAGTGGGGGTGACTTCTGTGTTGTTTTGAGAAAATCTCAGCCCCGCCCCCTTGTGAATCCACAAAAAAAAAAAAAAAAAAAAAAAAAAAAGCAATTATAATCTTTTTTGGCACACATGGAGGTATGCTCCTCTAAATGGTCCTTAACCATTATTAACTGTTGCCAAAATTTGAAGATGAAGAGACAAAAATAAAATCTGTATGCACAAAAAATATGAAAAGAGCTCCCCTTTTGAATGACAAGAAGTGCATTTTAAAGATTGATTGAATAAACAAAGAAAAAATAAAGACAATTCTTAAAAAGCTTAGTTCTTTTTGATTTCAGATATATCCTGGATTTAAATAAATGAAATAAATAATAAACCAAATAAATTAAAATTTATATAAAAATAACAAAAACTTAATATGAAAATAATGTATTGAAACTCATTAAATCTGAGAATCCACATGGAAAATTACCACCAAGCTATCTCTGCAAGATAAAAAAAAACAAACAAACCAAAAGAACAAAAACTTAGCACTAAATACAAAGCTTCTTAAAATCTTACTGATATTCAATCATAACTAAAAAAAATATTCTTGAGGAAATATTTGCTAAAAATATTGTGTGAATAGTTAAAAATAATATATATATTTCATATCAAATTTTTAACACTTGTTGAGGTTGATTCTTTACCCATAATTTTCTTATTTTTTTCTCTTTAGTGTTTTTAAAATGTAAAAATGTTAGTTGACTTGACAGGTGAACAAGTTCTGTTTAAAATCCCTTCTACACACTGGGTATCTTGGATACATTATTAGATAGATCACAAAAAACATACTAATTATTAATACTGGAGAGAATGATATACTACATGAAAGTTAATATATGTAAATTTTCATACAGTTATTAGAATAAGGTAATTCTACCAGCAATAGTATTTTTAGAAAAATAAAATAAAATGCAGACTGAAAGTGTGAGAAAAATAATTCAGTTCATGCAGCAACAAAGTCTCCCCCTTTATTGTTTGTAGATGGTTGAGCATAATGCTATGTTTTGGGTTCACACAGAGGCAAGTTTTAAAAAAAAAAAAAGAAGAAATAGTTAAAAGGAATCAGCCCTGACCTTATTCAAAAAAGAAAAACATTATAACACAGGAAAGAAGCAAAAGGCTTCATTATCAGGTTCAATATAAGTGAAGCAGTGAAAGGACAGTACTTCATTAAGTGCACAGGGTCCTTTTCATAAATAGTTTTGGAACCTTGCCATCAACTATTTCTCAGTAGGTGTTGGAAAGTTTCTACATAGTTTTCAGAGATTATGAATTGGTAAACACCCACCTTTGAAATCATCAAATGTGAAATTCTGGAAGGACTATTCTGTAATTAATGTCTCTGTGGAATGGTTTGGCTGTAGCTTTTAAAAAAGAAGCCAAATGCTGTATACTTAATAGCTGCATTGATAAAATATCATTCATGTATATTATTGAAATATTTTTTTAGACATTTTTAACAAAATGAATAAAATGCAGTATTCAAATATCTTAAGTAGTATTATATAATAAATACTTATCTGCTCCAAAATTTTTATAAGTTTTATATTTCTTTGCTAATGAATTTTTCTTGATTTATGACTCTCATAATTTTATTCTTCAGCCTTTATTAACCCTCTAGGGCCATTCGTATCATATTTGATACAGTATGAAAACAAGCCTTGAAAGAAATATTTTCCTGAAAATTTTTTTAAAGAGAAATATTTTATAAATTTCAAATGAAAGCAGTACTGACTGCTCAGTCAATGAATACCAAATGTTTCCTTATAGGGAAATACCAAATGTTTCCTTATAGGGAAATACTGTATCAAATATGATACGAATGGCCCTAGAGAGTTAAAATTAATGGCCAATAATATTTAAGAAGCTGGTCACTTTCACAATTGGCACTTGGCTATGATTTACAGGGTAAACTAGATTCCAGAATCTCTTATTGATAGTTATGTAGCCGATTTAGTTTTTTTGGTTCTATTGCTGGATTTCTCTAAGTCCATAGATGTCTTCGGTGTTCTTGAAACCAGGTTTTGGCTACCAGCTGGACATTCACCATACACCATTGAACCCATTTTTCTTCACTTCCATAGTCTAAATTTGCCAACTATTTCACCATCCTTGGCTACTTTGGCATTCAGGTCTCTCATAATAACTGTAATTTCTTGCAATTTATATTGAGCCTTGGCATTGTCAAGTATAGAGTAAAACATTTCAATTTTGTACTTTGCACTGTTGGTGTATATACAATTATGATGGGTATGTTGAAAGTCTTTCCTTTCAGTTTAACAACAAGAATTCTTTCAGATATTTGACAGTATCCCAGAACACATTTCTTTAGGCCTTGGTCTAATATCAGTCCTACTTCTCTTTTGTGGAATCAGTGCCTCAATATAAATAATAATATACACAGGTCTGTAATTTTAATAGAAGAATGGAGAGTTTCTGTCTGAATTTTGGGGATGAAGAGTTATTATATACATTCAGAGTGATGTCCACATCTTAGTTGTTTTTAATCACAAAATTTCAGCTGCTGTGTCTACCAGCCTTCTTCAGATGTCTATCAATCTGGGTAAGCTTCAGGGAATTTTAAAATGAACCCTTTATTTTATCTAGAGTGGCAGACTGTTCTGTTGTCCATGCCCAGGGATATTTCAATTTTTCTTTTCAGTACTGCTCAGTAATTGTTTTCCACTGAGTCTGTATTAACCTGTTCAGCAATTAAACTCAATTCATAGAACAATAGCCTAGAGAAACAAAGAGTTGGTTTCTAATGTAAATAAGAATGGAGAGTATTAAGTAACCAGGTTTGTGTTTTGTTGTCTATTTCATGTAAGGGTTTTGAATAATGGTTATAGATTGAAATGACAACCTATTTAAGATTATCACAAGGGAAAATATTATTGTCTGTTCATTTGATTTATAGTACCAAGAAGTGTGCTGAACTGTTTTGATAACAAAAAGCAAACTTAAGCTAATATTATTGCATATCAGGATGTAAAAGAACATTCTTGTAATAATAATAATAATAATAAATCATATACAGGATGCTACTATATGCTCTTAGAAGATCCTAGCCAGACGAGTTTACAATGAAAAGTTCAAAGCCTGTCATTTTTTTTCAAATTCAATATTTTCCTACTTCTTCCATTGTTGCTATCAAACCAAAACCAGAATAAAATATTCAAAAACAAAGATAAATTAGCTAAATTATTACATGGATTCTTATTAGCTGCCTGAAGACACAAAATTAATATCAAGGGAAAAGTTTTCTTATAAGTGAGGTTATATAAGTAGCATGAAAAAGATCAAAGAAATAAACTGAAGAAAAATCTGAATTGACATAGTATGTAATTTATAATCCCTTTGTTTTCATCTTCAAAAATATAAAATTTGATACGATAGCAGAAATTTGTTTTTAAAAGAAAAAGAAAAACATACTGAAAATTGTTTTATAACACTAAAAGTTCAATCAAGTGCAAAACAAATTTCAAAATGGGTTAATGATAACAATGAAATATACCTAAAAGCAATTAGATAATTTACTAATAATTGATATTATCATAAACATCAATTTGTTAATTACAAGAACATTGTTTAATCAACGTTTAAGTAAAATCAAAGGGCAATTAAAAATATGCATATTTTTGGAAGTAAGAAAATATCCCAACACAAAAAATGGAAATGATGATTGGGATACAAATAAGCTGTTCCAAGAGAAAATGATTAGCTAGAATGAAAAAGAAAAAAAGCTACAACAGCAATATAGCAAATACAAACGAAGAATAATAATGTTCAGTTTTTCATAACAATCAATGTGTGCATAATTTAAAATGATTATGAATGAAATGCCATATCGCAGAGAAAGAGAGAAAATTAAGCAGTAAGAAGAATGAAGGAGAAAGATATCAAGGACAGGTAGAAAGAAATGGATAGAGAGAGCATGATAAATAAGGTGGAAGGAGACAGGGAGAGGAGTGAAAAATGGGTGGAGGGAGAGAGAGAAAAGAGTGCAAGGAGAGAGAAAGAAGAGAGAGAAAGTGTGAAGAAAGAGAGAAATAGAGAAAAGAGTACAAGGGGAGAGAGAGAGAGAGAGAGAGAAAAGAGTACAATGAAAAAGAGAGAAGAGTGCAAAGAAAAAGAGAGAGAACAGAATGTAAAGAGAGAAAAAGAAGAGAGTGCAAGAACAGAGAGCAAGAAGAGAGAGAAAGAGAAAAGAGTGTAAAGAGAGTAATAGTGAAGAGAAAGAAGATGGTAAGAGGGAAAAGAGAGAAGAGGGGGAGAAAGAGACAGAGAAGAGGGAGAGAGAGAGACAGTAAAGAGTGAGGAGAGAGAGGAAAGAGTACGATCAGAGAGAGAGAGGGAAGAGTGCGAGGAGAGAGAGGGAAAGTGCGAGAAGAGAGAGAGGGGGAAGAGTGCGAGGAGAGAGAGAAAATAGCAATGAGAGAGAGGGAAGACTGCAAGGAGAGAGAAAATAGTCTGAGTAAGAAAAAAAGGGGGAAGGAACAAGAAAAGGTAAGTAGAATAGAGTGTCAGTGCAGATAAAAATCAGTGCATTTTTTATTTTGATCAGAAACAGGGAGAGAGAGAGAGAGAGAGAGAGAGAGAGAGAGAGGAAAAGCATAAGAGC
Organism: Ascarosepion bandense; assembly: GCA_037127315.1. Taxonomy (NCBI): domain Eukaryota; kingdom Metazoa; phylum Mollusca; class Cephalopoda; order Sepiida; family Sepiidae; genus Ascarosepion; species Ascarosepion bandense. The sequence continues at coordinate 1,358,936 of JBBBDQ010000193.1, read as the reverse complement.
TTTCTCCATCATCTCTCTTTCCATCAATATTGATTGGAAAATCAGGTCATGTGAATTTACATCCAAATGCTATCATGCAGTTTTCAGTGGAAATGGAAGTGCTTTTTGGACATATCTTCCATGCGGAATGCTTGTTACAGATCACTTAAATTTGTTAAAAATTTTATTTGTAAATTTGCATTCTTTTATGGCAGTTTTATAAACTGATTTTAATAACTTTTAATATAAATTTTTAATTATGAAGTCAACAAAATAGTATGCCTATTTACTGAAAGCAAAAAGATTCTGATAGGAAATGCAAACAAGTGGCAAGTTCTGTTAGAGTTGTGTCATGTAATTAAACAGTAAATAAGTCATTACTGGAAACAAATGATGTTTTATATTACAACTGATACTTTAGAACATGTTCTATTTATAAGCAGCAGTTTATTTCAGAACGCTCTCAAGGAATTTCCTTCTGTCATGTATAAACTGCATTCAAAAGTGGTTTCAAAGCAAAAAAAAAAATAGCTCAAAGAGCTAATTGATATCTTGAATGCATATTCTGATGGTGAAATTTGATGTTCCTACTTTCACAAATTATTTGAACTGGAATTCCACTCAAATCAAAACCCTTTTATTTTGGAAAATTTTCATGTTAAAATTTATCAGATACATCAATTCTATATAGTTAAGTATAAAGAAGCACTTGCTGTAAAATTAATCAAAATTTGTCTCACTAATCAGTCAGTTATAAAGGCTTCACATATTTGACCCTACACTAAAATTGCCTTAACCTAACAAATATCAACAGAGATGAATTCTTTAAGTTTATGCTTTCTTGAAAATAAGCCATAGACATCCACAGCTATGGGGGATAATATAAATAATGAAGATTTATAAATGATCTGTTGTATCCAATGGCAACATAAGACAAAGCCAAGAAAATAGTTTCCTATGCTTCCTCTGACAGGATTTTAAAAATTGATCAGGTGAGGCCCAAGAAAGAAACTTTTACAGGTCAGTGTAATTTCATTTCAATTATGTTATTCATTCAGCTTTGATTTGATTTGAACTTTCTGGCAAATCCTTGTACAATTGAATTTAATATACTAAAAGTCAATCAATGTGGCAGACATGAGATAGATCACTCCATTATCAGTAGTTTGCCAATAGATTGGGACATGTCTAATGAGAGCTCCGCCGATGAAGAAGCTCAACCACTCCCCCTTTGGAGGAGCGACCAGAAGAAAAGACCGCACACACACACACACACTGTCATCTGTGTGATCAGGACATCGGGGGGGGGGGGGGGGAGAGAGTGTGGCAGAATGAGATAGAACCTGGGACGAGCACACATTTAATTTTAGCAGGTTTGTTTTAGGCACAGTGTAATTTTTTTTCAATCATTTTTTCCCCCAAGCAAGGTGATAATGCCACTAAGATGCAAATGATTACTGTGAATGAAAGAAAATTAGAAGACTCTAGTGAGGAGAAAGTTCATGAATTAAGACAGAAGATGACAACTGATGTTGTATTTAAATGTTTTGAATATTGTAAGTGGCAGGGAAGCAAGAAACTGGAAGAGTGTTCCACAGGTGAAAACTGTGAGAAAAGAAACTATTAGAATGTAACTTATTGTTACATCTAGTCATTTCAACAGTAAAATATTGAGACCTAGTTGCCAGTCTAGTAGTATGCTTAAATTCACGTGGTTGAGATATCAGAGATGAAAGCTCATTAAAAAAATATTTATACAAAAGGTACAGGGAAAGTGACTGAAGTTGAGATGCCAGATCAGGACTGATAACATTTCAGACACTTCTTTGGCTTTTGTTGAGATCTATAGCAGACACAAAACCAGATATAACAGCAATATTCAATGCACAGATATTATGGTAGATTTATGGGCATGTCAGGAGGATTATGGTGAGAAGAATTGTCTGGCACAATGAACCTACTTTCCTAGCAACAAACTTAGTTATTGTTCAATATAATCTTGCCACTTCATGTCAGTGGAAAACATGAGACCAAGGAGGTACAAATAGTTACTCTCCTGGAGATTAGCATCAACCATACTAATGGAAGGTAAAGATAGTTCCAATGATTGCTAAGAGATAGCAGTTTTGTTTTAGAAGCATCAAAATTTACAAGCTATTCTTGCCTCAATTAACAACTGATTGAAGGTCATTTTCAAGATCAGCTGCCAGTTTTACTTTATCGGACATATCAAATTTATTTTTAAAACAGAAGTAAATAGCTATTTCATCATAAATAGCAAGTTTGGAACTGATAACATTGAAAAGGTTGTTGATGAAAATGGGAAACAATGTAGATCCAAGGATAGAGCCTTAGAAGGACCTCCTACATTAATATGAAAGGATCTAAAAGTGTGGCTGTTCAACACGACTTTCATTACATGATCTGCTAAGAAAAATTGAATTTAGTTGAATATTTTATCAGAAACACCATTTTCCTTCAACTTGTAAAGGAAGCCAGCATGTCAAATCCTGTCAAACGCCTATGAAATATCTAAAGCCGCAGCTCAATCTTGCTAGGTATATTTAATAACTGTAACTGACCTGAGAAGCAAAATTAATATTGTCTATCTGAAAGAAGGCCACATGAAGTGACATGCTTTACCAATTCGATGTTGATTAGAACCTCTAGTACTTTGCCAAAAAGTGGTAAAATACTAATAGGATGATATCAGAAAATTCAGAGTTCTTGTAGTCAGGAACTACAGAAGGATTTACAAGAAACGGGAAAGCAAAAATCAGCAAGGCAGTTTTTGTAGAGTTTGTAAAGAACAGAAGCCAGTTCAGGAGCACAGTTCCTTAAGACAACTGCAGAGATATTGTCAATTTTGCATGCTTTGGCAGGAAAGGAATCTAAATTTGACATAACAGCAGAAACCATGCATACCAATCAGTAGAGATTTCATTTTAGGTGGAAAATCAGGCAAAGATTCTATCAATAAACAACAACTTAGCCTTGTTGAAGACAGGCTTATACAAAGGGGTGTCTGTTATGATTCAAACTGACATGCTGTTATAACTGCTAGATAAAAATTTGATGAAGTTAATCTTTCTAAAGTTTATAGATAAACAAGATAATATTTAAAAAAGTTGCTAGATAAGGTATGTATTAAAAAAAAAAAAAAAAAGAATCTATTCTTTCTCATCAACCCATCTATACATAAAGGCTTCTGCAGACAGTGTATCTGGTTTTATAATGTTTTCATTAAAAATAAACTTTTAAAAAGAAATTTTCAAGAAGTTTTTTTCATATAAAGACGATTTTAAGATAAAAAGAATTAAAGAAATGATTCAAATAAAAACCAACGATTTCTTACAGCAAAAAAAGAAAAAGAAAATGCGTGCATGCAAAAGTCACAGTCCCAATAATCTTCTTCACATAGCCTCAATTTGTTTATTACGTAAAAAAGAAACAAGTGCAGAACCAATAGCAGACAAAAGAGAGCATGAAAGAATGGTAGTCAACAGTCACACATCAGTGTCGCATCCGTTCCTCATTTAGACCAACAGACTAAAGAGAAAAGTATGGGTGGAGTGAGAACAAACAAGCAGTGAAACAACAGCAAAACACCCTCCATCTTGGGACATTTTAGACGTTTGTTTTACATTTTTTTTTAAAACCATGCAGACAATGGCAGCCACATATGCAATATATGCATATTTTTTGAAACAATGCAATACTTACTGGTAACAAAAATTGTTTGCTAAGAGGTTTATTAAGCAATTTTAAATTGAAAAGAAAACAAATACTATTTCAAAGATAGACATATTTATAAAGAGTAATATTTCTCCTTGGAAAAGAGATTTTTTTTTTTGTAAAAGAAAGAAAAAATTGAATAGAAATTTACCTTTATTTCTATATCCTTATATATATATATATATATATATATATATATATATAAATACCATTAAAAAAGACTGTGATAATGAGAAAACAAATCAAACCCCAGCACCAATTTCCCCTCTTCTCTTGGGTAGGATCCTTATATTTTTCAAGTTTATCAGTTTATTTTATTTGCATTCCATTGTTGAAAAAAAAAAAAAATAATGTGTATTTTTAAACCAGAAACTACAATTATGATGAAACTATAATATAAAAGTAGGGCAAGAAATGTACCTGTCAAAAATACTGTGTCAAAGAAGACAGCGTTTCTCTTGATATAACTATTATTACATAGACCTTTGGCAATATTGTCTTAAGTTAATTTTAAAATATTGTCTTCAGTTAATTTTAAAATTTTAATAAAATCTCAAACATGAAACTGAATTCATGCAATTTTTTCTTCTCAAGGATTGACAACAAAATTATTAAACACTATTGTATTATTTATATACTAGAATAATTTTATATTTAGAAGATTATAAAAATATATGAACCAACTACAATGCAATATTTATTATTTATCATATTAAAAAAAAACAAAAAAAAAACTTTTATTCAAATTTATAAATGTTTGCAAAAAAGAAAATTTAAATCAACATATAAAATATGAGTAACTACAATTATAAATTATGGAAAAATATATTTTACAGGCATTTCTTTCATCACAGGTAATTTCACTGAAATAGATTTTGAACTGAGAAAAGGGATAAATCTAGTTTCATGTTTAGGTTTAAAAGAAAAACAAACAAAAAAAATATTAAAACAATAAAAACTGCTGAGGGAGAACACAATAATAGCTTTTGTCAGTCATTTTTTTGGGGGTACCTTTGTTAAATTTTGCCAAAATCAGATTATAACAGCACCAGTGAATAATATCCTTTTAAACTGTTTAAGGGAAATAGATGTATCTTTATACAAACACAATAAGACAATAATATACTTGCATCTTATTATATCACTGGCATAGGGTAATGTCCACTGGACATTATATAACTACAATCAATTAAAGTATTATGGAATAAAGGTTTAAATGTCAGTTAACATGTACTTAAAAGAGCACCTTAATATATAGATTAAGTAAAATAAATTAAATGATTGGAAAATATGGATAAATGTGCCCACAATAAGATAGAGTGCCAAAAGGATGGATTTCTGTATAACACCACTCTTTTAATTACTTTCACTCTTTGGCAATATTTAAGAATAAAACCTAAACATATGATAAAAGTGAATTTATGCTTTTTTTTTGTTCTTGAGAATTTACAACAAAAATATTAAACATTATTTATTTATTAGATTGTTTATTTACAAGAATAATTTTATATTTACAAAATTCTAAAACCTACAATTAGAACTAACGCAATGTAATATTCATCATGTACCAATTTATAAAGAAATATGAAAACAATTATGAAATTATTAAACCATGTGAACGAACTATAAGGAAATCCTCATTATTTACCATTTTATAAAGTTTGAATCAATTGGCAATTAGTCGACTTTTTGCCAAACATTAGTGCAAATAAACACTTATTTTTGTGATCAAGTCTCAAGAACAAAGTTTCATATGTTTAGGCTTTATTCCAATTTGAATCATCGCTTTTGAAAATAATAAACACTGCTGAAGAGCATTAGTCTGAAGTGCTATATATGATACACACTTGGGCGATCATGTCTTGAAAGAGACATGACTGACTGGGTAAGTTACAATTACTTTCTGCAGTAGACTGGTTGCCAACCAAGGTTATAGAACCCAATCTGTCCTGCTATTTAACCCAAAGCTAAAGGGAGAATTGCTGAAGAGTATAGGTAGTTAAAAATGAAGTCATGGAGAAAAAATCTTCATTTTGACACTGTCTTATTGCAGATACATTTGTCTATGTTTGCCAAAAGACTTGAGATAACTTGATGGATTGAAAAGCAATTTACTCTTTTGTTTATAGACAGGAACTTGATAGGAACAATGACGGGGGAGCGAGTACATACAAATGGTAATGATTGGTGTTAGTTTGGTTAATGTACCATCAGAATGAGCAAATCACATAATAGAATACAACAACTAATAGCAAAAATCTACTAACTGAAAGTACAAAGAAGAAAATTACATCATACAAGATTTCACTGTTACTTTTTATTTTCCAGGAAAGTTAAGACAGTACTTGAAACGTAAGAAACATTTCTTTGAAAGTGCTACTGAAACATTGTCTGAAAACTGCTCCACTAAAATTAATTACTCAAAAGTATTAGAAACAAAAATATTAAGAACTCTTCTGAATTTTGTTCGTCATAGGTATTTAGATGAGAGATCTGAAAGAATAGGCATGAAAAAAAAAAAGAAAAGAAAAAACATTGGTTTCAATTGATTCAAGAAAGTGAATGTTGAAAAACTATACCATTGTATTTTCATAGCAAAATTATACATTACATGATAGTTATTCATCATTTGTTAAGAAACAAAAATATTAAGATTCTGTTTAGACAATGTGTCTATGAAGCAATGAGCATCAGAAAAAGCTATGGAAGATGCTAACAGTATTGAATAGATTAACATGGCAGAATGGTAGATCTGATCTGTAATTGTTGAATTAGAATTTACTTGATCTTGGTTGCTTCAATAAAAATCCATAAACAGGTAAAAATCTGAAATCAGAAGACTAGAAAAAAAAAAAAATCAATGCTTTTGTTTATACAATCCTTGAAAAAGATTGTTTTTGATTTATTCCCCAATGCCATAATACATTTAAAATAAAAATACATTTAAAATTAAATATGTATCCTGTGGGATCTTGCACAGCACATGAAGAATTAGATTCTTTTATATGTCACTAAAAAAAAAAAAAAAAGGTGAGGTTATTTTGGAGTGACACCCCAGACTGAATTACTAGACACCTAGGCAAAAGACAATTACAAAAGAATATTTATCAGTGTACACACAAACACACACACGCATATATATCTCAGATAACACTTAATATTCGTCTTGAGTTTTTCTTTTTATAATCCACTCCTCCACATCAGAATGTTTGAAGTTAAATATTTTTAACAAATGTTTTCTTTACTCTAAAATGCAACTAGAAAGAGAATAAAGAATTTTTTTTTGTGTATATCAAGATTTTATTGCTATGATTCATATTGCAACTTATTTTTCTTTAAATTTTTTTAAATTATTCAAATTTTAAAAAGATGGCAGTAAACATGGCCTCAGGTTTGTTTGCTTACCTGATCACATTACTGAATATTAAAAAAACAAAATAAAAATAAAAAAGAGCTTATCTGAGTAATATTTAGGATTTGTTCTTTTCCATTATTATAATGATTGTTTATCTTGTTTTTATAATTACATATATGAGAAAAATAAATAAATAAAATTGAAGTACATAAAACAAAATATTCTGTTGAATTCACATCCCAAAATCTGGCCAAACAGTAGATTTTTTTTTTTTTTAATGTAATACTTTTTGGATTGCACTGAGAACTTTTTAGCAACTATCCATTTTTTTTAAAGTATATTAGTATAATAAATTAAAAATTTAAATCAAGAATATTTCATTAAAAAAAATAAAAACCTGAAATTAAACTTATAAACATAACCTTCAAACCTGATTACTTTGCAAGCAACTCCAGATTAAGAAGATAATTAAAATTGTATACTAATAATTACAATGATTAAAATTTAAATATTTTTTTAGATTACCTACTTTTTTAAACTTTACCTGCAAAATATTTAAATAGTTTTCAAATACATGCCATTCCAAATACACAAAACACGTGTTAACTTAAAAATATACCTTTTGATGAAACAAAAAAAATTTTCGCTCATTTGGAGCCAGTCACAACAAAATACAGAAATAAAGTGCAATGCAATTTTCTTCAAAGCAAAATAAATCAATGTTTCATTTTAATAAATAGTGCAACGCCACATCTAATCAGCAAAATATCCAACATGGCTACACGAGAGAAAACCCAAAGAATTACTGTATAGGAACACATACATTAAGAGCAGCTGATATCAAATAATCTAATGAAGGGATAGCATTAGAACTGACACACAAAAGAAGTATAATAAATGCAAACAATAACAAATTAATGTGCATTACATGTAACAGTAACAATAAAACCATTATATTAAGAAATGCTGCAGATGTAGGCAGGAGAACATCTGAGCTTGACATTGAAATTATGCCCACTCGAATAAAGAACAAGAGGAGAATGAATTCTGTCATAGAAGCAATGAGATTTTTTTTTAATGAATAACAATCAAGAGAGAAGAAGAGAAAAAAATCCTTTATAAAAAAAATATGCATGAAAAGAAGAAATTAGTCTGCATTAAAATGCAATAGTGACTATAAGCTTTCATGGTTTGAAACATTGAAAATCTGTCATGACAAGGATAACATGGTGACTGAAAGCCAGGTGTGTGAACATTCAAAAGATTGGTGAATGGTTGGTGATTAAAATAAAAGCAGGTGCAGAAGAATCTGATAAACAAGATTCAGGACAACCAAAATTGGAAGCAAAACAAAAAAGAAAAAAAAATGATATAATTAAAAAGCTTATATTTAGGCATAAAAATAACATAAAAAATAGGAAAAGGCTTTTTCCAGTCTCTGTTGTAACACTCAGGTTTCACTAATATATATACATACACATACATACATACATACACACACACACACACACACACACACAACAGAAAAACCCATGCAACAGCATCCACATTGAATGGTTGAGTCAGTATAACTTCAGAATGCAATATGAAACAAGCCTACATCAATTATTGATGGATAATGCCCAGTTGCAAAAAAAAAAAAAAAAAAAAAAAAAAAAAGGTCATGCATGAAGAGGAAGGGGAGTAAAAGTTTACATAAGTGGGTGTGGGGATATTGGAGGAAACCAGGTAGTGAACTAATAAAAACTAGCAAAGAGAAATGAATCTAAGTTTAATTCAGACTAACATCTTTATCCTCATTGTTTGTCAAATGTTTCAGCTGATACAATCTAAGAATTTTGGTTGAAAGAAAAAAAAAAAAATGTCAATTTAAAGACATGACATAAGATTTTTAAGAAATGCATTTTTATTAAGCCGAAAAAGAAAGATGAAATAAAAAATCCAAAAAACTAGTAATTTCATTATAAAAAACAACAAACAAACAGAAGATTAAAAAAAAATGATGGATTCAGTATTTAAAATGGTTATGAATTAGAATTAAAAAGAAAATAATATGGGTGATATAAAAAGCTAAAAGACTACAAAAAAGATAGCTTAAAGATTTCTTTAAAAACTACCATGTTCCAAACTAACTGATATATAACGTGACCAATGATCTTTAAATGACAAGCAAGTAAGAAAGGAGAGGCAAATCAACAAAATATGTCAAAATACCACTCCAACACCCCACTAGTCAGATTTTCACTGAAAAACAAGTTCATAGGTAATTATTTGATTACTGATATGTAAATGTTTATTCAAAGAAAAATAAATAAATCAATAAAACCTACTCACATGTTTAATCAAATACTGATTATCTGCAGGCATATTTTGAATTACTTTCATCCTCTATGTTTAAAATTGTTTTAATGACAAGGTTTATTATTTATATATATATAGGATTTTATTTTCAATCCAATATTATTTTTTACTTAAATGTTGTATTTTTTGTGGATACAGATATCTGATTATACACCCTGTTTTTTTTTCTTTTTAAAGCAGCATGAATTACATATACAGACCAGTGAATTTTGAAAACTTAAAGAAAATGTGCAAGGATGTACATTGTGGTGCAGTGGATATCGGCTCAGAACGAGAAATTGGGGAGCCAGGTTCAAATTCAAGTTGAATTTCTTGCATTCACTTATGCACAAATACTCTTGGGAAAGGTATTAATCCATCTCTTCCCTCCCGTTATGGGTTAAACAACAGGACAGATTGGGTTCTATAGCCCTGGCTGGCAACCAATCTACTGGAGAAAGTAATATCAACCTCCTGCGGGATAATCTTCTACCCAGTCGTATGTCATGTATGGCACTTAACTGACTTGAAGAAAATGTACCTCTGGCAGAGCTTGAACCTGTGCCCTCTTCCCACCTCCTGTCATGATTTCTCCTAGAAAAGAGACACATGTTCAAACCCTGTCAACAAGAACATTTTCTTTAAGATTCTCAAATGCATAGGACAATATATATATATATATATATATATAGTTCACACTATTTAAATAGTAGAAAAAAATTAATCTATTAAAATACATGTTATATATATATATATATATATATATATATATATATATCTATTTATATAAAATATGAGAATTTTCTTAACAGCTTCTGGGTCACATTGAGATTTTTTTCAGTCAACAACAGCAGAAACACTCTGAAACATGATGGTTTTAACCTGGGCAGAGTATGTGCATAATCAGAAGCAATAGATAGCCAATCATCATCATCACCAACCTGCGACCTCAGCCGAGATAGAACTCACTACACCCTTCCAGTATTTCCTATTTGTCATAGCTCCAGTAAGGTCTTCCTTGGCGACAGATGTATCTCTTTGTATCCTGTCTGGAAAGGTTAACTTACGAGATTGATTGTGAGATGATGGGTGCCTCCATAATACAAACGATGAAACAAATTCATCTGTAGATAGATAGCCAAAGATAGTCTGATAAAAGAGGCAATCTTGTTATTTAACATTATATTAGTATATGTCTGTAGCCAAGCTTTATTGATTTATTTATTTTCTATAATATATCACAACCATTTGCAGGTTATTTAAAGCTAGAAAATATTTTTAGCTAAGAGATGATAGTGATTAGATGATACAAGTTTTATTAACTAACACATAACTGGGGAGATTCATACTTTTTCCAAGGATATCTGCACATAAGTAAATATAATGAACCCAACTGGAATTAGAACTCAGTTCTCCAATTTATAATTCTGAGCCATTATCAAATACTTAACCTGCACATTGTATTCCCAAGCAATCACTCATCTAGGTACTGAGAAGGGTAGACATTGCTTAACTTCAGTGATCATACAAAAACTGGTGTTTCACTGTAATATGGCTTCTAAGCTTTAGATGGTAATGCATACTGAAATAAGGTTTAATGGATTGACAGATTCTTGTGCAATCAAGTGTCACAACACAAAGATACACATGTACCCCTTTAGAGCATTTGAGAAGGGATCGGATTGTGAGAGACTATGATCCTTTCGGAGAATTGCTGCGCATGTTGGACATGAAAAATCAGCAGTGTTTCAATATTGGCAACAGAGGTCAAATGAATATGACCATAGACTAAATTCTGTACAGCCAACTACTATAGATGTTCCCCAAGATTGACACATTGCAAAGGCAGCAGTGGTAGCCTACATCAGGGGTTACTATGTGCTGACTTAGGGTTTTAGAATCTTTTAGTATGCCAACAGTATATGTACTTTTATACAAGTCAATGTCAATATACTTGTTCTAAAATGTATTTTATATAGTAATATACAGATTAATATGCAAACCATATTAATAGAAATAAACTGTTTTTTTTTTAAAGTTTTTATTATTAATGAGAGCCTTGCTCTTGCATGGTCTTAGCCAATTGTTTAATATCAAACATACTTTGTTACTTTGAGTTTTACACAATTTTCTAAATGTTCAGATGTTAGGCAACTTCATGTGGACTTAACACTGCTTTTATGTGAGAGAAAATTTGCTCACAGAAATAAGTTGAACCAAAAACTGAAAAAGGAGCAAAAGCAATTTTCTTCAAACAGATGAAAGATCTTGAGAGGGATGTCTAACAATTGAAAATAGCAGCAGACATTTTTTTAAATTTTCATCTTCCAAAGACTTCCTTAATTCAACAAATTGTGCCATTGGAAATTGTTTGGCATGCCATGTGTGGAAATATTCTTGGCCTGACCAAGGGATTTCAAAATAAATTTTAATGTCTGGTTAAATTATGGAAAGTGGTTTGGGCTGAGAACTTTTCAGAACCCACCCATTTATATATGTCATTCTTGCTTGTTAATCAGATATCACCTAAATGCATAATTTTAGAATTTGTAAACACCCACTATCTTAATATTGTCTGATGGGATTCTTGATTTCATTTTTTTCTCATTTTTAGCTTTTCAGATTAACTATAATTTGCTAGTCTTCTTCACATGTCTTGCTTGTTTTTTTTTCTTTCTTGAAGTCAAGCTTACTTTCAGTGCAATGATTTGTTTTTTTATTAACTTATACAAAAATATGACACCCAAAGAAGACAACTATAAAAGTCAATCAGCTGAAATATATAATGAAAAACAATCCTCAGAAAAAGTATCTTAGTCTAAATAAAACCCAAATAACAGTAAAGTCTTATTTAAAATATAATAGAGAAATGCTAAAAGAATGTTTGAGTCATAGAACAAAGCAGAGTGAAGGTGAATATTGTTGATTTAAAACCAATTTAGTATCAGCCTAAAGATTAACAAATAGCAGAAAGAGAAGGGAAGCGAGAGAAGAGGAAGAATGACTTTGGATGAGAAAGAGATATACAGAAAACAATATGTATGGCTGACCACCCATTTCCAAGGATGCCTGTTTACTAGGGTGGCTAGCTAATCTCCACTACAGACGCCTGCTCAGGCATATTTGTGTTTACTTCACACTCAGAGTAAGGTTTATACTGCAACTATGCTGAGTGGACCTTAGTTACAGTTTCTGGGAGAGAGCATGTAATCTGGTGCAAACAACAGGCTGAACAGGGCCAGGACACTCAAACCCTCAGTCACTATGACTTGTAACTTCGTGCTAGCACAATCATTAATGGCTCCTGAAGGGTTCTGTCTATCCAATTTCACTCACAAGGCTTGGGTCAACCAGTGGTATGGTTTTCAGGCACACACTTGGGTCACCTCCTCCAGACCAGTAACATCAAGAAATCACCTTCCTGACAAACTGACCATGGCAAAATTTAAACCCAGGCTTCATTGTCAGAAAGTGAACATTCTCACAATTCAACCATGTGCCCATAACAGAAAACAGTAATAAAGAACTACCAAACACAGTAGTCATATTTTTTTTCCAGGAATTGTACTGAAGTCTAATTTTTAGAATGCTATTAGCTAATAAGGCCAGGAACAAACAAGATTCTTTTTTTTTTTTTTCAAACAAATATATATTTTCTCTTCCAATCTTAAAAAAATTGACTCACAAAAAAATAACCCATAATAATTTGTTTTTTGAAGGGGGCGAATTTACAAAATTCTGTTCTACTTTATTACCCAATTTAATATTTCAATTAAAAAAGTTAAGTAACTATCTCAGAAATGAATACTCAACTTTTCAGTGACTAGTTTTGTTACTTTTGATAGGGGATAATAAAAAAGAAAAAAGAATTTGAGGACATCTATAATTAATACTATTATTATATGCTACTCTTCCGAAGCAGTTAAGCAATGTATTCCATGTTTAGAATATTGCTGCCATATATAGTCCTGTGCTTCTGCTATTTACCTTGAGCTCCTTGATCAAATCTAAAGAAGAATCAGCATTATTATTGGTCCTGATCTATCGGCTTGACTGCAGTCACTTTCCCACCACTGTAAGATTACCCCTCTGTCACTTTTCTGTAAATGCTTTCATGGTAATTGTTTCAGCTCTGTGCTATGGTACCAAGACTTTATAAATTCAAGTGCAGTACAAGACTGGTGTCGAGATTTCATCAATTAACAATTGAGCTGGCTAGATGTAGCTGTAAGTACTATGCTAACATTTTTTTTCCTCACACTTCTCATTTGTGGAACTCTCTTCTGGCTCCTTTATTGAATATTTGTCAAGATTTATTTATTTACTTATTACTTCAGAATTGGTCTTGAGTTTTTGAGTATTTTATTTATGGATGTAACATTTCAATGTTAGCTATATGATATTCCTTAAATGCCTACAGCTTAATGCTATTTGATTAGCAAGTGTAGTGTATACTATTTTCAGTGAGTATTCTGCTGTTTGTGTATAAATATCAGATTAAAAAGTTTAGTAAATATTTCCTCTCTTGAGATTTAAATTTAAACATTTCTACAATCTTAATTCTATCATCTTCCTGGATGTTTTGCCAGTTTATTTTTAAAAACAGCTTAAAGTATATTGCACAAAATAGACAAATACTTATAGTTTATATAGTTTCAACAATAACCATCAAAACTAAAAGCCAGAAATATACAAATGCTGATGTATAAAATATTTAAATACAGTCAACAGATTCCAATTTTTAATGTTTGGGTCATGATGTAGCAATTATTTTGCATAGATTCAGTTAAATAAAAGCAAAACAAGATAATTGTTTAATTTTCAACACAGAAACATGAAACCTTAAAAAATATTGCAGAAAAGTCAGCATTAGTAGACAGCTATGAGAAAATTTTGGTATCTTTGTTAATCAGTGGAAATTGATTTGATGAAAAATAAGGAAACAATTTTATTAGATGTAATTGTAAAAAGATACAGGGGAATGGTTTAGCTTGGGAAGCTATACTTAGCTTAGAATAGTTTTGTACAAAAGTAGCTATTATTTATAGTGGTTTAAACTAGGAATATTCTTTAGTCAAGACTAGTAATCTCCAGTTATTCAATATGTCATCTTAATTCTGTTGCTTTTGGTGAAACCTTTACATTCCTATTTCTGACTTGTACTGTTTACTTAATTGTTACAGTCAATCAACCTGAAGTTTCAATAAAGAGATAACAAAAGTTAAAATCAAGCTTTACAATATGCTTAATTTTCTTAGGGTAAATAACAAATAGGTGAGGATATTTGTTGGACTAAGTTCATATTCATGGAGAAAAAAATGAAAACTAAATCAAATCAAAATATCTTGCAAGATTAGCATGTTAAACCAACATCTTATGCTAAGCAAGGTTTATTCTTGTTAACAAAGCATCAAGACATAAGTCAGAAACAGCTATATAGTTATCAAAAAATATTACAAGAGCTGAAAACTGGATATTACACGTAGCTACTGCTGATTAGTAAATAGCAACTACATTTAGAATTCTAGAATGACAGTAACAATATTTTTTCTCTTTTCATAATATACTATATTTTCATAAATATACTAAAATAAAATATATAAATAATATACTAAATAAGTTATTGCAAGAATTTAAAAACTGTTAGTGCATTATTTCTACAAAGAGTATGAATACAAGGTTCTTCATAAAATTTAGTTGGCAATCTCCCACCAGCATCAGGTAGAAATGTATTTATCTTACTTCAGTTCTTGTTACTTAGGGATCCAGATTATGGTTCTGGTGCTAAAAATATTCACCCTTTATCTTACACGTAATATTGTTTAGAAAAGAGGTGAGACCTAAAGTTGATGGCAGAGTAAAATGGTAGGTCCCTACTCAGTCAGTCAGTCAGTTAAGTGCCATACGTGATACACGCTTTGGGCGATCATGTCTCGAAAGAGATATGACTGACTGGACAGAAGATTATTCCACAATAAGTTGTTATTGCTTTCTGCAGTAGACTGGTTGCCAGCCAAGGATATAGAACCCAATCTGTCCTATTATTTGACCCATAACTGGAGGGAAGAGATGGATTAATACCTTTCCCAAGGGTATTTGTATGTAAGTGAATGCAAGGAATTCAACTGAAATTCGAACTTGACACCTCGATCTCTCGTTCCGAGTTGATATCCACTGCACCAGAACACACTATTCACCTGTCACTAAAATAAAAGGCACAGACTGAAGTGCCAAAGCATTAAGGACAGAAGTATCACCCTCCTCCACTTGTATAAAGGGACTCAAGATGGATGACAATTATGGGATACAAACTGGTTTGTCAATTTCATGACACATGAAAACTGGAGGTGCCTTCAAGTGATACAAGAACAAGTACTGTCAAGGATTGTAATCACCTACCAAAAGGGAACCTTGCATCAAAGCATATTTTTTTTAAATGCTGGTGTCATTCAATCCATCTGTAAATGTACTGTACAGTGAATTTCATGCAGTTTTTTAGTTCTCAACCAACAAAGGTACCTTTATAGATACCCATAACTAATTACTTTGTCACACCTAGGCCAGAGACTATTGCCATTAGATTGTTTAACACTAATATTGTATTACCTGGTCATTGTCAGCTCTTCAGGGCAGAAAGCCCAGTTTGTGTGCAGTGTATATTGCATGAAGTTAGAGATCCAAGAGGTTAGGTAAGCTGGTAGTCATTCTTGTGGGATGGGTTTAATTAGATTTTGCAAAGATCACCAGTAATACTGAAGTCTACATTGACAAGTGTGACATACACAGATCTTTCTGCAGTACATTCTTTTTATAATGCAAGAAACACCTGGTGATGACAGTTTGTTCTAGCAAATTAATGGAACCTTCACACAACTTGTAACAAGTAACACTGGCTTCAAGCTACACCACAGGCTCTTGTGCTCATAAGATTCAAACCCCATTGAGTATTTTAGGGAGATGTTGCAATCCTCACTAGGTTCTATACAACCACACCTAATAATTTAGATATAGACAGCCTGGATAGACAAACATTAGCATCTATTCAAGTGAAAAGGAGAATCTACCTGTTATTTAAGTAGCTGACTAATTCTTTTATACCTTAGTTTATTTGATCTATACACATTCTAATCTTTTAACATTTGCATAATGCACCCAGTTTTGTAATAGATAATTTTTCTTTCATTTGTTGTCAGTCGTTGTTTTTAACTCATTTAAAATTATTAATTTAAAAAAATATTTGATACGTGCTTGTTAAGAGTAGTTATACTATCAAAACATTTTTATTGAAAATATACATTTTGAACAAACAAGATATAAATATTCTTCTTACAGCCAACCTAGTATATTGTGGAAAGGCATTACAATTTATCAAAGGTGTGGCTCATTATTAAGTTATCTTCCTAAAATACCTATCTTTTTTTTCCAAGGATTAGTTTAATCAATGTTAAAAAAAAAATACAGATTTGACACTGAACTTAACATGATCCACTATGATTAAATGAGGTCTTAAGTCGATATATTTAACATGATTTATATTTACTAGATTCTACCCAAAATTTAAAATTGCTTTACAGATCCAATAAGTGAAGCAAGGCTGCTATTTTGGAGCATGTAACACAAATGATGTACTGCATAGTTGCATAAGAAAATTATCCTTAGCTAAAGTATACTCGGCCTAGTCAGAAATATGAAATTTTTCTAACCATAGCTGAAATGAAAAGAAAATCATTTATTTTGGCATCAGCTATGTTTCATGTGATCTGCAGCCTTACAGAGAAGCAGTAGCAATATTGCTAAGTGTAAATGTAACGCAAATCTACAACAACCTAAAATATTTAGCCTCTGACATTATCAAGGAAATAGATAGCTTGATAGAATTAGTATACATGCATTCAACCAGCATAGCAATATTTAGTCATTTTTAATTTAGTACATTATTAAAAAAAAAAAAAAAATCACCACCATTCCTACATTCAAATGAATTTTAATTATTAAAAGGTGTTAATTTTTATTTTACTAATTTATTAAAAGAAAACTTGAGTAATAAAGATAAAAAAAAAAGCATGAAGCAAAGAAAAGCCCAGTTTTTGTTTTGAGGTGGGGGGGGAAAAAAAGAAAAAAGAAAAAAAGAAGAGCTGCAAGAAAGCAGAAAAAGCAGTGAAGACAGAGTGAAGTAGTGTTAAGGCCAAGGTTGGACTGAGGTTGGGGGAGGGATAATACAAGGTTAAGCACAATGACTGAAAATGCAGACCCTTAGTGGGACAGGGGCCCCGGCCCTGGTTGAAAACAATTGTTTAGAGTTACCTCTTCTTGAGTCATCACAATACGGGTCGTTTTGGATAAAAAGATCAATTTGGCTTTTACAAGCCTCTCTTTTCATCTCACACTCATTATCGTAAAAATGGCCATTAGAAGCACAGACACGCATGACCTCCAAGGGGCATTCTATGTCACAGACACAGACCATTTCCTTACAGACGGCACCATGAAAACAGTCAACATTGCTTTTACAATCATCTGAAAGATAAGGGGAAATATATCATTTGCACTATTATGGAATGATAATAAAAAAAATAAAAAATATCAAAGTGTCAAAGATGGTCAACAATTCAGCATTACCACACTGTAGAAGAGATCAGTCATTTACTGCCAATACCCAGTTGTTTTTTTTTTTTACTTTCATTTATCAACCTTTGTAGGTTTTTTATTATATATACACACACACATATATATATGGATATAATTAGGACCTTGAATAAGTTCTCACTGATTTTTCATGAAAAGTAATGCTTTATTTACAAAAATTAGTAAGAAACCTGTCACTGAAAATATTGTCCATTGCTAACTACTACTTTCTCCCATCTTTCTGGTAGCATTTGAATTCCATGTTGGAAGAATGACATCTTTTGAGGCTAACCATAAGTTGACTTATTTTTAAGCATTTTCATAAGAATGAAAGTGTTCCTCAGCAAGGCCATGTGCCATTGATCAGAACAAGTGATAATTGGACAGGGCAATGCCTGGTGAATATGGCGAGTGGGGTAGGATTCCAAGATGATTTTCATCCATTTTGCAAAATGTGGCCTAGTGTTGTCATGTTGCAAAATCACTTTGTCCTGTCTCTGCTTGTATAGTGACTTTTTACTTCACTGCCCAGCTCAAATGCACCAATTGTAGTCGATAGTGATCTCCCATGATGGCTGCAGTCAGTCTGACCAGCTCATAATAAACAACAGCTGATCTTACTAAATGTAGAGCGGAAGCTTTGAACCATGGATATTCGAGTTTGCTGCCAATGTTGATGCATAACTGGGCTTACCCAATGATCTACTACACTTAGGGTAATTGTAGTGTATCCACTTTTCATCACCAGTCATGATATGATGCAAAATTTTTTTCTTTTCTGCTGTTGAAGCAGCTGTTTTGATGTGACAAGACAACATTCAACATATCTCAGCTTCAACTCATACGGCACCCAATGTCCTTGCTTTTGAATTATTCTTAATGCTTTCAAACATTTCGAACCTGTTGTGAGATCAACTCTTAATGACTCTGCAAGTTCAGCTTGTGCCTGACATGAGTTTTCATGAAGTAATACCTCCAATTCTTCGCCTTCAAACTTTTTTGGTGTACCAAAGAATTCTTTATCTTTAGCATCAAAATCACTATTTTTGAAACATCTAAACCAATCTCTTCATGTTTGAGACAGAGCATGGTTGCCATAAATCTCAACAAGAATTGAGTGTGCTTCAGTTGCCGATTTCTTTTGAATAAAGTAGTGTAGTAAAATTCCCAGTAAATACACTGTTTGGCACAAAATCCAACATGTTTAACACTATGAAAAACAAAGTTGTTTACATTTCAGCAAAATGACATACACTAAATATCAAGCTTGATTATAGTACTTCCTTATAGATGCATTACCATCTGAAACTATGTGTGCAGTTCTGGGAATACCATCTGTTGGAAAAACAGCGAAAACTTATTCAAGCTCATAATATATATATGTGTGTGTGTGTGTGTGTGTGTGTGTGTGTGAGTAAAAATTTCAGATTGAGTTTATATGTAAAAGGGCAATATGAAAAAAGACAAAAGGAAAACTTATCTTAGACAATGTGTTTTGCCCTGAGGAACTTCATTAGCGCAAATGATATCACATAGCAAGACATTTGCCTTGATAAAGCCCATCAGAAGATGAAACGCATTAGCTAAAATAAGTTTTCCTTTTGTTTATATATATATATATATATATATATATAAAATAAACACAAGATTTGATTTAATTTTTGCTTTTTTTTCATTTTTTTTTTTTTTTTACAATGCTTATTTTCTGAAATTAGCATATATCTGATACACTTATTTTTGCTAAATTGTAAAAAAATAAATATCAACCGATGACACAAACCAAAACGAGCAAAATAATGACAATGTTAAAAATCACAAGCACACCTGAGTTTTACTTCATGCATGCTTGAGAACTACATAGTTGGTGGGACAGTAAAAATAAAATTTTTTAGGTGTCAAAACAGGCTTTTATGCATCTCTGAAATTAACAATAAAAATGTAGTTTTCACAGCCTTCCCATATGCGCAATGTTTTTTCAAGATTATGGCTCTCCACAACTCCTCTTCTCTTGTAGTTCTAAGCAACATTTGATTCTTCCCATCTCTCTGACATTCAGTCATACACAAATTATGATGCAGTATGTTACTTGCTGTTTCCCTCTGCTACTCCTGCTTTCAACATGTCACATGGGTGTTAGGTTCCTCATTATGTGTCCCAGAAAGATTAATCGTTTTTTTCTGATTTAAGACAAATTTTTTTTAGTTCCCATTTTATTTAAAACTTCCTCATTGCTAACATGTTCAGTCTATGGTATTCTTAAAATCTGTATGTAGGACTATTTGTCACTTTGAGTGTCTTCATATGTACAGAAATTGTCTAGATTTAGATATGGTTTAGAAGTTCAGCACTATTTTCTTTGTTTCAAACAAAGTTCTCTTGTTACTTAAAAATATTATTAGTTTTTGGATACATACAGAACTTTATCTAATTATCAAATGTTCTCTTCCTTCAAAAAGCATCTCAGAAAGAATATTTTCTGATAAAAAAAAGAAAGAAAAAATATAGATTAATTATACTAATTTATAAACATAGTTATATTGCCTTATTTAAATATGAGCACGACTTGACTGAAGAAGGTATTCAAGTAATAAACCTTGAAACACACACATCACAACAATAAAGAGTACCAATTCTGAAAAATAAATAGGAAACATCAAAGTAAACAAGAGTTTTTTCCTCAGCTCAGCTAAAACTAACTGCAAGTTTTAAAAAAATGCTCTCTAAAAAAAAGTTCATTATATTGAACTTTGGACACTCAATATTTGATATTTGTTTTTCTGATGAGATTACAAAATTTTATTTTATAAATAATTAGGATATAGATATTATTTCCCACTCTATAATTTTTTTTTATATTAGTTTTAACAAAAAGAAAAAGAAAAAGAAGCTCTATCAGGATTTAGATTTAGAAATGTTTTAAATTAAAAACTTGCCATAATTATTAATGTTTGATTGTCTTTTCTTTCATCTTCCCTTTTTATCACAAGTGTTCAGTCCATTATTCTGTTACTTAACTAATCTGCATGGATGAGACTTATAGTAAAGTCAGAGAAGTGAAAACATTTCTTATTTGAGTGATGTCTGCAGGTTAGTATTCATTGTAAAAATGCTGTCATGGAAAGACAGACATAATATGTAGTGATCCAACAAACAACATCAAAGCCTTAGTTACTAATACTTTGGGATTAAATTGATTAATGTGTTGTGCTTTAGAAAGTAAGTTAAAAAATACAACAATAGCAGTTGTAACAACAGCGGAATAAGGAAATAAGTTTTTTTAAGTTTTCATCTAATAAGTCAAAAACAAACTTGAACAAAAAGATTTAAACTGTGACATAAATCTGTTAGATTAGATGAGGTAAAATTATAAAGAAATCCAAGGAGGAAGTAAAATAATTTTTCCAATTATTGGGATAAAAGAGTTTCTTTGTTATTTCTTACAAATAATACCTATGAAATAAAACTAAGGTAAAAATTTATTCATTAATCCTCACACATTTTAATGTATTTTTAAAAAATAAATTATATTTCATGAAGATCTTTATGAAAAATTTTTTAAGTTTAATAATCCAAGTGACTTTTAGCAATATAAAATTTGAAAAGAAAAATAAATGATATACCATTTACAAGTGGAAGCAACTGCAAGATCCACTTTTAAGTCTTCCTTATATTAATAATTATTTTTTTCAACAATCCACTATTACAAAACTAAAGATATGTGAGAGAGATAGGTTCTAGGCTGTTTCTTCTGAAAGTTATTAATATTGATGAATTAATAAACGTATCTCTTTTAATCATCTGATAGAACCCTTTTTACTTACCATCAATATGACTGATTCTAACCTTCAGGAGAGTGACTCATTGCACCTCTGATAAAAATTCTCTGCAGCTAGGAAAGCTGGTTCACTGTGTCAAACTAGAATATTTTTCTTGCCAGAATCTATCTTACATATTTATAAGTCTACCATTTATCCTTGCTTTGAATATTGCTGCCACAACTGGTTTGTTTCTATTGCTATACATTTAGAGATTCTTGATAAAACTTCAAAAAGCATATGAAATGTTATTGGTACTGATGTGGCACCTTGGCTTCAATCATTTCCCCACTCCCATAATGTAGCTTCCTTATGCTTTTTCTACAAATATTTTCCTGGTAATTGTTCTGATGAACTTTCCTCTATGGTACCCAGACTTTATGAATTTTTGAGCAATACTAGATTGGCAGCAAGGTTTCATTATTTTACAGTTGTGCTGGCTAAATGTAGCTGTAAGTTCTATGCTAATAGTTTCTTCTATTGCACTTTTCACTTGTGGAAATCTCTTCTGGCTTCTTGCTTCCCAGTCAACTTTGATCTTCAAAAATTTAAATCAATGTCAATTGTTATCTTCTGTTTTCTTAAATCTTGTTATTTTATTGTCTTCCCTTCTAAATAGTTTATTTTTCTTATATTCACTAACACTTAGTAACCTCTTACATCTTAGTGGCTTTATTGCTTTGCTTGGGGTGAAATGATAAAAAAAAACAAAAAAACAAAAAAAAAACATATTGGAATTCATCAACTAAATTTATAAATGAGAAAACAAGTTTCCCATTTAGTTAGATTATTTAATAATAGAAAAAGTTCAGTAGATTTCAGAATGATATAACAGATAAACGCTTTTATCAATTATCTTTTGATAGTGTTAACACCAAATATTTTCTTGGTCAATGTTCATAAATAAAATAAAAAATAAAAACAAATACAACTCATACAATGTAGCCAAAAATGTGATCATAATATTGCAAGTAGATGACAGAGATAAAGAAGAAAATAAATGGATGGTAGCAAAATGAGAAAATTTAAAAAAAAAAAAAATCCCAAATTTTCTTGGTCAATGTTCATAAATAAAAATAAAATAATCCCAAACATTTTTTTTTAATATTAACAATTTTAACTCAAAAACCACTCATATAAGAAAGAGAAACTGCATTCAAAGATTTTTTGGCGTTCAAATCATTTAGAATTTTTATCATAAATGCATAGATAAACTTGTGACTCGTTGGAAGAAATGTATAGATATCCATGATTCCTATTTCGACTGATTTAAACACTGTTTAAATACATTCATTCAGGAACAAAAGTAGATTCTAAAATCGGACATTATTTTCCGAACAACATAATAATGAGCGACTCAATAATTTATCATAATAAATAAAAATCCCAAAATTTCTTGGTCAATGTTCATAAATAAAATAAAAAATAAAAACAAATACAACTCATACAATGTAGCCAAAAATGTGATCATAATATTGCAAGTAGATGACAGAGATAAAGAAGAAAATAAATAGATGGTAGCAAAATGAGAAAATTTAAAAAAAAAAATCCCAAATTTTTCCAATAAAATAAAGCTTATGAACTGTGAAATAATTATTAAATTTCAAGTTAAAAATTTATATATTTTAATTATTTATTTTACATTCCATCCCCCACACATTTTACAGTTTGTTTAAAATGAAATGTTTTCTCTGAATCAATGAAAAAGGGCTTAAGATTGAAAATAATCATGAACCAAAACCAAAAACAAATTCTTTCAAGTGTGGTATATACTGACAAAAAGAAAAACAAATTATTTATTGAAGAATTTGCAGACCTTGATTTTTGTTCTGCAGTGTTGAGTCATGAGATGTTTACTAGTTTCCCAGCTAAACTTGAAATACTTTAGACTAGCGCAGCCAGTTTGTGATCATTCCCATAGCTACATTTCAAAACACGTGATCCCTGATGTCAACTTTAGGCATATTCCTTTTTCAAGGAACATAATATTCTTACACTGACACTTATCTTATAAAGGTAGAGAAATTATAGAATTGTTTCTCATGAACTTTTATGCTAGTGCCAACAAAGACAGGTAATTTTCTTTTTTAATATAAACATTCAGAGGTTTTAAACACAGGATTGAAAATTAAATGTTTTCATTTAATAATACACTTAAATCTTATATATCAGTCAAGGATATCACATTCTGCAAATAGTTCTTTCAGTTATATTTATCTGTTTTCTGGTGTTAAAAATAAAACTTGATAGATGATTAATAATGATCAAAGAACACTTATTTTATAATTTATCTTATAAAAACCCTTTTACTAGATGCTAACTTTGAGGAGGCTTGTAAATTAATGTCTTTCTCAATGCAACATTACCAAACAAGTTTGATTAAAAGTTCTTGCTGCTATTATTCTTATTTATTTAAAGAAACTTTAAAAATTCAGATAAGGTAGGAAAAAATTTTAAACACATATTTATAAAGTATTTTCAAAATGACTTACTTCAGTCAATTTAAAACTGGTTGATAAAAGATTAGAATAAATGTTATCAAAATAAGTTTGTCAATTACATTTGTTGCTTATTTTCTAATAGTATTTTTTTGGTATTCAGGAGTATAAACAGAGTCAGCCGACAAAGAGTAAGAACATCATTAACCAATTTAAACTGCAACAACTTTAAAACTTGCTACCTTCCACCACAGCTAGACTTCAAAATATCCATTTATAATAGATTCTGGGCAGCAAGGAAAGAAGGACTGAAAGATAACAAATCTTAAGATATATCATTTATAGATCATAAACTAAAAATCATTTAAATTTATAAAGGAAATAAATTAGAAAAATAATAAGCACAAAATAATTTGAAACAGATATATACAATGATGAGCTGATAACAAGAAAACTCTGAAGGCTTAAAGTATATTTCTAATGTCTTTTACTGATTAACATTAACTTCAAAATAAACAGCCATGCACGTTCACACACAAAGCTAAGTAGATAGAGAGAGGTAGATAAATATAAATAGAATGAGAGAGGGATGAATGGGAAGACTAAGTTTAAAAAACAAGAGAAGGTAGCTTTTCCCTTACTAATGAATTCTTGTATTCAGAAATGAAACATGGAAGTAGATACAAAATAATTTTGTATATCCATTTCATAAATGTGCGTTGTGGTACAGTGGGTATCGGCTCGGAATGCGAAACCGGGTAGCCGAGTTCGAATTCCAGTTGAATCCATTGTATTCACTTACGCGCAAATACCCTTGGGAAAGGTATTAATTCGTCTCTTCCTTCCAGTTATGGGTTAAATAGCAGGACAGATTGGGTTCTATAGCCTTGGTCGGCAACCAGTCTACCACAGAAAGCAATGGCAACCTACTGTGGGATAATCATCTGCCCAGTCAGTCATGTCTCTTTCGAGATATGATTGCCCAAGCATGTATCACGTATGGCACTTGACTGACAAGTGAACTAACTTGATGTCTGTTGCATTCTCCAAATGTTGATGATGGAGAAAAGAAAAGAAGTAAAGGCTAAACTGGACAAGAGAGCATAACCAATCAGAGTTAAAAAAAAAATAGAACAGTCCATAAAAAGGCAATCAATTTAAATGAACTTCAAGGTTTTTTTTTTATCACATAAAAAAGATTCAAGTTTTATTCTTTATGTAAATGAAATTGTTTGAACTGGGGCTGTCAAAATTAACAAAGAAAATTTGGTGGACCTGAAGGAGACTACCACCACCACCTTTAAATTTGCTGTTTTTCATTTTTTTTAAATTTGTTGTTTTTCATTTTTTGTTTTACTTTTTTCAGTGCAGTCTTATCGATTATTACATAAAGTTTCCAATTATCAAAAAAAATTGGAAAAAATTTCAATATTTAAACAATTTGGAGAAGGTGGGGGGGGCTCACTTTCTCATACAATGTGATAGTAAATCAATCCTCCATTTTGGAACCATTTGCGTTGGGGGTCACTTTGTTTTTTTGGGAAGGGTTGTTGCTCTTGTTTTGGTCTTTTTCAAGTTTTTTGTTCTTACGATGGCATCTTCCTCGGAAACTCCAAGAACGGCTTTATTCAAAAATTTTGCAAAGGATTCAGTTGTTGAATATGTGCAAGCAAAAAAGTTAATTACACAGGATCGATTAACTATAAGTTTGTATGAAAAACTCAGCCCCCGCCACCTAAAATTGTTTAAATGTTGAAATTTTTTTGTCAGTCGGAGAGTTTAGGGTTTAATTGATAAGATTGCAATGGAAAAAGTAAAAAAAAAAAATTGATAATCAACCAATTTACAGGTGATGGTAATGTCGTACCGGCTAGTAGTTCCAAAATGGAAGATTGATTTACTATAACATTGTATAAAAAACTGAGCCCCACTAAAATTGTTTAAATATTGAAATTTTTCAAACAGAAAGTATAGGGTGTAATCAATAACATTGCACTGAAAAAAAAAATTTTTTTTTAAAAAGGTGGTGGTAGTCTCCTTCAGGTCCGCCGAAAGTTTTAATGGAACAATAGGTCAATGAAGATGCATTTACAATATCTAAACAGATATTGGTTTCTTATAATATAAATTGTATTCACATATCAGACATCCTACTGTTTTATTTCCATTATTAAAACTGAGTTAGCTTTGCCAATAATGAAATTCAATTTTTCCTTTAAAACTTGATATTCTAACAGAAATCAATAAAATTTATTTCCGATAATAAGTTACTCATCTTGTGTAAGTTAAGTTTGCCACATGGTCAAAAGGATGCAAATAAAAGAAAGTTTGTGTTTAACTAATCTTTCAAGTAAGGATGAACCTACCTACTAAAGACAAATCCTGGTTTCTACCTGGTCTTCGGTCTTCAAAAATGACCACCAGAAATAGACTACAATAACAAGCATCAAGCAAACAGACACAAGTATGTGCGTGCGTGGGGGGTGATGCTCCTATTGGATGATATACATGTTTTTATTTTAATCAGTGACATCAATAACTGGTACTTAAGACCAGGTTAAAAAGAAAGAAAAATATTTTCAAATAATGATTTTAAAAGCAAATAAGTCCTCTTTTCATAAATCAATGTTATAAACCTTTTGCCTAGCTCTTCCAATTTGGTCTTGTGTTAGACTATACAATGTTTACTGTAATATATCTTACATATACACATGCACACACAAGAAAAACAAAAGAGACTGACTAAGCTAGCTACAAGGGCATTTGTAGCAATGAATAAATGCATTCATCTAAAATTACAATAGTTGTAGTACACATTCAGACATGATTTTTTACAACTTCACACCAAGATGTTCCTTGCTCAGCTTTCAGAGTCTCTTAAAAATAATTTCTTTCTTTCTCCAATTTTGGGGTTTTCTTTGTGTGTTGGCATGTATATGTTGGGATGAGGACATGCTTCCTTTCTATTGCCAATATCTTTGTACATAAATATAAATTTTTACATCTGTATCCAGAACTTGGTACATAATACAGAAAGAATAGTTTTTTTTTCTTTCCTTCAGTACACATACTTGTAGAAAAGAATGTAGTGCCTCATTAGGCATTAATGGTGCAGAATGAATATCAGGTGTATTGCAAGTTAGCAAACACTTACATGTTAACCATTTAGTTTACACACACACAAAAAAAAATATTATACACATATTAGTTTTTTTGTACTAATATAAACATAATGAAGTGCAGGTGAAGTAAATTATTTCCAAATTAGCTTAACCTATAACATGAAGTTGATATTTTATGGTACTATATGCCTCTTGGAAACAGTATTTTTGTCTCGTTGTCTCCCTTCCATTGACTTTCATCTGGAACCTTATTTTCAGAATGTGACTGCTAAAATAGCCAATATCCTGCTTTTGTTAAAAATATCAGAAAAAATATCCACAAGAAATCTTAATAAATAAAACGTATTATTTTCTTGCTTGATTTAACATTTTTATTGGTTAGAAAGTAGGTGAGGGCAGGGTCAAACATACTAATAGAATGGAAGAGAATACAGGAAACATAAGAGAGAGGATCTAATCTAACTTTCAAATTTCTTAAAAGATAAGCACTAATATATCTGAAATATAAACTTGTAAGAGAATACATAAGGATTTAATTAGCAATCAGATATTTACAAGCCATCTCAACTCTCAAACAATTATATTAAAATAGTTCTCATTTTAACAAGAATATTACTTTCTGGCCCCTCAAAAATCACTTTTTTTATTTTCAATACTCAACATATAGAGTGAATAGAGAAATTTTTTTTCCCAAAAGAAATTTTGGGTTAAATTCAATTATTAGCTAACAAATTTTTAATTTTAAACAATATTTACTTCATTCACAGATGTTTTGACATTCAAATTCTTGTACCAAGACCAACATTCGTGAAGAATAGGTATTTACAAATTTTTGTTTGAGGACAATCAAAATGTACCCTTTCAACCCTATAAACAAGGGGTGTGCAAACTTTTTACAGAGTTTCATTTTTTCCATCTTTGTTCTCTTTGTCCCTGTTTTGAATAGATTAATATTTTATGTAATACAATAAAAAAAAAAAAAATACGAGCATTTTTTTTAATGGCCATTTGTTTGTTGTGCTCTTGTCAGCTGTATCATCAGGCAGGCTGTAATTTTCTCACCCTTGCTCTTGACAAAGTATTCACAAAAACCTATTTAAATTTGGCAGTTATTATAATTCACACAAATGTACTAAAGAAGTTTTACCATCTGCTTACTTCTCTTTTGCTACGTAATCAATAATGTAAATAAAATATTTATTGTACAGTCATTGAATTAGTCTGACTTGTTAAATTTAAAAAAAAAAAAAAAAAAATTGCACCATGTTATATATTCATTAACTCAAACCTTAGGAGAAAATATATAAACAAACTCCAACAAATGCACAGATCCTGAAGATTATTATGGACAAAAGAAAGGTTTTAAAATTTGCCATCAATATTGCTAAATCAATGTACAAAAGAAATACTCATTAAATTTCATGCGTACATCTGTCTGAGCATACCCTGTGTGAAGAAGTAGTTATATAAGTAGCTAGATTTATCAATGAAATGGTTTTCAAATCATAATCAAGAGTTTCATTAATCAATGAAAAAGAGAATCTGGATTTTATCTTTAAGCTTAGTGCTAAATTGCCTGAAACAAAACCTGATATTAAATGTAATTGAATAATTAAGAGTTTAATATAGGCCAATAAACAAATAAAAGGTTTTCTTTGAACTATAAAAGAAAGCAAAAAAGAAAATATTCTGTAAATTATGCTTCCAGTACTTAAAAATAATAAATGAAAAATAACTTAAAACTAGAAAATAAAAAGATATCCCAAATTGATTGTCGAAAGTAGACAAAGTGAAATAATACTAAACAAAGAGAAAAAAAAGTAAACCTTACTAGCAGGAAAAAAAAAAGAAAAAGAAAGAAGAAAACTGAGAGGGGGGTATAAACAACTTTTGAACTCTAAGCCCATAAAAGAAAAAAAAACCCCACTAATATTTGTATATATGATTCAATCTTGCAGAAAATCTATATGTAGCAAATATCAGAAAAGCATTGATCATACTTAGTTTTGTTGATATTGGAGCAAGCCTGTTAGAGAAGCACATGCACACAAATAAACATTGATTCTTACATGTTTCTCATTGAAGAAAATACAGCAAAAGATACTTGGAAATCAACCTTCAATGAAAACTAACAACACATCTCATCATTACTCATTAACAATTTTTTCTATGTTACAAAGATTACTTTAACTATTCTTATTGCAAATTTCAAAAATTAATTAAAACATGTAGTTTTGAATTGTTGTTTTGTTTTTACCAAAATGTATAATTATAAGAGAAAAATATAAAAATGTAATGAGGTTCGAAGAGGACAAGTTATATGCATGCAAATGTATGCGAGAAAGAAGAGAAAGAGAGGAGTAGAGAGGGAGAAAGAGAAGGGAGTGGAGGGAGGGAGAAAGAGAGAAGGGAGGGAGATAGAAGGGGTGTGGATGGAGGGAGAGAGAAGGTATTAAGTAAATAAGATTGAAAATATGGAAATGAGAAAGAAAACAAAGTCAAGAATGAAGTTAAAGATAAGGAACCAAACTAAAAAGGAAAACAAGCTGTGAATGTGAGAGAGAGAAAGAAGGGAACAAATTACAGAAATGCAAAGAATGAAAGTGAAAAAAAGGATAAAGAAGAGAGTGGGAAAATGTTTTTAAAAACAATAAAATGAAAAGAGAAAAAGAGAGGTGGGTGTACATACTTCAGCTGATAGGATTTAAGAGCTGATGCTCAGTATTCATTCAGCAGCAGCAGCTTATAATATAGTTAGAGGAAGAGGGAAAGGATAAGATAGGAGAAAGAGGAAGGAGAGGCAGCAGAGTGAGGTGCTGGGAAGCAGGTACAGAGAGAGAGAGAGAGGAGGGGGGAGCAGGTGGAGCGGGGAGCAGCGTCAGAGCAAAGATTACAAAACAAGTTACGTCATGGCGCTGGCATAGAAGTACATGTTTGCCAGTGCAGCCTTCTACCCACAACAAGGCGGTGAGGTGTGGGTGCATGGAGAATAAGATGTAGAGTTGAAGGCAGAGAACAAAATGGTATAAGCATGGATGTTATTTTGCTAGAATGGAAGCCCATGTCATACACACATAACTGGAATTGGGGAGAGAGAAAGAGGGGGAGAATAGAATTTGTTGACTCAAAATGAAAAAAAAAAAAAAAAAGTAGGCGAAAAGAAAGGAAAGGAAGTAGAGGAAAGGCAAAAATAAAGTGGTGGAGGGCCCATTTAAAATGATTCTTTTAAAGTAGTTTAAACAGAAGCAAATATAAGGGTTTTTTTTTGTTTGTTTTTTTAAATATACAAGAAAAGGGGGTGTCATTTTATAAAAATTCAATTTAAATGTAAATGTTTAGAGAGACGAAGATGTTTTTTGAAAAAAACTTTAATTAAGTCCAATCTTTTAAAAGTTTATATTTAAATTAAATCTAAAGAGAAAATTATTAAATAAAAAGCAGTTAAATAATTATCTTATAATACAAACTAGATGTTTTCAAAATAACCTAAGTTTCGTTAAATAATAGGTAGGGGAGATGAAAAAATAAAGCATAATAACTAATGTAATTAGCAACTAGATGATAAAATGGGACATGTGACAAGAGAACGAAAAGTGAGTATATATAGATGAGAAAGTGATTATGCTGTTTATTATCAGCCCAAGAAAAAAACAACTGGTACAATCAATAACAGTAACATTCAACAGGGTTATCTAACCTAATTCTCTGCTCACATATCTGTTGTTATTGTTGACAGATATCTACTCCTCACTGGTCTATCACTTTAAGAGCATTTAGTAAAGCAGAGGTCAGTCAGTGACTCATCTTTACCATATATACTGATTATTCCAAAATATGAATTATGCCAAGGGGCAAAAGTACCAAAGAGGTGGATTGTATTTCTATAAAGAAAATTTGTTTGGGACAACAAAAAACTATCAGAAAAGGTATATATATATATATATATATATATATATATATATATATATATATATAAAAGGAAATTTTTTAGAGTAATTGGCCATGGTTAAGTAAATGTAATTGATAGAAATGCCCATCAAACAGAATTGACAAAATTTCCAATAAACAATAATGAAAAAGGGTTGGGGTGGGTGGAACAGGACAAAAAATAATGCTAAGCAAACAATATGCAAGACAAAAGTAGTCAAAGCAAGAGTAATAAGGCAAGAACTTAAAGAATGATGACAGCATATGAAAAGGATACAGACAAGTGATTACAACGTTCTGATTTGAAGACAAGAAAGAATGAGAAATCTAGCACGAGGAAACCAAGAAGTGGACTATCTTATTGGTTAGAAAGAAATCCCAACATGCATTTGCATGTTTTGTCTATAGATTTAGAGAAGGGGATTTTTTTATTGTCATTCCCATGAACTGGAACCAACAATGTTGTTTAATCATATTATCAAATGAGTGCTTATAAAATCTAAGATACCTAATAATAGTGTAAAGAACATCTGATACCAGATAGAATCTACCAGACTATTTCATTAAATAAAAAGTAATTATGGTATGTAGAGTGTTCATTTAACTTAGCACCTTCAGTTATACAGTAGCTACAGTCTTAATTAGTCTTGGATGGCTTCATGTGGTTGCCATTGGCTCCCAGCTCTGGCCCTGAGGAGCAGGTAGCAAACAGCTGTAGCCAGACCTTAGCAACCATCTTGGTTAAACTGGCAGATGAACTTAGATAAAAGCCAATGATAGGCAAGTGTAACAACAAGGTGTGTGGTAGTCTAAAGCAAAACATATGTGCCAAAGGTTTTAGTAGTTACAATGAAGAGTTTTCTACATATCACTCCTGTACATTTAATAATGAGTGGTTATATGACCCTATTTATATCCAGAAACACAGTACTGTTAGTATCATTGTTTTTATAAAGACTATTGCTGTCATTTCGATTGATTGGAATGCATATTGAAAGAAAAAAAGCTACTGACAAATAGACAAAAAATCAGAAATATACAGTGCCCAGGGGCATAAAAATAGGGTTTACAGTGTATTACCATCCACAAAAGGAAAACAAATGACAAGACTTCAGTTCATATGTGGGATTTCCAACATAGGCTGTACAGCATCCCTTAGAAGTGATGGAAAAAATCCAAAGGATGATGAGGAAAGGGGGGAGGGTTAGAAAAAAGTGGTAGTAGGAGGGTGGTAGGGTAGCCTTAGAACCATGTATTTTTTTAAAAATAAAATCTAGGTCAGTCACACTCAAGGAATATGTATGCTTTCTAAAAAAAAAAATGGACATAAAAGTTATACACAAACACATGGTTTCATTTTATTTTCTTGTCTGAAGATACCCACCTCACGAATGTTTATATATTGCAGATATTATCTGGACATCCACTAGCTACTTCAGACAGATAATAGATGCCAATCCAGACAGTTAAGGTATGTAGGGAACAATGCTCTAGGTTTGTAAGGATAGTGATATAGCCACAGATGATTGTCTGGAAACATTATCTAATGGCATCTAAGAAAAAAGCCAAGGCACTGACAGTGTTAGATTAGTTATTGTTTTAGATTTGCCATATATCTAATAACACAAAATAAGGGCCTTCATATAAGTGTCAGGGCACTAGGAAGGTAGTGGGGTAGCTGTGGAGGTAGCAGTGAGAAATACTATAGTTTCACTGTAAAAAAAAAAAAAAAAAGTAATTTCAGCGTTTGAAATGGTAGTAACCTGATTTCTTATTCTATGAATAAATTTCTTCCTATTTTCTTTTTTTTTTTGGCAACAGCACATGGAACCTGCAAGAGTTGTATAATATACTAAGCTTAGTAAATATTAATAATAAAAAACTAAATAAAATTCTATAGTAACAATTCTTGATTTCTTGAACAACCATTAATAAAAAAGCAAATAAATTTAGAAAAATATTACAATTTGCAGTCAATAGGATGTAAAAGATTATAAAACAACCATAATTGTTCACAAACCACTGAAGAAGTCCACACAGTATTTAAAAAAACGGTTTAGTAAAGACTCAATTAAAAGCATATCTGATATACATGTTTACATACATTCCTTTTTATCCAATAAAGCAGGAGAAACAAGCCTCATATTTGTGTAGGGGGAAACAAAACCATATCTCCAAATGAACAAGCAAACAAAAACACTTGTAAGCATTTTGACTTTTGTTGTAGTGATTACTGACAACACATGTGAAATCTTTATTTCCTTTGATAGAGCATTAGTGTCAACACAAATATTTGCCAACTGAGGAATTGAGAGGAGGATGTTGCTGTTAGTTGTGCAGGTGTGCCTAATGAGGAGAAATAAAAATGAGGAAGTTAGAGAGAAAAAAAAAAGATGCAAAGACAAGACACTTAAGAGAGAAAACAAATTCAAATGGTAATGAAGATACAATAACTGATTGATTCTTAATATGAGTATTAATAGTTTGTGTGTGTGTTTAACTGACATTGTTGTGGAAGCAGCAGAAAAAGATATGTAAGTTTATTTTTGCTGACAGCAATGCCAGTTAGATGCTCTTTACCAACAACACTCAAAGTGGTGTTGATATAGAGGACAATCTCTTTCATTTTATAGATCTGAACAAATTTTTGTAATCTCTTTATATATCGTTAGTGCATGTATCCTAATGTATAATGATACCAAAAACAAAGTCAGACAGAACAAGGGAATTAGCAACAATACTTATCAGACCACAACTACTAATTTTGGGCGATGAGGTAGACATAGTGACATTTAGTTACGTGCCATACGTGATACATGCTTGGGCAATCATGTCTCAAAAGATACATGACTGAGCAGAAGATTATCCTGCAGTAGGTTGCCATTACTTTCTGGAGTAGATTGCTTGCCAGCCATGGCTATAGAACCCAATCTGTCCTGTTATTTAACCCATAACTGGAAGGAAGAGATGGATTAATACCTTTTTCCAAGAATATTTATGTTTAAGTGCATGTAAGGAATTCAATTGGAATTCAAACTCGGCTCCCTGATTTCTTGTTCCGAGCCTATATTCACTGCCCCACAACACACATCCCATACTGACATTAAATATAGGTAAAAGTATTCTATCTTTAGTACATGGTTGGTGACACTCATTACTAATTTGACTTCTGAAAGTGGAGCTTTTTGTATCAGTTATCTTTTGTATAAAGGTTAGGTGTTATGAATCATATGTTAAGGAATTGGGTTATTTAGCGAGACATATTGGTTGGTGTCAAAAAAAAAAAGTGGTAAATCTACAAGAAGATTTGATCAAATATATCTGACTTGTTCAAGTGACAACTAAAGTAGGCTTCTTGTCAAAAATACGAAGGAATTTTATTTAATAGAAATTCTTTCTCTTACTTAATATTGTAAGTATTATGATGACCAAATGGTAAATGATATCACATGATCACTTAGTGCCTAAAAAATCATAAATAATAAATAAAATAAATAAATAATACATAAATTTATAAATAAATAATAATAAATAAATAAATAATAAATTAATAAATGATATCACATGATCACTTAGTATTTAGTGCTTATCTCATGAGCTATCATGAAACTTTTAGCTCAATTTAGAATTAGCACTGGATAGACAAAAACTTTCATTTTGCACTTTTTGAACTTTTAAATGATTTTCCAAACCCCTTTTTATTAAGAGCACTCTGTTTATTACATACTAAGAAAAACTCCAACCCCTCCCCTTGTATTAGGTACCCAAGAGTAATATTTTTTTTTTTTAATCATATCACCCTGAGCAAGGCGGTAACGCCACTGATGTGCAGGGGGCTACGTAAGAGTGAAAAGATTGGAAAAGAGAAAGCCGGAAACCACATCCTAAACAGGAAACAAGGGATGGGCCTCTTCACCAGTTCAATAGACGTGGGTGGAGTGTGAACCGGGCGATAGTTTAGTCTATCTACTCCAATTAAATGTTTTGGTTTAAATACTGAATAAAGGCCTCGACCCTTTTTCACACTCGAAATCTTGATTTGACCTTGGAACACCGACCCAACTCATCTGACAAAACATCTAGAAAATATTTTTCAATTCTTCCTTTAAATTTTCTCATTAGTTTTTAAAACTGGTTACTTGTCCATTTATATTTGTGCAATAAATATTTATATGTAAATCCCATGAATTGAATAATTTCATCCAGTCAATACCGAATAAGTTATTAGTATTGTTTAACACATAAGCCTTACTTTTTGCACACTTGTTACGAAATGAAACGTTGCAAGTCACTTCACCAGTAACAAAAAATTTATCACCCGTCACGCCACGTGCGATTTTGGAAGTTCTTTTTTTATATAGGCTCCGCTTTTGCTTTCCATGTGGTTTCGTTGATTATTGTCACTACCACTACCCCTACCAGTCTCTAAGTTTTACATCCACATTATTCATTTTCACATACACAAATTTTGTTTGTTTTTTTTTTAATTTATATATGGCAATGATCAATTAAAAGGATTGCTTTTGTAAAATCTGTAAAAATGAAAACATACAAATATTTACAGGTAAAAGAAAAGAAACAAGTGTAAATTGTATTCAAGATTAAAAGTAGCTCACGGTTATTTGTTGCAACAGCTGTTATGACAGTTAAGCACTGAGTATTTATAGTTATTCATTCATCTATCCATACATATGAATCATCCATACATATGAATCTTGTAGTGAGGAAATACAGATGTTTGTGAGCTATATAAGAAATAAATAAAAAAGATCAACTTCTGTTTGATACTTATTTTTGTAAATAGGCAAACATTACTTGCTTCCTTAACACTCAGAAATTGGTGCCTGAGAGAAACAAAGTAATTATGGACTAAGGACTGAGGTTCATTAGTGGAAAATCAGTGAGTTATCTACATTATACACAGAGGCACCTATCAAAGTGATTGTTAGCAAGTTAATCTCACAAACTATTTGCTAATGTAATGAATTTTATCTTTGTTGGGTGCAGCGCTATGGTAGCAATGTGCTTAGCTAATCTCAGTGAATTACTATACAAGTATATTTGATTTATTTACAAAAGTATTTGCAAACGAATTTCAAAACTATAGCAAAATTTACCAATTAACATTAAAGTTACTTCAAAGATAGTTGAAATGCTAGACACACTTTTAGCTGGCCAACAAACTTAGGTTTAGTCAGTTTTCAGTAGGTGTAGAGGAGAATAGTGAGTAATTTAACTAATGAGTTTGTGAGAATGGATGGCAGTGAAGAGATAAAGAGGTACAGTAAAGAATCAAGTGTTGCTTAGTGTTACCAAGGACAGAAAGTTGTGGATAGCCATGATTGCTCATGTTCTGAAGGGTCACAGCATATAAACGATGGTGATTACTGTTATTTCTAATATTGGAACACATTTTTATAAGAATTTAATAAATGTGCAAAAGTATACGAGTTTTTATTATTGTTGCTTTATGAAGAGGTGTAAATGAGCATTTACAGAATCAGAGTTTGGTGGAATTCTTAAGAAATTTATTGTGATTTAAAAAAAGAAAAGAAAAAAAGATTGATTTGTTTTTTTATAGGTTATCAACCTTCTTCCACATTATTTAGAGCCAAAATTTTTTTGTTATATTGTAAGAATTTTTTGGAGATGATAATGATTTACTGATACATGCCCTACTAATTAATCCATGTTTGTGGACCCAGAGAAAAAAAAAAAAAGAGTGGTATCCATAAATGTTACAATATATGTATACAAATATATAAGAAAATTATAATTAAAAAACTAGTATGTTTAAATATTAGTGAGTAACGTTTTAACAGTAGATACTAAATGAAGAAAATTTAAATATACATAAAATCCAGTTTCAGATTTTATTTTTCATGCCTTTTCAAAGAATCCGTTTCCAATTACCAATAAGATACATTTGCGTATGTTTTATTTCTTTAATGAAAATATAAAAAGGAAAAGCTCATCAGAACAATTACCATGAAAATATTTATAGAAAAGGCACAAATAAACTACATTACAGTAGTAGTAAAGTGATTGGAGGTGAGATGCCAGATTATGACGAACAACACTGCAGATTCATCTTTGAATTTTGATGTGGCTGCAATATTCAATGCATGGCCAAATGGTAGATGTATGAAGGTGCAATATAGATTTGGATTAGAAAAATTTTCTAGGATAACAGTGAATCAACACTGGAAAAATTATTTCATTTATTCATAAAATTTATTGTAAAGTGTGAGATAGCAGTGTTTGTGACAACTATATATATATATATATATATATATATATATATATATCTACAACAAGTCATTAAAAAAAAGCAGCTACAGAACAGAAACAAAGACATCCAATACATAACAAACAACAATCCCAACAAGAAAAGTAGAAACAGAAAAATCATTTGGTACACACCTCCTTTCAACCAAATGATCAACACCAAACTAGGACAGAAGTTCCTGAACTTAATTAAAAAACATTTCCCAACAAATAACCCCCTCAGTAATATCTTTAACAAAAATACACTTAAACTTAGCTGCACAAACCTAGAAAAAATCATAACAAACCATAACAAATATATCCTAAATCAACACGCAGATCAGAATAAAATCGACTACCAAAATACAATAAAAGACAACAATAAAAACATATGTAATTGTAGAAACCCTAGCAAATGCCCACTACAAAATAAATGTAAAATAAACTCAATAATCTATCAATGCAACATAACATCAATTGAAAATCCAACTATAAATAAAGTGTATATCGGAGCAACTAAGAACACTTTTAAGCAGCGCTGGTACTTGCACCTACCCTCATTTAAAAACAATTTATACCGAAACCAAACATCCCTTTCCACATACTTTTGGAAGCTAAAGGATTCAAAACAGAAACCCAAAGTAAAATGGAAAATTCTAGAAAAAACTAGAACTTGCAACTCACTTAACGACATCTGCCCTTTATGTCTAAGTGAAAAACTACACATTCTTCAGTACCCTAACAGCAACGATTTATTAAACCGTAGAGATGAATTAGCAGTAATATGCAAACATCGCAAATATTTCTCGCTAAAATTTAAGTAAACAAAAAAACACCCCAACCAGAACCCCACCCCCCAAAAAACACAAAAAATACACACAACCAACCCTATAAATAAACAGAAAAAGAAAACAAACCCTATACAATACCAACAAAAAATAATGCAGTTGCAGAAGAATAGTAGATAAATAAATAAAAATATATTTTATATTTATAAAATATGTTTTGTAAAGGATAGATTTTATAAAAGAAATATATTTCTTAAATATTATAAAATATTTTTTAATGAAAGATATATTTGATAAAAAACAAAAATAAAAAAAGCACACACCCCAATACAAAATAACATAAATTAAATTAAGAAGAAACCAACCCCAAAACAAAAAAACACCTACCAACCCCTAAACCAAATAACAACATGAAAAGCACCAGCAGCCTCAGCCCTCACAAGATTAATAGATTAACCTATCCTGAACTCAGCCACAAACAAACACTTAACCCTAAGACCTTAAAAAGGTCAACAGAACTCAAAATACAGACCAACCCCTCTAAAAAAAAAAAAAAAAAAATCCAACACAAATAAACTGGCTTTTCAACTAGATAATTCTCATTTCTAAAAAAATCACCTGAAGAAGCCAACAACATAATGGGCTGGCTTCGAAACATGAAAATTTTTGTGTAGTGATACTATGAATTTATAAAAACATTGTAACAACCATTTTTTTTTTTTAAAATCATATCACCCAAGCAAGGCGAAAATGCCACTGATGAGCAGGGGGCTACATAAGAGTGAAAAGACTGGAAAAGAGAAAACCAGAAACCACATCCTAAACAGGAAAAACAGTATATATATATATATATATATATATAGTTGTCAGTCCGTGAACGGTGAGGATAATCCAACAAGATTTCCTTAATATAAATTATTGATAGGTAAATCCATATAGAGAGCTCAATGGGTATTAACCAGAGCAATTATAAACTCTCTCTCTCTCTATATATATATATATATATATATATATATATATATATAGTTTGTTTTAAATAATACTAACCTAATAATGCCAGAATTTCATCAAATACATCTTGTTTAATAATGATCCCTCACAATTCTTCACAATGAATGATTGTGATAGTTGAAAATACTCAAATGTAAAAATAAATAAACACAAACTTTGGACAGTTTAACAAATTTAATCCCAATGTAAAACACCTTAGTTGGAAATTGGAAAAACAATATAAACAGTTGGACAGTTTTGTTTTAGGGTTGTCAGTGTTATCTATAAAACTTGTTTGGATGAATTCTTGTTGACTAAACACACACACCTCTCTCATATATAAGTAAGAGTAGGAACAAATGGAATAAAGTTTTAAAAGGGCTCATTAAAAAGTAGACCAATATATTATTACTGTAATTATTATTATAAGTGATTATAACAAAAACATTTTATATTGTTAAACGCAAAAGCTTTAAGGTTTTAGTACTATGAATTGTACTTTGTCAGTTGATGGATAGTAACTGGATATTAATCATTATAATAAAATGTGCATACATATATATATATATATATGTATGTATATATATATACACACACACACACAAGCCAACTTCATTAACTCCTTAATTAATCATTGAAAATGCACAATTTTTAACTTCTAAAAAATTACCTGTGTATCCTGCAAACCCTTATTTTTGTGAGTAAAAAAAGCAAAAACAAAAAACAAAACTGATAAAAACTCTCACTATACTTGAGTATACGACAGGGAAACAAACTATATTAAAACAATTAAAATAAAAAAAAAATATGATGAAAGAACAGTTTGTAAACTTGAGTTAATGAACTTGACCTGGTCAACACATATGATATATTTAGAAAGCTTAATTACCCACTGTGAAAGTACTTAATTTCTATTTCTTTCAATAAAGTCTTGCATATCCCAGTAGAAGTTGATCTCTTTTAGGAGGTAAAAGCTATTTAAAACTCGTATTTAATGCAATATTTAAGAAAGGAAAAAAGAAAAGAAAACTAATAACATTCAGATATTTCTTAGGGTGGCACCATTTTTGTAAATTTGTTTATTATTACAGCTAATGAGTTGATTTTATCCTCCCACCCCCACCCCTTAAATACAGTAAATTAGATTGGATTCCATTTTGTGCATTAATTAGCATATGTCTGGCTTTTAAATTTTACTTTCAAGTCTTAAGTTTATTATACAGAAGGGCCATTTATTTTCAACCTAAAGTAGACATTGTTGAAAGTTTAGTATTTGTATGAAAAGTAAACAGAGTTTTAGTGAATAAAATTCTGCTGAGAGAAGAGTGGAATAAAAACTGAGCACATTTTCGTAATATAATGAAAGTCCTAGTGATATGACAAACCTCTTAACTAGTTTGTATAAAAGTGCTAAACTGTCAGCCAGAAGCAACTAAAGAGATATACAGAGGAGTTAAACATTGTTATATAATACTGACTGAAGACTTGTTTTACCTAGAGATGTTATCCGCAGTGGTTAGCAAATATGCGTAGTAAACTACTGATAAGAATTTTTATTCTATTTCTTAGGAAATAATGGCTTGTCTACAAAACATTCTGTGTGCATATTTGCTTGCATATGCAAGACTAGCAACAATACAGATCTGCTAACAAGAAATATAAAAGCAAGAAACAGTGTTTGTATGTTGGCATGTGTAATATATGATGAAACAAGACAAACAGGAACTAATGGGTTTAATTGTTCTTACTTTACACATGCATAAGCAATGAATGCACTTCCTCCTGTTTATTAACAACCTGCTCCTACCCATAAAACATAATGATATGGCTTAAAGCCCTCCTTCCCACTCTATATTTCTCTCTCTTCTGACAACATTAAAATCAACAGATACAATCAACAAGTTACATCTTTTTATTGGATATATATATATATATATATATATATATAAATTTTTTTATTTTAATCATATCACCCCAAGCAAGGCATTCCACTGCCACTATAGTGCAGTGGGTTATATAGAGCGATTGGGTATAGGAAATGTCAAAAAGAGGGTGATAGACAGGTAAGAAAGTACATAGGAAGAGTGTTGGAGAGAATGGGTGCAAGTTAGTGTGTTAGGAGGTGTCTATTGACCTTACATTTAAACTCCTGGAGATTGTAGCAGTCGGGGAAGCAAGCATATGGAAGGGAATTCCACAGGCGGGAAGTGCGAGAAAAGAAGCTGTTGGAGCAGAAATTGCGGTTACATTTCATCGGTTTGACTGTAAAAGGGTGGGACCTAGTTGCTAATCTAGTATCTCGTGCAAATTCACACCTAGGGGACACCAGTGATTTAAGTTCATCAGAACAGAAGCCGTGAAAGTATTTACAGAAGAGGCACAGGGAAGTCAATGGATTCGACGTAGTCATTCCACTTGAGGTCCGCTGAGAGTGTCAGGCCAAGCAGATGTAGTGTCTTACTCTCTGGGAGCCAAGCCTGTTCCATGCTAATGGGGGGGAAGGTGCGGTTGTCTGTGGTGGTTAATTGACAGCAGCTTTGTTTTGGAAGAATTAAGTTTTACGAGCCATTTCTTACCCTAATCTACCACGGATTGGAAGTCCTTTTCAAGCTTGGCAGCGAGGTTCACCTTGTTACCAACACCAGATTTTTGATCGAGGCGAGAGTAAACTGTGGTGTCATTGGCGTACATACTTACTTGGGATGTTATGTCATCGGGGAGATCATTGATGTTGATTAGAAAGAGCATAGGACCTAGGATAGAGCCTTGAGGGACACCCATAGAAAGAGCATAGGACCTAGGATAGAGCCTTGAGGGACACCCACGTTTGTAGTATAGTTCTGAGAGGCATGTCCATTTAATACTACCTTCAGAGTGCGGTTAGAGAGGAATGACTGGATTAGGTCCAACAAAAGTCCAGTTATGCTGTAGCTTCGCAGTTTCTGTAGAAGGCCGGCATGCCATACTCTGTCAAACGCTTTAGAGATGTCCAAGGCGACGGTTCAGGCTTCACCATTCTTGTCAAGAGCTTGGTATATATACTCGGTGATGCTCGTTAGCATATCAGCAGTAGACCTTGTGAAGCGGAAGCCATATTGCTTGTCCGAGAGTAGCCTGTGGGCTGTGAGATGTTGAATGGCCTCGGCGTTGATAATAGCTTCGAACACTTTGCCAAAGATCGGAAGAAGGCTGA
Source organism: Ascarosepion bandense (assembly GCA_037127315.1). Classification (NCBI taxonomy): domain Eukaryota; kingdom Metazoa; phylum Mollusca; class Cephalopoda; order Sepiida; family Sepiidae; genus Ascarosepion; species Ascarosepion bandense. The sequence goes on along the minus strand of JBBBDQ010000193.1, from coordinate 1,316,362 downwards.
TAGGGTGGTAATTTGCGGGGTCCAAGGACTCACCAGTGTTCTTAAATATTGAAACCACAGTAGAAGACTTCCAACAGGCAAGAAAGCAGGAGGAGGATAGGCAGAGGTTGTAGAGCTTAGAAAGGACAGAGGAGAGTTCAGGGGGCACATTTCTTCAAGACTATGATTGGGATTCTGTCCCCACCACTCACTTTGTGAGGGTCAAGTTTTGAGATTATGTTAGAAATCAGCGAGGGCATGATGTGGACGTCATTCAATCGGGCCTCTGTTCTAGGTGGGAAGTCAGGTGTATAGACTCCAGGCGAATCCAAACACGAGTTGGTTGAGAATCTATGGGCAAAGCATTCAGCCTTGTCAGCTGAGGAAGTGAGGACCTCAAACTCGTTGATTAGTGTGGGTATTGAGGACTTACTCATGTTAAGCACGCTTTTACAGAGGTGCCAGTAGTCTTTGGCGCCCAACTTAGAGGATGCTATGCATTGCTTCATTCTGGAAGCAAACAGCATCTTAGCTTTGCTAAGTACCTTTTTGCACTTATTACGAGCTGAGGCGAAAAGGCGCCTGTTTTGGTCCGACACGTGGCTACGGTAAAGCGGGAAGAAGTGATTCCGGTGGGCAATGGTGGCCGAGCAAGAACCAGGGAGACGAATGGGATTAAGCTGAAATTTCCTGGCAGGGATGAAAGCATCGATGCCAGCCTTAACCCAAGAGGAGACCTCTGATGCACAGTCTTCGACGGGAAGACTAAAAACATTGTTCCAAGGGACGTCGCAGAGGAAGTCATGGAACGAATCCCAGTCTGTTCTTTGATAGCAGTAAGATATTCTGCTGGTCTGGGTTTGGGTTTTTTGCATAGGGGTGGAGTGGAACGAGATGTTGACAAACTATGGCTTGGTCAGAATTTCCAAGAGGGCAGAGCTGTCTGGTGGTGCAAGAATTTGGGGTGGAAGTGAAGCAGAGGTCTAGTAGCGAGTCCCTTCCGTTAGAGCTATTGAAGAAATGTGTGGGGAAGTCCACCACTTGTGTAAGGGATTGGGAGTGTGTAGCTGAATACACATTCTTAAACTGAATGTTCTGACAGTATATAGTGAATGAAAAATATTCTAACATTCCATAGAACGATTTTTTTGACCTGCTAAATAGTATCATAATCAAACTACCCTATCCAGATACACAAAAGATAATTTGAAATATCCATTTTTTTTCATCAAATCATAAAAGCAAAAACTTAACATATAAGAATCTCTCATATAATTTTTCTCTATAAACATGTTCAAAATAAGATATGTACTGATTGCATGCATTTAAGACTTCAATATTCAAATTAATGTTTTAAACCATAATGCATTTTAACTGGCTTTTGGAATCCTTCTAAACTGCTGTTTAAATACTGTCATTGACATATGATTGCCTTATTACAAACATGTAAAGAGGTGTAAGAAGCTGCTAAAGTGTTTCATGGAGAGAGGGAATTGTTTATTTAGTGCTTTTAACTGATGTTGTAGCAGGTAATCCAAGATCTGCATGCTGAACAACAGGTAACAATGTCTAAAGAACCAATACTATTTATGACATGATTCTCTGGTTCATACATCTGCAGAAAGTTGGTAAATATTAAATGTTCAAATGGAGTTGAATTTGCACAGTATATAAAATGTATACCAAACTTATACCTAAAAAAGAAAGAACGTGAATTCCAGATTTATTTATGTATTTCTTCAATAATGCTTTAAACAGTCTTTATATTATTTTACAAATGTATAAAAAATATAAAATTTACACATTACTTTAAGCTATTCAGAGAGTTCCAAAAGGTGTCACTTAAAGATGTGAACACCTGTTAAAAAAAAAAAAAAAAAATCAAGATAAAAAAATTTGCTCAATCTTAAAGCTAGCACAAACTGAAAGTACAAAAAATCTTTTGATAACCTAGGTTTCAACCTTTTGGCATCTTCAGGTGATTTATAATAACATATATATCTTGGACATTTTTCATTGTTGGTTAGCAGTGGAAAATAAGTTATCTTCAAAGGCAGTACTGTTCATGGCTAAAACAGTCAATGCGTGATTAGCCTTGGTTTTTTGGCAACAATAGTAGAATACTGTAGAGTCATCCACTGTCTTTGTCTAGCCTCTACAGTACACTGCACTACATTCTTTTTCTAGTTCTTTGCTCCTGTGAAAAAAGCAGTTATCCTCCCCATTTGATCCCAGGCATCCCAGTTTGTAACATTGATAGAAAATTCCATCATGGCCATCTTACACTGGTCCTTGAAGCAAAGATTAGGTCGCATTAATGTTATTATGTGTGCCCTCAGACAATTCCCCATACAGTATTTGTTTTGGAATTCTGGAGTTATCCATGCATGCAACATGTTCAAGCTACCTGAGATGCCGAGACCACAGGATTGGATATAATGATTGAATGCCAGCTCTTGAGCACTTCTGTATCTAGGACCCTATCTGCAATTTAATATATATGTATGTATGTATGTATGTATGTATGTATGCCGCATTCACCCTAGTCGGGTTGAGCGGGCTTCCTCCCTGACGGAGCAAGTCTCATTGGGATTTGTTTAAGGGCAGGGTCCCAAGTCCTACCCCGTTATTTAACCCATAACTGGAGGGAACGGACGGATTAATACCTTTCCCAAGGGTACTAGTGCGCAAGTGAGTGCAGTGTGCTCGACTGAAATTGGAACTCGGCTCACCGATTTCCCCCTCCAAGCCGACATCCACCGCACCACAACGCACATCCGTGAACGCTAACAGCACCTGGTATTCCCAAGTGGTCACCCACGTAAGTACTGACCAGGCTCAACGTTGCTTAACTTCGGTGATCGAGCGGGAACCGGTGTATTCAACGTGACATGACCGTTATAATTTAATATATATAGCCATTTCAAATGAATATCTCATGTTTTTGAGTCTTTTTTTTAGCCTATTCTCATGCATGAATGATGGCCAATTTCTTCAGAGATAAAAAGGCAACAGAGATGTTATTCTAAAGAATACTGAAAATACCATGAACAGAACATGTGAATAATGAGGAAGTTTTAAGGAAAATAAAAACAAAAAGGATACTTCAGAAAGAGACAGCTGGAGCACATGAGGAGAGAGGGCTTCAAGAATCAGACACTCACATGGCATTCTGAAGAAAAGGGGCAAAAGGAAAGAGTGAAAATCATACTCAATGAGATTGTGTAAATGGATTGCAGAACATGAACAGGGAGGTATAGTAAGAGGACAAACATTGCTAATGGATATATGGAATAGGTAGGTATGGAGAGATATGACCACACACATCTTGAAGGGGGCATGACAATGTTGGTTTTGCTATTTTCTGTTGAAACTGTCAGGTGCTAAATCTTTTGCAAGTAGAATTGACTCTACTAATAATAATTGGATGCTCATTTATCATTTTGGATTGCATTTCTTGAAAATACAAATTTTCTAATAATTTTTAGTTATTCAATATTACAAGGGGAAAAGTAATGTTTTTTTCTTATATGTGAGCATATAGATGGGATTCTGCTGTCTATTGTCGAGCCAACATACTTATATAATCTCAGACAGATGAATATTAAATGGTAAGTTTTGTTGATTTATGTCAGCCAATATCAGCTTTTAGGATAAGTAAACTGATAACTAGGATTCTATGCCCTAGAGTGTGACTGCCCTAAATAAATTGTTTACTAGGTCACATATCTCAAGTGTTCTACAAGTTTTTTTTTTCATAATTATTATTATTATTATTGTGTATGTGTGTGTGTTCAACCCTCAAAATTAATGGAGTGTAATGTGTCTGTATGCTTTCAGAAGAAGAATCATTAACATTCAGCTCTTATCTTGTTAAAAGAATCATAATATTTCAGCCAGAAATTCTTTATTTTCATCAAGTGAAGTTATTTTTAAATGTCTAGGTCTCATCTGGAGACATATACATGAAATGAAATGTATCTTGAATGCGCAATAATTGATTTTTGTTTATTATGAAATCTGCTAAGATTACATTTGTGAATCCTGGAACTGTGGACTAAGCAGAATCAAACTTGTTATTATAAAAACTAAGATAAATTTGCAGTCTGTTACTTGAAAAACATTTAATAATGATTTTAAATAAGCACTGAAATATTTTGAAAATTTTTTTTCTTCAATTATTTCATCTCAAGCAAGGTGATAAAGCCACTAAGACACAAGAGGTTACTAAGAGTGAAGGAAACAGGAAATGTTACCAAGACAGATGATGACTGATATGGTATTTAAATTTTTGAAGATTGTGGTTGACAGGAAAGCAAGAAATTGGAAGATATTTGCCCCAGGTGGGAAGTACAACAGACCATTACTTTGGAATTACCTTAAATCTTTTTTAAAACTAATAGGAATGTTCTTAATTATGTGGAATGTCTGAAAAATGCTGACTTTAAAATTGGTATAATGCATTTATTAGAAAACCAGTTTATAATTTATAAATATTTTTTTAATTATATAATACAAAATTACATTTACTAAAAATGTTTAAATTTTATATAAGGCTGTTTTTGAATAGTGATTAACATTTCTGCTTGTAAATCTTAAGAAAATTTACATTCTCTTTTGCCAACACACGTTTTCAAGACTGAAATGATGATCTCCAGTGTTTATAAACTAACTACTGCTTAGTTAGTTTATAAAGGGATGTGTGTTGTGGTGCATTGGATATCGGCCCGGAATGAGAAACCGGGGAGCCGAGTTCGAATTCCAGCCGAACTCACTACATTCACTTACGTGCAAATACCCTTGGGAAAGGTATTAATCCGTCTATTCCTTTCAGTTATGGGTTAAATAACAGGACAGATTGGGTTCTATAGCCTTGGTCAGCAACCAGTCTACTGCAGAAAGCAATGGCAACCTACTGCGGGATAATCTTCTGCCCAGTCAGTCATGTCTCGAAAGAGACACAATCACCCAAGCGTGTATCATGTATGGCACTTAACTGACTGACTGCTTAGTGCTATTTCCAAATCAGTGTAAATATATGGTGGTATACAATGCAACTGTTTTTTTGTGATATGCTTATTGCGTGTTAACTTAGTCTGTACTGCAGAGTGACTGATCAAAATCAAAATGGCAATACCCGGGAGAAATCACTGTCAGTGTCTTTATTGTAACTTATTTCCTGTAAATGGCAATTTCCTATTTTTCCTCAAATTGGGCCAGCACAATGTTATAACAATGCAGCAGTGAAAATGTTAAGAGAAAGTGAAAACATTTAACAAGGCTGAAGAATTATATTTTCCAAGATAATAGAAATATTTAGTTCATTAAGGTTGATCATTTGACCACATTACCATAAATAGTTCTGCGGATAACAATCTTTTAAAATTGTCAAGAAAATGTAAAATACCAAAGAAGGACAAGAAAAAAAAATGCATTCATCAGTCTCATTTATGGCATACATTGCTTTTTGAAATGATTTGAATACATTGCTGAAAAAAAAAAAAAAAAAAAAAAAAAATGCTGTTGTATGCAGAAAGTGTTGATACAAAGCTATTTATAAACTAAAAACATTGCAACAATAAAAGGCAAGGCCAATTCTGGTATTATTAAAATATATATATATATATATATTTTTTATATTCATTTTTTTCTCAAATCCAAAGATTAATGTTTTTTACAATTAAAAATTAATACTCTATACAAAACTAGATGAAAAATAATATATGTTCTATTTAACTTCTGGAACTCAGTAATAGAAAATTGTTTTTCTTTTATAGATAGCCAACAAGTGTCCTTGAATGACCAGACAAGCTCACATGGTAACAGCTGGTCAGCAGTGAAGAACAAACCAAGCTATGGTCTGGATAATATTGCTAGAATGTCCAGAATGAACAGAACCTTTTACAAGCATGCAAAGAGTAGATGGGATGGAAAGATTAGTTACAATGAAGAGACTATATTTACTGATATTAACAACTATAGAGTGACAATTTTTTCAGTTCTCAATGTTCAACAATAAACAGAAATTGACAATATATAACCTTAGAAATAATAATACTTATTTAGAAAAATTCCTTTATTATTTACAATTATTATATGTAACTATTTCATTTAAATATATTAGTTAATACACTTTCACATTTATCAATAGGTTTTTGTCTGGTTCATTTCTTTTAAATCATTCTTGTGACATTTTTACATTGTTCACAGGAGAAATTTTTAGTCTATAGCATGCAGAAATATAAATAATGTAGGCAAAACAGTAACCAAATAAATGAATAAAAAATAATATAAAGACGACATGAAAATAGCACTTAATCTGACACACAAACATTGAACTACAAAGATCAGATAAACCCTTTGATCTTAGAAAAATTGATTTTGCTAGGTATTGTTAAAATAACAAAAAAAATCCTTTATCTATTTCACTTTATAATATTCTGTTCTGTTTCCACCTTTTTCTGCAATGTTAAAAGTTTAACTATTGAAGAATAGTCTACAATGGTTTATGATGATAATTACAAAATCTGTGATCCCTAGTATCAATGGGTAACTAGTTACTAGTCATTTTTAAAATATATAAAAATAATTGAGTAACCCTAAAAATATGAATTAATACTGGAGATTTAAAATAAAATTTTTTTTTCAAGTTACAAGCTGAATATAAAACAAATTTTGGCATCAAAGATAAAGTTTTCACAAAAAGAAAGTCTTCACAAATATTAAACCTAAATATTTTGTTACAACAACAAAGAAACATGATTTGTATCGAGCAATATTTAATGGCAAAAAGAACCAGCTTTTACAAGAGCCAATGACTAGGAATTCTATGAAAAGCATTGATATCTGTGTTTGATTACAAAAATAATCTTGAACATATCATTGCTTTTCAATTATTTGTAAAGGAAGCACATTTTCTTTTCTTTTAGCAAAAGAGCTGTTTAGAAACTTAATGTTTGTGAAAGGAATAAGTTCACATCATGAAATTTTCATTTAAGAAAAATACAGTAAAATATCTAATTTAAACAAAATCTCAATCAAGATGGAAACATTTTATATAGATATGTATGTGTGAGAGAGAGAGAGAGAGAGAAAAAAGATAGTGGGCAGTGAAAAGATATCGGCCCAGCTAACGAACCCTTTAATAAAAGATAAATTTTGGGTGATTTTTTTTAACTGAATGGTAATATTGTGAGGCTTGTACTAAACTGGTTCAAAGCACTTTTTCAAGGGAAATAACTTTAATGCTGTTATAGAGTGCTATTCTTTATTGATTTGAAATTTTTACTTTACTTATATGCATAATCTTGGTAAAAAAAAAAAAACATAATAATAATACAAGAATCATAATTTTGTGCATAATATGCAAACAGTAGTTTATAAATTGCAAGAGAAAGAATTCAGGGATCAATCTTTTTTCCTGGGGAGTAACCCAATGTCAGAAGGTTGTCTTCTTTTATTTAAAATGAGAGTTTAGGAAAAGACGGGGTGATGTAGAAAGGACTGGAGTCAAGTGGATAAGAGATGGGTATTGACATTGCATTTAAATTCCTGGAGGTTAAAGCCATCAGGAAAGCAAGTATATGGAAGGGAGTTCCACAGGTGGGAAGTGCGAGAAAAGAAGCTGATGGAGTAGAATTGTTGCCTGCATTTAGTTGATCTAACTGTAAATGGGTGGGACCTTGTTGCCAGTCTGGTTGCATGAGTAAATTCTTGTGGCAGGGGCACCAGTGACTTAAGTTCGTTGGAGAAGTCATGAAAATATTTGTAGAATAGACAGAGGGAAGCCACATCCTGTCGGTGAGAAAGTGGCTGGAGTTGAGCTGCCAAGTCGGGACCTATCATATTATAGATTCTCCTTTGGAGCTTGTTGAGAACACTGAGATGAACAGCAGGGGTGCCTGACCATATATGACAGCAATATTCTATGCAAGGACAGATGGTTGATTTCCTCAGTCAGAAATCTGTCAAGGATAACCTTGTGGCTGACCTTGAGGAAAACAGGAATATGTGGTGGACTGGGATAAGAAATGGCTCATAAACTTTAATGTTTCCAAAATGAAGCTGCTATCTGTCAACCAACACAGACAGTTCCTTTGTGACCCCCATTAACATGGATCTAGCTAGTCTCCCTGAAAACAATACATTGCACTTCCCCAGCTTCACTCACTCAGCTGACCTCAAGTAGAATGACTACATTGAATCAATAGCTAAATCTACCGTTAGGAAGTTTGGGTCACTGTGTCGAGCCAGGAAATTTTTCTTGCCCGAGTCTATCTTGCATATACAAATCAACTATTCGCCTATGCACTGAATATTGTTGTCATATCTGGTCAGGCACTCCTGCTATTCACCTCGACTCCAGTTACTTTCTCACCAACAAGATGTGGCTTCTCTCTGTCTCTTCTACAAATATTTTCATGGTTTTTGCTTCGATGAGTTTAGCTCCCTGGTGACCCCTCTACAAGAATTTACTTGTGCAACCACACTGACAACAAGGTCCCATCCTTTTTCAGTCAAAACAACCAAACGCAGTCACCACTTCTACTCTCTCAGCTTCTTTTCTTGCACTTCCCGCCTGTGGTACTCTCTTCATTATACTTGCTTCTCTGATAGCTACAATCTGCAAAGAGTTTAAATGCAATGTCAATCAACTCTTGACTCCCATACTTCTCTTATGTTTTTCTCAACACCCGCTGAATCTTGTTCTTCTCTTGTCACCAGTATTCCCATCTTTCTCTTACCCATTCTCTGACACCCACTGTAACCAGTTCCTTTTTCGTTCCTTTTTCTTTTTTGCTCTCCTCCTATGTAACCCTTCACTCTCCTCTTATGTAGCTCCCTTGTACACCAGTGACAGTACTGCTTTGCTTGGGCTGAAATGATTAATCTGATGGTGATTACAAATGTATAGCAGCTTTCAAAAACTCACTCTGAAAATTCTGATAAGAAAAGAACTCCTGAATTTGTTGGTGAGGGTCTCAGACACAACAAAGAGGCCTACATCAAGAGCTCTGAGGTAGTAGTGCTGCCCTCAGCCAAGGAGGTGGTTGCTGGAAGACCTTATGTTTGGTAACAGAACTGAGCACTATGCCACACAAGCAGGAAAACCTGGTTATGGCTGTCAAACAACTTTTAATTCCCTGCCACATGATTGCTTCCCCGATGGCTACAATCTCCAGGAGTTTAAATGTAAGGTCAATAGACACCTCATAACATACTAACTCGCCTCCATTCTTTCAAACACTCTTCCCATCTACCCAGCCTCCATATCCTTACCCATCTATCACCCTCCTTTTGACATCTCCTATATCTAACCACTCTCTCTCTCTCTTTACCTTCCCCTATGTAGCCCCATGTGCAATAGTGGCAGTGGAATGCCTTGCTTGGGGTGAAATGATTAAAAAAAAAAAAACATAACCCCTTACATCTGGCCACCTAAATCACCAAACTGCAGTTCCCTTGATTATTATGTGTGGGGGCAGACTAAAGACTAACAAAACTTCCTGCATCACCAAAGATGAACTGAAGACAAGGATTATAACAGTATTCAAAGATTTAAACAAGGAGACCATCCAGAAGAGTTGCAAAAGATTCCAAAGTCACTTGGATGTTGGGGTTGAAGCCAACAACAATTTAATTGTATAAATACACTCTTTAGTATTTCAAGATATTTCTGTGTAATTTTGATAAATATATCTGTTAAAATGAGATCTTAGTGCTATTTTTATTTTTTTTTTGTCAGTGGATTTTTTTCTTTTTTATGTTATTTAGATGACAATTCATCCATCCCACCCTGTAATTTGATATAGTAATTGAAATAGGAGTGTGAAAAACATCACTTTGAATATGATTGCATAAGTACAGATTTTTTAGTGTTAAATAATTCTATTCACATTATTATTCACTATATTTTTTAAATTTTTTCTTTGAAAGTTAAAACTGTTTGGTATGAACAAAAATATAAATCACACATTATGCCAGTGCTTATAACACACAAACCAAGTCAAAGAGATTTAGTCTTGTTTCTATTAAAGATAAATAGAAGATTTTACTAATTAAAATACAGTTAAACTTAACGGCCTAGCATATCAGTCTAATATTTTCTAACAAATCTAAAGGTTATCCCACAGTATAATGAAACTTTAAGGTGCAAATTTAAGTTTTCAACAAATTGTATTATTGGAAGAAAATCTTATATATTCATTCAAGTCTTGGGAAATAGAACACTCACAGGCAAAAGTGACAGGGTGGCAGTGAGTCACCTACCCTGATGGCAGAATACAGACTATGAGGGATAGTAAACAGACAAATATTACTAAGGGGAGAAAAGGTTGTGAAGAGCCACAATTGTCCACATCTTTAAGGAACATAGCATATAAAAGAAGTGCAATATTATCAGATAAGTATGTGCGTTGTGGTACAGTGGATATCGGCTCGGAACGAGAAACCGGAGAGCCGAGTTCGAATTCCAGCTGAATCCATTGTATTCACTTACGCGCAAATACACTTGGGAAAGGTATTAATCCATCTCTTCCTTCCAGTTATGGGTTAAATAGCAGGACAGATTGGGTTCTATAGCCTTGGTCGGCAACCAGTCTACCGCAGAAAGCAATGGCAACCTACTGCGGGATAATCTTCTGCCCAGTCAGTCATGTCTCTTTCGAGACATGATCGCCCAAGCGTGTATCACGTATGGCACCTATACTGACTGACTATTGTTTAATTAAGTCATGTAATTTATTCTGGTTTAATTAAACTTAGTTTCATAGTTAACTTTTCTTCACTATGGGCTTTTCTATATGACATGTTCCTTCATGGGCAATCATTGCTTTCCACAATTTTTTTTTTTTTTTTTTTTTTTTTTTTTTTAATCATCTCACCCCAAGCAAGGCATTCCACTGCCACTATTGCGCATGGGGCTACATAGGGGAAGGTAAAGAGAAGGAGTGGATAGACATAGGGAATGTCAGGAGAAAGGTGATAGATGAGTAAGGATAGCGAGGATGAGTGTCGGGCAGATGGGAAGTGTTTGATAGAATGGGAGCAGGTTAGTGTGTTAGGAGGTGTCTATTGACCTTACATTTAAACTCCTGGAGATTGTAGCCGTCGGGGAAGCAATCGTTTGGAAGAGAATTCCACAGTCGGGAAGTGCGAGGAAAGAAACTGTTGGAGTAGAAGTTACGGCTGCATTTTATCGATTTATGGTGTCAAGTAAGGTTTGTCTTTTTGCTATATTCACTAATTTTATCTCTCTTGCCTTCAATATAAATTCTCCAAGCTCCCTTTCTTCATTGTGTTCTAAAAATTTAAATTGTAACTTTCTGATTCTAAGTATGTGCGTGATTTATTTTCATTTTCTTTAAAACTTTGTTGTTGCTCACATGTTCAGTCAATGCTATTCTCAGCATCCCTCTGTAGAACCACATTTGTGTTGTCTCAATCTGTGAAGATGTAACCCAAAGACAATCATTTGTCTTTATATAAGGGTCAGTCAATTAAGTGCCATACATGATACATGCTTGGGCAATTATATCTCTTAATTTTACCGCAGTAGGTTGCCATTTCTTTCTGCAATAGACTGGCTGTCAACCAAGGCTATAAAACTCAATCACTCCTTCAATTAAATCCATTTATCCAAATCAGTCTGTAAAGTACCATAGGTGATACACGTTTTGGCGATCATGTCTCTTTCAGCCCATGATAGACCAGACAAAAGTTTTTTCCACAGTAGGTTGCCATTTCTTCCTGGTTGTCAACTAAGGCTAGAGAACCCAATCTGTCCTGCTATTCAACACATAACTGGAGGGAGAAGAGATTCATACCTTTCCTAAGTGCATAAGTGAATGCAACAAATTCAACTGGAATTCAAACTCGGCCCTTCAATTTTTTATTCTGAGCCAATGTTCACTGTACCACAATGGACATATAAGGGTACTTCATTTAAATATATCTTGTTATTTAAGTTTCATGTTAGGTGTCACTATGAACAACAAAGATGAATAGACAAGCTAAACATGAGTGAAAAATGAAGCTTCTGGGATATTAATACACCTCAATTTGGGGAAGAAGGTGCTATAAAAATGGAAGAGAGGATTAGTAGAACGCCAGGTTATTTTTCTCAAACCAAAGACCAAACTGGAAAAGCTGAAACACTAATGTGTTATATAACACCTAACCGATTATTAGCAGTCACATCATTCAAAATATTTCTGCAATAATTTGGTTAATTCTCTCTATCAAACTTAAATTGCCATATTTCAAATGCTAGAGTATACATTTTTAACAATGATGCTTTGATAAAAGTCAACTGCAGAGTAAAATGTAATAATATCAATAAAAACTCAAAGGTTTTAAAATTATAAAAAGCAGATTATGTATTTGACAGAGATTTACTGTTAGTTTTAAATGCCCTGGCACTAATGGGAAAGACATGAATGAAAATGTCTAAACTGACATCACAGAAATGTATTATATCTATTTATTCAGAATAAAATAACATGTTAACACTCTTAGACCTTGACATAATGGATGTTTGAAGGAAATAAAATAGTCTTGTTTTGTTCAAGTTTATCTTAGTATATTTCTTAGCTATGAAGCCTGAATAATTCAATACTCTATTACCTATATGTATATACTATAGTTCTAGAGATTTTATAAGTCCCTATTAGCAATTTATTTCTTTAATTTCAAGAAAATAATGTCACAATAAAAGGTTTACATTGGTATGGCAAATCATTGCTACTTTTTCCCCTCCTTGAATTTTTTTTGGTCAATGAATGTGGTATAGCACAAAGAAAGAAAGAAAATTTCTCAAATTAATTTCAGTACAATAAATTTATATACCATTGCATCCCCAAAATAGATTTAAGTCAGTTTATTCTTTAATTTGCTACTAGTTTGTGGTGCAGTGGATATCGACTCAGAACGAGAAATCAGGGAGCCGAGTTTGAATTCCAGTTAAATTCCTTGCATTCTCTTACACACAAATACCCTTGGGAAAGGTATTAATCCGTCTCTTCCCTCTAGCTATGGGTTAAATAACAGGACAGATTGGGTTCTATAGCCTTGGCTGGCAACCAGTCTACTGCAGAAAGCAATGGCAACCTACTGTGGGATAATCTTCTGCCCAATCAGTCATGTTTCTTTTGAGACATGATCGCCCAAAGTGTGTATCACACATGGCACTCAACTGACTGACTAGTTTGGTAACTAAACAGTAAAATAATAAAATTTAAAGTCTAAATTGTTTGTCTATACTTATTAGAAAATACATTCAGCTTAAATGCAGAAGGAATCATGATGATTTCAAAAGAACACATATTGAGAAGATACTAAGACTGTCTCATTGTAGACAAGAGAAAAACCTATTTTTAATTTATTTCATAGCCATACATGTAAAGTGTGGTGCAATAAATAATGACTCAGTATGAGTTCCAATTCCAGTTGGGCTCGTTACATTCACTTATGTGCAGTTACTTTTGTGAAAGGTATGTATCCATTTCTTTTCTTCCCAGCTATGGGTAGAATAGCAAGACTTATTTGGTTCTATAGCGTTGGTTAGCAACCAGTCTACTACAAAAAGAAACAGCAGACTACTGTGGAAAAACCTTCTGCCTAGTCAATTATGAATCAAAATAGACATGATCGTCTGTAAAACGCATGGCACTTCACTGCCTGACACACACGTAAGCAAATAGTCTGACAGGCATGAAATTCTTGATTTTTTTTTCTTTCTTCCCCTAACCTTGTCTCCAACTTTGATTTCATTGCTCAGCTCAGTGGGGTTGTTCAGACTTAAATGGAATGGAAATATATTATTCTAATATCTTAAATTGTGTGCATGTGCACATTAAATAGCATAAATACATGTAAGACACACACAAAGTCACAGAGCGTGAAATGGACAAAAAACCAGCACTTCTTTCATAGTATAGATGTTATGTATACACAAGAACTGCAGTTACCAAGTACTGTTCCATTATATAGTTTTCAAGTTGCTGTTCACTTGAGGATCAATAACTTATTGTCACGTCAATGTTTCTACTTACAAAATGAACTGGTCATCAAATTAGTATAGAATTAAATGCTATTAAAATTTTTGCATCACTGAAGGAATACAAGCCTATATATATATATATATATATATATATATATATATACACACACACACACACACATTATATATATATATATATATATTTAGGTACCTCACTGTGGAATAGTGGTTAACATACTTTATAGATATTTATTAAACTTGGTGATCAATGTTTGTAGTCTTATGATATGAAATCTGATTTAATAAATACCTATATTTAGCTATTAAACTGAACAGAACAACATTTCATTTCTTTTGTGCCAAGTCACAGGTACACAAAATACAAACTCAAAACTATGTTTGATTAGTTTTCTTTTCTTTTTTTGTATCAACTCTTTGTGGTGAGTTAAAGCCAAAACATATTTTGAACTGTAAGTATAATTCTCTTTTTTTTAACCAAAATTGCAGAAAGAATTTATTTTTCTTTTAAATAATTTTATTTTTTTTAAAGATACAAAATCTACTACTTAAACCCATAGCTGGGAGAGGAGATGGAGTCGTGCCTTTCCTCAAAGGTATTTGTATATAAGTGAATTTAACGAACCTGACTTGAATTCAAACTCTGCTCTCAGATTTCTCATTCTGTGCTGGTATCCATAACACTACCTACACATCCACTTAAAACTATGAAGCTATAATAGAAACTGTATAAAATATCTCCAACAGCTTACTTAATAATAATAAAGTTAGAAGCTAGTCCCAAAAATACTAACATCAGTTCAGGTGCAAGTTTCTACCTTAGAATAGATGCTGTGAAGGAGCAGATATTAAATGATAATAATAAGCTAATCAAACCAGCAGCATTTGATATAACAAGGATTTTAAAAGTGTACACTTTTTTTTATCATTACCTAGGGCAGATTGCACATTCACATGAGATCTAACTAAAGAGTGGCTGTATTTTTTTTTTCGTGTAACACACAAATTCCTGAATGGATCTCTTAAACATAACATCAACCAAGTTTGGAAATTATTGGTTTGATATTTGCCATGTTAATTATAGCTACTAGTTTTAATCTAAATTTATCACAAATCAAAATTTAATCAATTTTAATCTAAATAATCAACTTAAATTTTGGGATAAAGTCCACTAAGAGATCTCACTTTGTATATTAAAAATGTGTGTATGTATTTTCGAGATACTTGGGTTGATTTTGGGTTTCTTTATCCTGAAGTTTCTTTTTCACAGCTTTCAAAATTACTAACAGTGAAATGTTCACATTTCCACAAAAAACAATCAACAAAAAAGATACTTTCTGCTGTTTATCCTGTCAAGTAGACCAAGCATCTTTATTATTCCACATTATAACTTAACAATGATTTATTAAGTACACAGCTGCCTAGAGAGTGTCTAAAGTGAGTGCTTGTGTAAGCAAGCACTCACTTTAGGCACAGAATGAACTGATTCCTCTTTTGTTTTTGTTTTTTAAATATTTAAATGCAGAATTATAAATACTCTGAAGAAAAAATAGACAGATATTACTTAAAAAGTTTTAGTGTTAATGCTAGCCATGAGAAAAATACAAAGGGTTTTTCTAAACTAAAATGAAGCACCACTTACAGTGGTCAACCATTACTTTTGGGTTATTTTTATATGATTTTATTTTGAACAGTTTTGTTCAAGGTAGAAATTAAGATAACAAGAACAATAATAATAAAAATGATATTTTAACACATAAAAAAATAATAATAACTGATATAAATGATTTCAACAAAATAATTTAATATTCCATGTCTTATGGATAACGTTGAACATTCAAAAGGGCTTTCTTACTATCATTATAAGTAAATGCTTACTCCATACTATAACAGACTGTGCATCAACATGAGACATTACTCTCATATTAATTTTATGAGCTTAGTCTTCCATGCTGGTTCAAGGCATGTTGGGAGAGATTGTTTGAAGATTTTCATGCATAGGTCAGGTCGCAAACAAAAGTTTATAGATTATGTCCTGCTATTCAACGTATAGCTGGAGGGAGAAGAGATGGATTCATACATTTCCCAAGGGTATTTGCAAGTAAGTGTATGTAACAAACTTTAATGGAATTTGAAATTGACTTTTTACTTTCACGTTCCAAGCCGATATCCATTTTCACTAAGCTTAACCTATCTGGCATAAGAGTGAAAACTACTCAAATATTTGCTGTTCCTAAAGTAGTCACCAATTTAATTATTAGACAGGTTCAATAATACTTAATTTCAATAATCATACAAGAACCAGAAAGACATTTGCTGCTATTAAAAGTAACACTTAAGATGGTCTTAAAAAAAAAAAAAAAATGTATGTTATCTTTTTTGAATATGTCTTAAAATACTTCTAAATTTACTGATATATGTTATACCTATATAAGGCAATTTAAAAAAAATTGTTGGTTTCAATTCTAGTAGGAATGACAGCAAAAAATCCCCCTTTCTAAATCTATAGACAAAACATGCAAACGCATGTTGGGATTTCTTTCTAGCCAATAAGATAGTCCACTTCTTGGTTTCCTCATGCTAGATTTCTCATTCTTTCTTGTCTCGTATGCTGTCATCGTTCTTAGTTTGTTAACTTCTTGCCTTATTACTCTTGCTTTGACTACTTTTGTCTTGTATATATTTGCTTAGCATTATTTTTTTTGCCCTTTTATTTTTCCTTTTCTCGTTATTGCTTATTGGAAATTTTGTTAATTCTGTTTGATGGGCATTTCTACAAATTACATTTATTTAATCATGGCCAATCACTCTAAAGGTTATAAGTCCAGAAATACTCTGTTTCAAAGCAAACAAATCTAAATATGAATTATGGGAAGTAAAATTTTTAGGATACATGAGAGTTCAAAAATTACATGAAATGATCTTGGCACTATACAATTATTCTGGTGACAAATAACACTGAAAAAAAAAAAAAAAAAAAAAAAAAAAAAAACTGCAAATGCATTTACTGAATTAATTCAATTTCTCAATGACTGAAGCCTGTCTCTTATTAAAGAGATGCTTCTGACAAAAGCAGAAAAGCACTGCAAATTTTGAGAGAACACTACTTATCAAAAGGAAAGCCGAAAATAGTTTCCTTGTATATGGAATTAACCTCCTTACAAAAAAATCAAGTGGCAAAAATATTACAGATTATGTTATTAGAGCTGAAAATGCTACAATGTTATTAAAACCATCAGAAGTTATTAGTGACAGCTTGCTAATAGCCATAGTCCTAAAAGGCCTTTTATCCAAAATTTAAACCATTTACAATTGTTATTATTACTCAGAAAGATAAAATAAGATTTAGTGAATTTAAAATAGCATTGAAAAACTTTCAAGAAATGGAAAAGATGACAGAAGAGAATAACAGTAAAAATACAGTAATAGTCTTCAGAATGCAAAGGTCAAGATCAAAGCTATAAACCTACTTGCTTTTCATATGCTAAAGCAGGCCATAAAAGCTTTGACTGCCAAAATTCAGAATTATTAATTAAATAATTACCTCTCAGAAAAATATAATTTCTATCTACCAAACAAAAATATTATCTGTCATGTGCTGTAAACCTGGGCATAAAAATATTGAGTACAGAAGCAAAAGGAAGGCCCATTTCATAAAACATGTTGAATATGTTTCAGAAAATGAATTTCTATTTTTAATTGGATTAGATGGCATTTCTAACAGAAATGGTTTACTTGTTGATTTTAGAGCCACAATTCATGTTATTACTGATGAATCAAAATTTATTAGTTTTGATAGTGAGTTTAATCCAGAAAATCACAATATTGAACAAGCAGAAATATTGAAATAAGAAATATTTCCTTAAAAAGAGGTAATGCTGAAGTTACTTTAACTGACACAGGAGGAAATATGTAAAATTTGCATTTTAAAGGAAGCTCTTTATATCCCTACATTTAAACAGAGTATATTCTCTGTCAGTCAGTCACTTAAGTGCCATACGTGATACATGATTTGGGCAATCATGTCTCGAAAGAGACATAACTGACTGGGCAGAAAATTATCCCGCAGTAGGTTGCCATTGCTTTTGCAGTAGACTGGTTGCCAGCCAAGGCTTTAGAACCCAATCTGTCCTGTTATTTAACCCATAACAGAAGGGAAGAGACAGATTAATACCTTTCCCAAGGGTATTTGCACGCAAGTGAATGTGAGAAATCCGAATTCCCTGAATTCTCGTTTCAAGCTGATATCCATTGTACCACAATGCACATCCTAGGATAGGCACATACTAGGACGTGCATTGTTGTGCAGTGGATATCGACTTGGAACAAGAAATCTGGGAGCCGTGTTCGAATTCCAGTTGAATTCATTGCAAAAAGCAATAGCAACCTACTGTGGGATAATCTTCTGCCTAGTCAGTCATGTCTCTTTTGAGACCTGATTGCCCAAAGCATGTATCACGTATGGCACTTAACTGACTGACTGATATTCTCTGTACAATTTGTTTATGTGGGAGCATCTATAAAATTTGGCTGTAATTACTCAGAGCATGTATATTTACTGGTGTAAAATTTGATATAAAAAGAGATGGAAACTTATACTGTTTTGATATGATTCTTCAATGAATTGTTTCTCCAAATTATCTCATATTTACCATTCAATGAGTTCCATTTATAAACAATAATTTTCAGTTCATGTCACTAATTGAGCAGATAAATGTCATCAAATCAAATTCAGAATTATTAACTTGCAAGAATAAAGAAGATAATCTATTTTAAATTTTTTTGC
The DNA here is from genome assembly GCA_037127315.1 of Ascarosepion bandense. Taxonomy (NCBI): domain Eukaryota; kingdom Metazoa; phylum Mollusca; class Cephalopoda; order Sepiida; family Sepiidae; genus Ascarosepion; species Ascarosepion bandense. The sequence goes on along the minus strand of JBBBDQ010000193.1, from coordinate 1,297,580 downwards.
ATACATATATATACTTTTCTCTTAAAGATAATTTTGTTATTTTGAAAATGTTATTAAATTTACAAATTACTCATCTTTTTATTGAAATTATTCCCACCAGAACAGTAAGTGGACAATAGCACAACTATTTACTCATTAGTATTTTATAAATAGCATCATTAGGCTTCTTAATTAACAAAGTAAATATAATTTAGCATCTAAAAGCAGGCAGTACAAAGCAAGAGCTAAGTTCAACCTTTTCTGAAGAGAAGGCAAGAAAGAGGTGGAGAAAAAGTAAATTACATAATTACATCTTTAGTCAAATTAAAATTTAGCTTGTCTATACATTAAACACTTTAAATTCATAAGGATAAAAAAGAAAATATTGTCTGACCAATTTATGTTGTGTGTGCAATAATACTACTCTAAATGATTGGTCTGACTCCATTTATATTAAACAGTACAAGTTGACCTCAACTTTTCCTGTCTGTATAATATGCATGTTGTTTAGGCTATATACAGTTTTGAATTCTGAGTCGCCCTTCTCAACAATAGCCAAAGAGCTCACTCTAGTCTGCTATCTAACCCATAGCTGAGGGGGAGAAGAGATAGATTCAGACCTTTTTGTGCCAAAGTGAATGAATTTATATTAAAATCTTACCAAAATGGATCAATAAGTATTTTGTATTATGAAGGTATGATAAATTTGAAAAGTAATAGTTTTTGAGAATTAAAAAAAAAAAGTATCAGTTTTCTTCTCTTAATAAGCTTGAATCAAAATTCACTGATCACTGCAAAGAGAAAACCTTTCAACCTATTGTTTTGTTACCTATTAATAAATTCAGTTAAATAAATGTCCTTATATAAAAATTCTGAAGTAAAATTTAATATTTATATTTTTTTTAAAAGTCATAAGATTTTTTTGGAGGCTAAATTAAAGATTAAATAAAAATTATAATATTAAAAAGAAAAACCATCTTCAAGTGCAAAACAAAAAAAATTTGGACATTTTAGAGGGGAACAATTAAGATATAGTGGTCATCTATAGTAGGAAAGGTTCAATATTGACTAGAAAAGAGCCTTGTTTTCACAATAGAATGGTAGAATAACTTAAGGACTTCCTGTCTTGCTCATTCAGAAATATGTAAACAATCATATATATATATATATATATATATATATATATGACCATTCTCTCAGATTAATTATTAAAAATGGCTTCAAGTAAATGAATCCTTTAGGTTATAAAGACCATCCTTCCTCAAAGATGAATGGTGCTACAAAATAAAAATAAAATAAAAAAACCTTTCCTGAAAAGCTGCTTTAAAGAATAAGTGTATAAATTTCAAGTGACAGTAACTCTAACTACTTAGTTAATGAAAGCCTAATGTTTCCTGTATATAAACACTGAATCTCACCATTGTCAAATGTATTAAAGTGTCACAACAAGCATTTCCAATTAAGTTATAAAGTATTTCGAAAATTCAAAGTTCAAAAGCTAAATATTGTCAAGAATAATGTAACCACTATTTTGTGTTAGACTGGAACATTAAAAATTACTAAAGTAACATGGTGTTATCAAGGAAAATACATTGTGTGATTTTCTTTTATGTATATTTTTCATGTATATATTTTTTTTTATAGATAATAAAATTCTGCAGAGATGTATCTGTAATTTTATAAAAATAAATTGATAGTTTAAAGGACTGATATGTTTTTAAAGTAGTATTACTAACCATTTTTGCTCTACTGAATAAATAAGTTCACACTTATAATATCTTTTAGAAACTGAATTGATTAGAACAAGAAAAAATGACTTTGTTTTGTTGAAGTAATTTTTATAATATAAAGAAAAATTCTTGGACAATTTACCAGTAAAGTTAAAAAAATAAAACTATTTCTAAAAATTAATACTTATTACTCATTAACAGTATAAATATAAATTAAAAACAAAAATTGAGCTTGTGTAGCAAGAAAGAGGCCAAGATGCTACACATGCTTGCATGACATGCAATAACTCACTATAAAATTTAGACACTCTTTATTGCTTTTCACCTTTATTAACTTACTAGACTTTAATATTAATTTTCTTCATTTATCACTGGATTTCTCATGATGGGCTAGATCTATTAAAAATATTAATATGAGATCTTATTCAGTAGGATAAATACCTTATATCTACCAAATAAAGAATGAAAAATTAAAGAAATATTTGCTTCAGAGTTAAGAGAAAATGAACTTAAAACTGTTTGACATTAAAAGCTTATGAGTGGATGAAATAATTTGTTTTTTTAATTGCTGTTAATTGAGTCAAAATTAAAAAAAAAATTAGCATAATATACAGGGTGTGATGGATTAATTGTCCTCTAAATTATGCAAAAATGAAAATAACACTGACAATTCATTTTAACAGATATATTTATCAAAATTTCACAAAAATAGCTTGAAATACTAAAGAGTAAATTTATTCAGTAAAATTTCAATTGACTTCAACTATAGCTTCCCGATGACTTTGGAATCTCGTGCAACTCTTCTGGACAGTCTCCTTGTTTAGGTTGGTCAATGCTGGCTAATTCTTACCTTCAGTTCATTTTTGGTGTTACAAGTTTTGTTGGTCTTTTGCTCAACTGTGCCCACGCATGATAAACAAAAGGGTTGCAGTCTTGGGAATTAGGTGGCCAGATGTAAGGGGTGATATGGTCACAGAAATTGTCTGACAACCATGACTGCTTGTGTGGTATGCTGCAGAGTCCTGTTGCCAAACAGTCTTTCAGTAGCCACCCTCTTGACCCAGGGCAAGCTCTACCTCCTTAAGGCACTTGATGTAGGCCTCCATGTTGAGTGAGTTGCTCACCAACAAATTCAGGAGTTCTTTTCTTATCAGAATGGGTTTTCTAAGCTGCAGTACCTTTGTAATCACCATTAGACTTATCCAACTTTCTGAATCACCAACACTGAACCCAAATACTCTGGAGATACTGGCACAAATGCCAAGCAGTACAGCATACTGTTTCCAAATTTCTGGTGGAGTGAATTGTGTCATGGTGCTCTTTTTCTCACAGATGGTGCCCAACTGATCCTACTATATTCTGCAGTCACCAAAATCAAAAACAAATAATGTGCATATGCAAAATTAAAAATATAAATTAGCAACAATTTATCCATGGCACCCTGTACATATGTTGTCAACATACACTGTATACATCAAGAGAAGCATCTCCTTGCCATTTCTTCAGCTCATTTTACAATGAATACTAGTAATAAGATTTCTATTACACATCTGTTAACTGATTTGACTATTTTTCTTCTTAATACAGTATATCAGTAGAGACATTTGATAGTTTTTTTTTAAAAATCATATCACCCCAAGCAAGGTGAAAATGCCACTGATGTGCAGGGGGCTACGTAAGAGTGAAAAGATTGGAAAAGAGAAAAACCGGAAACCACATCCTAAACAGGAAACAAGGGATGAGCCTCTTCACCTGTTCAATAGACGTGGGTGGAGTGTGAACTGGGCGATAATTTAGTCTATCTACTCTAATTAATGAACTTCAAAAGATTACATTCATTTAAACTATCCAATTTTGAATAAGATATCATAAAAAAAATTAACATTTCAAGTCAGAAAAATAAACAAAATTAAGAAACCAAAATAACAGCCCTTATTTACATATAAAAAAAAAAAAAAACAAACAAACTCAACAGATTTCTCATTGGTTTCCTAAAAGTTAAAATGAATCGCATATTATAATTTATTAAAGAAGGTAGACTATAGAACAAGATTTTGACAAAAACTTCTTTAATAAAATTCTTGTGAAATCCAAACTTTGGAAGTAAAAAAGAACCTTTTAAGTATATGGTAATTCACTCTCAATGGAAAAAAAAAAAAAATAATAATACACAAATGTGTACACACACACATACACGCACTATATGAGGGAGAGAAAGTGAGTATGTGTGTGTGAGTTACAAAATAAGAAAATTAGACAAACAAACCTTCCTGTTTCCCTTGAGGAAACTGCAGGTATATAATTTCCATAAATGATAGGAGGAAGCATTAGTTGACCAACTGCACCCAAGTAACCTTAATAATAATGATAACACTCACTATCCCTGATCTTAATATCCTAATAATGAAAAGGTTTTAAAGTTCAAAAGTGGGTAACTGAATCAAGTGTAGTTTAGGGGTCAGTTAGTTATGTGCCATATGTGATACACACTTTGGGCGATCATGTCTCGAAAGAGACATGACTGACTGGGCAGAAGATTATCCTGCAGTAGGTTGCTATTACTTTCTGTGGTAGACTGGTTGCCAGCCAAGGCTATAGAACCCAATCTGTCCTTTTATTTAACCCATAACTGGAGGGAAGAGACAGATTAATACCTTTCCCAAGGGTATTTGCACGTAAGTGAATACAAAGAATTCAACTGGAATTCAAACTCGGCTCCTCGATTTCTCGCTCCGAGTTGATATCCACTGCACGACAATGCACATCCAGTTTAGGGGTCAAATTATGAATTATTATTGAACTTTTTTTTTTGTTTCAGTTATCCTGTAGTAAAAATGATATGTAGCAAAAGTATCTTAAATTAAATGATCATTTCATGCTATCTTTTATTAGTTCAAAATAGAAATCCATAAATTAAAAACTAAGTCTATGCTTAACATTTAAGAGGATTAACATTTTATTCACAAAAAGACTAAGTCACAATGATATAACATTTTCTCACATGTACATATAGAATAATTTTTGGGTGCCCACTGAAATTGAAACTTAGAAGTTGATGTTCATAGAGAATTATCACATTTTAAAAGTCAATTTTAAGTGTCTTAATTTCATTATGTTTTCAAGTTATGGTATAAATTACATTTATTATAGCTCTTATGAATAATTACTGGCTTAAACTATGGACAGGACCAAGAAAATTTGATAGAAAGAAAATAATCATATAAATAAAAAAAAATTAACATTTTAAAGAAATCTTAGGCTAGGCATAATTTCCCTTTGCTTAATTGACAAGAGTTGATCCGAGACAATTGTTAGAAAGATGTCAGCACTTAACTAGCTTGTATTGATTCTGATAAGAACTTAAGTAGTCATTAATTGGGTTGCATGTAAACATTTTTTACTAACAAATAAACAATATTCATTGCCAGGCTCCTTACTTTCAGAACACTGACCTTATTACGTTTGTTTTAAACTGATATGAAAAGAGGAGAGTATTAAGAACAGCATGTTCACTGAAAGAATTAAGTAACTATCATCAATTTTAGACTAATCATGAATATTCAAAACTTCATGTTATATAGTTGACATGTTTTCATAAATTAAAGCAAACTGATCCAAAAGAATCGATGTATAATAGTAAAAGTAGAGATTCAAAAACACAATTTTACAGTTGAAATTGTTAGATCTAAGCATAACTTCTAGTCTTGTAATTTTTTTCTATCATGCTTCTTGCTTGTGAAACTATCTACTGGCTTCTTACTTTCCTGTCAACTATAATCTTCAAAAATTTAAATGCAACATCAATCGTTGTTATTTGTCTCCTTGAATCCTCTTCTTTTACTGTCCTCTTGCCTTAATAAGGTTTACTTAGTTTCCTTTACTTTCAGTAAATCCATTGTCTTAGTGGTTTTATTGTCTGTCTTAGAGTGAAATGATTGGAAAAAAAAAATGATGTCAAGGAAATGTGCAATGGATGTAAGTATGTATAGTGTAAACACTTATTTTAATTTTGTGACAGATATTTTCAGAAGTTAAACAAAATATTGGGTTGTCCGAAAAGTTCATGCTGATTTTTAGTTGTTCATGTTCCAACACATTAAATAAAAACAAATGTAAAATTTATCAATAGATATAAGATGTTTACATTTCTGATTAGAACACTTCAAATTATCTCTTAAAAAAATTTAAAAGTACTTAATTTATACTAATTTTGTATCCCTATGAAAATGGAATATTATAAGGTGCATTTTAGACACTTGATTTTCTAAAAAAATGTTTTGCAAGCAACAGAAAAGGTATATGCTGTGTACGGTGAAGGCGCTTTAGCTGACAGAGCTGTACAGAAGTGGTTCGCTAAGTTTACTGTTGGTGATAGTTGTTTTATTGTATAAGAACACTCAGGCAGACCCCTACCACCTCACCCCCACCCCACTACAGATGACGGCCAAATCAAGACATTGATTGAGAATAACCCGCATGACACAATGTGAGAATTGGCAAAAACACTAAATTTATCAAAATCCACTACAAAGTGAAAATTGCGATATTGTTTGGGTAGCACATGATCTGGGTGAAAAGAATCTCTTTTAAAATGCCCCCTTTTTTAAACAAATTGTGACAGATGAGAAATGGGTCATTTACAACAATGTTCAGGGAAAAAGATTCTGGAGTAAGTGACATAAGCCAACTTTAGCCACAACCAAAAACATAGCATGCTGTGCATCAGGTGGAATTGGAAAAGAATTCTGCCAAGTAACCAGCCACTGATTCTGAAAAGCATTGTTCACAACTGGATGAATTAAAGGCAGCAATTCAAGAAAAATGCCCAGAATTGACAAACAAGAAAGGTGTTGATTTTCATCAGGTTAATGCCAGACCTCATGTTTCTTTGGCGACCCAACAAAAGCTGTTGCAGCTTGGCTGGGATGTGTTAACCCACCTACCATATTCAAAAGAAATTGCTACTTCAGATTTTCATTTATTCAGGTCCTTGCAAAATAATCTCAATGATAAAAATGTTAATTTTTTGGATGACATAAAAAAAAAAAAACGTCTTAAAGGGTTCTTTGATAAAATCCTTTATGAAAATTCTGGGAAGATGGAATCTAAGTTGAAAGAAAAATGAAATATTGTGCAACAAAATGGTTCATATTTAGTTGAATAAACATTTAATGGTACAGTTTTGTTTTGTGTTTTAATTTCTCTTAAAAATCTGCATAAATTTTCTGGGCAATCTAATATTTTAGATAAATTTTTAGCTGATTCAAGGAAGTAAAATTTCTCATCTCTATGATACACATAAAAAAAGAAAAAAAAAAACATTTAAAATAAAAATTTTATATAAGTAAAATGGTCCCACTTTTGAAAGAGATGATTTTTTTAAATTTACTGGGCAATTTCTTAAACTAGCCTGCATGATGATGATAAAAACAAGAAAAAATAACTTATTTTGGCTACCATAATAGAAATTTTTAACTTTCAAATAGCAACATAAACTGCAGGTATAATATTCAAGCCAATATTTATGATGAAGTGCTTGGTAGGGTAAGTTCCATTAATTAACCTAAAAAAGGTTAAAACTTTAAAAAGTAAAACATTTATTCAGAAAGATGTAACCAACATCTTACCAATAAATCAATAAGGTGATTTGATCTGAAGAGTAGACAGTAGTTAGCAAGTACATCAAGTACATTTTATCATGAACAGCCAATTCAAATGGTAGGTCATTATAAATGTAAAAATGTTTAATCACCACAGTTAAGCAACATCAAGACTAGTCAGTACTTAGATGGGTGACCACTTAGGAATATCAAGTGCTGTAAGTGTGCATGTGCAGGTGGTATAATGGGCTTATGGCCATATCACACTGAAACACCACTTCTCATGATCACTGAAGTTAACCAACATCAAGTCTGGTCAATACCTAGATGGGTGACCATTTGGAAATACCAGGTGCAGTAAACTTATGTGCTGGTGGCATAATGCAATCTGAGTTCTAATTTCACACTCTTAAAAATATTTTCAGGCAAAATGTTAACAGTAAAAATAAAAAATATTGTTTAACATCAAGTTTGAGTAAACAGTAGCCTATCAGATACCTTAACTTTTTCTAAAAGACCCAAGAGATATTTTTTATAACTATCACCCACATTTTATATTTAGGAGAAATAAAAGGATGATTTTGATGCCCTAAAGACATTATTGATCATTAAAAGGTTCCTATGCTACTATTATTGTATTTAGAAGCTATTAACATATGAAGTACAAAAGAAAGATTTTACATTAAATCTTTTTTTTCACTTTTATTCATTCTACACTGTAGCTGGAACAATCATTAACAAATTGCTGCCCCATTGACCATGTTTAATGACAATTCTGCTGATATCAGTCATAACAAAACACTGGAATGGAGAATCATTTCTAGAAACAGATTCGTTCGGTTTCTTATATACCTTCAGTTAGTATTTAGTATAATCTATTGTTAGAGTTTGTGTTAATTCATTGCAGGATGACAATATTTAATTTTCCCGTCATGGATTTATGGTGTAAACTTGCAGATTTGAGTGCCAAATACAAATGCCAGCATGAAAAAATTTTCTAACTGGTATCGTCCATAATTGATTTGACACATTTATTTTTATTTTTTAATAATTTTTTCTTTGCCACAATGATTTTGTTCTATGTTTATCAAACTTGTATAGAAATTCTCAGTAGAACATTTATTTGAATCAGTACACTTATTTTATGTTGGAAAATGTCTTGACTATTCTGGTATAAATTGGAGTAGTTGGGACATACAGTGATTATAAAGTCCACAATCCTTTTCTTAGCAGCATAATATATGCTGTGCTAGAGCTATTATATGATTTTGAATTCAGAGTTCTCCTTCTCCTAAACTGATTACCAACCAAGGTTGGAAGAGCACCTCCTACACTACTATTTAACCCATAGTTAGAAGGAGAAAAAGTAGAATCGTACTTTTCCCAAGGGTATTTACGTGTAAGTGAAACTAACAAAGTTGGTTGAAGTCCTAACTAGGCTCTCCAATTTTTCATTTCAAGTCACTATCTTTTACACCACTGAACATGGCATAAATGAGTACTTCATAATCAGAAAGGTGTTTATATAGTCAACTCCAAAAAGTAAACCTGAAGTTTAAAATACATTTTTAAAAATAAAAAATCTTTCTTGAAGTTTTTATTTTAGTTTCAATTTCAAGCTAATAGATTACATTTGATATTTCCAGTAAGCATAATTTGATGTATTTCAAACTGAATGTCAATTTATTAAATGGAGTTGGGTTTTTTTTATTATTATTATCAGTAAAAACACTAAGATTCTCCATATTGATAAGTCTGTCAATACAACATAATTCACTTTCTTGAAAAAATTTCTTTCAAAAATAAAATATACTTTTCTGAAATTTTATTTGAGGAAGATTATATGATTTAAAGTTTAATTAATCTGAATTAAAACAAATATTACATAATTTAATAGTAAACACTTAGTAAACACTTGTGAAAAATTGAATTTTTGTGCAATTTTGCATTTATATTGTTATAGTGATCTCCATTTTTGTATTCCAGATGACAATTGATAAAATTGAGCTGTGAGTTTTGATTCGTTACTGCTGGAAGCGAGGTCTTTCAACCAGAAAAGCTGCAGAAGAGATTTGTGCTGCTGAAGGTGAAGGAACAATTGCATATGCGGCAATCTCAAAGTGGTACAAGCGTTTCAATTCTGGCGACATGAGCCTTTACTGTCAGCAACTTGAGTGGGTCTACGAAAAGTTAAAGCAAAAGTATCAGGCTCTGATCAAACGAAAGTGCGCTTTGATGCAGCAGAACAATGCCAAGCCACACACTACCAGGAAGACCAAAGACAATTTAGAAGAGCTGGATGGCGTTGAGGTTCTGCTACATCCAGCCTACAGTCCTGACTGTGCTCCATCAGATTACGGCCCTTTCCGCTCAATGCAACACTTTCGGAAGGGCTGCCGATTCAACGCGTTTGATGAAGTCGAGGAAGCGTGTCAAGAATTCTTTGATTCAAATCCGGCTGAATGGTACTTTGACCAAATCCGAAAGCTTGCAGATCGATGGCAGAAAGTCTTGGAAAATGATGGTCTTTATTTTGAGCAATAATTTTTGTTATTTTTGTGAGTAAAATTTCAATTTTTTGCAAGTGTTTTCTAGTAACCTTAGATTACTTGACAAGTAAGATTTCAATTTTTTGCAAGTGCTTACGAATTTTTGGGACAACCTAATAATAATATTCATTTGAAAGTCCTGAAAGTTTGGTTAAAATACTACAATTATCTAATTTTTGCAAGAATTTCCAAATGAATGTGTTAATTACCACAAAGATTGAAATTTCCTATACTAATTTATGGTCACCCACTGACAAAAGAAAAACAAACATTTTAGCCAAAACAAGATTCTAAAATGTATTAAAAATATAATTTAATAATAAAAAATCTTTTTCCTCTCTTATATGCATATATTGCACACCAGAATGCTTCCTCAGTGATGTTTATTCTAGGATCATAGAAAGTTTCAAGTCTCCATGACAGACTCTCTCTCCCATAGACCCAGCCAAGAGCGATCATCTCTCGACTAGCATTCTGGCATAATTTCTGCATGACCCCCAAGATTTGTAAACAATATTTGCCTTAAAATGAGAAACTTTTACTCAACCCTATGTATAAATTCTAACCACTTGGAATTTGTTTAATTTTTTAACTATTGGTGTTTTGGCCAGATTTAGATGATAAAATTTAAATAAATGATAACTTTAAAAACCTCAAACATAATAAAAACAAGTTTAGGGCATTTTTAAGTTTGGTCATTTTTTAGCAAATCTTTTTGTGTGCGTGTATATATATATATATATATATATATATATATATACACACACACACACACACACACACCTGTTGAAAAGTTTGAAGTGACCCCCAGAATTAGCAAGAGTTGAACTTGACCAAAGAAAAAGCAAAGAAAAATATGAAAAAGAGCTCTTAGGGTCATTGGAAAGAAATGGAATCAATGGAAACTTATGCTTTGAGAACATTTTGCAAAGAATGCTAAAATTTCGTGCTACAGTAATCAAGGCTAAAGGAGGATATTTTCATGAGAACAAAATTTAATCATAAAATGTTTTTTTTTTCTTTTTTCATAGCCAAATTTCTAATAAAAAATCATTTTTCACTTGGAGTAGATAGACTGAACTATCGCCCGGTTCACACTCCACCCATGTCTATTGAACAGGTGTAGAGGCTCATCCCTTGTTCCCTGTTTAGGACGTGGTTTCCGGCTTTCTCTTTTCCAATCTATTCACTCTTACGTAACCCCCTGCACACCAGTGGCCTTACCACCTTGCTCGGGGTGTATTAAAAAAAAGAAAAACTGTTTTTAGCCATGTATAATAATTTTCACTTAAAGTAAAAAAACAATTGACCTTGGAACCAATTTAAAAAATTACTGGGGGTGACCACAAAGTTTTGAACTCTGTGCTTGTGTGTGTAATTTTATTTGTTTGGTTGAAGGAATCAAACCTGTGACCCCTAACAACATAGGGATTGTTAAGAGTCATAGGATCGAATCCTGCCGAATGACACACATTTTCATAACAAAATTTCTTGTAAATATTCAGGCTGGTAGAATTATAAAATATACTGTTTGATTAAAAACAGAATGTCTACTCAAATACAAGTATTAATTAAAAATAATGTTCAAACAAATAAATCAAATACGTCAGTTATCAAATCCATTTCGTTAATCTTCAGAACTTTCCATCATGTATATATATATATATATATATATGCTTCATATCATAATTTCAAATAATCATTATTCTATGAATTATTAAAACTAGTATGCTCATCTTTGTTGCATTTAGCATAGTTCAATAGTTCATGTGATATTTTGACACCTTGTTTAAGTGTAGCACCTACTCACTTTTAGGTACCAGATAGTATTTATAAAAATAAAAAGAAGAACTTAAAGCTGAAAATACATAATTAGAAAATGTTATGATCAAAAGAAGATGCAGGTGCTAGTCTAATTAAAAAAAATTAATTATAGCAGAAGTTTGTCAAGCATGGATTTATAGAATAAAAATTATCTAGTCACTGTAACATCCAATATGTTAAAGTTTCAGCTGTAATGAAAGTTACACATATAATTGTGTTTGGGAAAAATAAATTAAGTAGTAGAAGTGGCTGTATTAACAGGCTTGGACTGGCTGCTAATCCCTATCAAGTTAGCCCATTGTCAATGTACTGACTGGTGCAGATAAGACAGCAGTTGAAATCATGTTACCTACTTGCTTTTTACTATAAACTGATCATGCACGGAAAGCATGAACAGAAGGTGGAGAGGTGGTAACTAGGAGAGACAGAGAGATAAGACTTTAGTGGTTTTTTTTAACTTAGTTAAAATTTGAATGAACAATAGAAAGTATCTGATAAGGAAACCCCTATATACTTATTTGCTTTTCATTTAATATTTACATCTTCATGTATAATATAAAGTGACATCAGATTTGAGTGGCCTGAAATATTCTGCAAAAGATAAAATATATAATTTCTTAAAAAGGACTCCTCATCCTTTACCCCATTCCTCCTTAGTGCCATCAGACTCTCTGTAAAGAATAGGGCAAGAGGCTTACCCTACTAGATTTGTTTTTTTTTTAAATCATTTCACCCCGAGCAAGGTGGAAACGCCACTGATGTTCAGGGGGCTACATAAATGTAAAAAGATTAATTAGAAAAGAGTGAGGAATACAAACTAGTTAGAAAGGAACAATAGAAAGCTGAGAAAGCAGGTGCGATGACAGATACGTAGGTGGAGAGAAAGAGAAGGTTATACAGGGGTGGGGAGAGAGCTAGAGTCCAGTGGTGAGTAGATGAGTACTGACTTTGCATTTGTTGCTGTGGTTTCTATCAGTCAGTCAGTTAAATGCCATATTGTGATATACACACTTGGGCGATCATGTCAGAAAAGACACATGACTGAATGGGCAGAAGATTTCCCCACAGTAGGTTGCTATTACTTTCTGTGGTAGACTGGCTGCCAACCAAGGCTATAAAACTTAATCTGTCCTGCTATTTAACCCATAGCTGGAAAGAGAAACAACATATTAATACCTTTCCCAAGGGTATTTGCATGTAAGTGAATGCAACAAATTCAACTGGAATTCAAACTCAGCTCTCTAAGTTCTCATTCCAAGCCAATATTTTTACAAGGTGGAATTGCCAGCCTCATGCCCAACCAGTTTTGAATTTAGAGTTGTTTGCCTAGACTAGATGCCAACCAAGGCTAAATAGCCTAGTTTGTCTTGCTTATTTAATCCATGAACAGGATGAGAAAAAGAGGGATTCACAGCTTTTCTAAAAGAATTTGTATGAAAATTAACACAACTTAGCCTGAATCTTAACCACTTACCATGCTGATAACAGCTATGTTACAAACACACAGAGGACTCTAAAAACATCTATATTTCATCAATTATTGCAACTGTCAAATTTTGAAAAGTATATTTTTTATATGAACATGAAGAAGGCCTAGTAGATCTAAGGCATTTTTAAAAAAAATTATTACTATGTTAATATATATATTCAAAATATATTTGAAGCCCTATAAAATACCATAAAGAGGATTTTCTAACTGACAAAACCAACCTTTTTTTTGCCTCTTACAGACAAGACAAGTATTTCATATGGAGAGAGAGGGAGGGAGGGAGAAGGAGAGAGAGAGAGAGAGTAATAACCCATTAAAAAAAAAAAATCTATTATTCATCAACAAAATAGATTACAAGCAAATGGATATTAACTACAAGTGGTGTATAACAGCTCACATAGCCAGGAAAAAAATCCAAGCATTACCCAGAACTGCTTGCAAGCACAAGTTCAAAATCAATAAGGTGATGAGAAATTGACTGTCTCCAAGCAGCTATAAATAACTTGTTTATCAGTTGCCTGGTGCCATAGATAGCCACTACAATCACTCAATACAGACCAAGACAACTGCTGCATGTGCTGTTGTCATAGTGGTCTGCCACAGAGCAAGCAAAAAAAACAAAAACAAAAAAAAACCTTGAGTACAAGGACATAACTGTGAATAAAAAACATGCAGATGTTGATAATTCATGTACTAGTAAAATCCATGGTTAACTTATATATGGAGATAAAATGAAACACTCCAAATCACTTCAAAGATTTGACTCTTCAAATTTGAAAAATACCATACACTATCAGGAATTATGCCATGGTAGAAATATATTTACTATAATTCCTTGTATCAAACATGCACTTAAATTGTTATTTACAAAAAGAATAAACATTATACAAAGTTATTATTAAGCATGAAAAATAACCTCTAAAATTAAACACTTGTCCCAGGTGAAGCTTAATAGTTACTTAAATTTTATAATTTTGTATTCATTGTATGGTCAGCATTTGTAAGCAATCGATTGTTATATGTTTAAATTGTGGCCATCACAGAAAACTAGATATTTTTCTATTAAAAAATTATTTTCTCAGTGATGCTGAAACTGAATCACTTTCTGATTCGTTTTTTTAGCTAGAATTTTTTTGCAATATACTGAGATATGTTGAAATCCTCACTGTAGTTAGTATTGTTGAAGTTTTCACTAACATTTTTTGTCGAGATTTACAAACTTTACGCTCGTTCAATTTCGCAAACCAATCGATAAAATTTGAATGAGATGATTTGTTTGGAAAAATACTTTGACAAAAATTCTACTTTGCAGTTTAACAATTTTTTTAATGTAATTTGATTTTGTAGGAGTTCATGATAATATTTTATAAGAAAATTTCTTATTTTTCTTTTTTAAAAAATAATGAAAATTTATTGTAGTATGCACCCTAGTAAAACCAATAGTACTTTGTACCCCTTTACCTGTTTACACTTCTCACCAAAATTTGGTTTTGCTTGATCAATGTATAGCTATTTTAGAGAATGAGATGAATGTATATATATATATATATATATATATATATATACACACACACACACACGCATACATACAGACACACACTGAAGATTTATGTTGGCAATATCTGAATACTACCTTTCAAGTAGATATACAGGGTGACTGAAAAGTAACTACCTATTTTATGTATGCATAGCCAGCCAGGAATCCTGATTAACACCCTGTGACTTTTTTTTCTTTTGGGTTGGTTAAAGGAGCAAATCAACTAAACCAAATGGAGACTTTAGAAGAAATTGAAAGGCCAATACAAGAAGCTATGTCTTCCACACCACAAGAGTTTCTGGTGAAATCAGTTGACACAATTCCTGGGAGGCTTGAGAAGCTATAGCAAAATCTGGTGCCCATATTGAATTTTAAATAAGACCTCATATTAAACACTTTCCTCTTATATATATATTTTTTGTAAAAAATTATACTTAATAAATAAATTATAAGTATTTTAGAATAGGAAGTTACTTTTCTATCACTCTGTAGTCTGGATGCTGTTAAATATAAATTGATTGAAAATAAATATCCACAAACTATCATTATGTCAGTTAAGTGCCATACATGATACCATGACTGATTAGGCAGAAGATTTTCCTGTGGTAGGTTACCATTTCTTTCTGCAGTAGACTGGTTGCCAACCTAAACTATAGAACCCAATCTGTCTTGTTATTCAACCCATAGCTGCTGAAGAGATGGATTCATGACTTTCCTAAGGGTTTTTGCAATATAAGTTGATGAAACGAATTCAGCTGAAATTGGAATTTGGCTCTTCAGTTTCTCATTCCAATCTGATATCTATTGCACCACAATACACATGCTAATTTAAAATAATGTTCTGATAAAGATGCAAACTTTTACTGAATTAGATAATAAATTAGTCAGTGTAAAATATATGTCCCTCACACTTACAAAGAAAAACAAATGCTGTACTGTATCCAATGAAGCTTCATATAATAAAATATTTAACAATATTAAACAATTCTGAAGTCATGAGAAATAAATACCAAACCATTAAGTGAAAAATGTTAAAAATATTTACTGAAAGCAATACATTGAGTAATTGTCAATATTAAACTCAGCATATATTAAGGAAGATGGAACACTCAAGTAATCATCTTAAAAACCCTGCAACAAACATTCAAGATTGTTGTTTTTTTTAGTTTGTTTTTTTTTTTTAATTTTCTCTAGGCAAGTTTCTCATTTTTAACTGTCTGAGGATTTTTATTTTTTTTACATCAGTATCATCCAAAATAAACAAAATGTCCTCCTTTCATAATATTAAATAAATGGCTACCACTGATAGTCATTATGACTTATTTCTCTTACTCCCAACACTTGAAAATTTGTTACTTTTCCAATGTTAATAAATTTTCAACCATTTAAATCTGTCAAAAGTTTAAAAATAAAGAATACTGGTGGTGGAGATAAATAAAAATAACCAGAGGAAAACTCTGACAGAACCTGTGGTGAACAAGAAAGATGTCTACAGCTCAAGTGATTTCCCCAATACATTTAACCTTATCAATATGTCATGAAACACAGTGAGGTTGAAAAGATGCCAGTCTGTAACCATCAGGCTCAGCAGACAAGTTTTCCAAAACAACAAATGGAATTTGAACAACTCTTTGTAACCTTTCTTGCCCAGCAGTTGTTCTTCAGAAAGACAACCATTTTAAGTGGTTCCTCTAATATAAACACATAGCTCATCCTGTAGACCACAAAAGGTACAGTATGAAGATATAAACAGTTATTTCTGCCAAGTTCAGTTTTTATTCTCTAAAAAGGAAGAAATCCAATCTCTGAGGACATTTGTTTAATCTAGGCAACAATGTGGTAGATATCAGTAAAGGCTACAAAACATTTGAGCCATGAAAACTAATGCAAATGATTGTAAGCTATGATTTTGGATATATTAATCTTTTGTATTCATAAATATAAAAAAAATTTTTAAATTAAATATACAGAACAGTCACTCACATTAGAGAATTACCTGTCCTAGTCAATACATTTGGCAGTAGTCTAGAAGTAAGAAATATTTTGAATATATCCAAAATGTTGCTACCTTTTGTAAAAAACCGGATGAAGAAATAGCAGAGAGATGGAAAAAAGATGAATTCTTGAAAACATATGTAACAGAGTCACAAAAAGTCAATTTCTAAATTTTAAGAAAATTTGATGTGAAACTTAAACATTAAATTAGGTGTCAAATAAATAATATATGGATAAATATAATTTTAGAGAATAAATACTCTTGAACAGAATTCAGTGAAGATTTTTTAATACCAATGTTCAATGTTTTGTAATCTTTGAATGATGCAATATAGGTAAATGAAGCTACAAAAAATACACTTTAGCATTTTTATTAACATTTTCAATTGTCATTTTTGTTAAACTAAGGTGATAATAGAATTAGCAAACTTAAACCTTTGTGCCCACAATAAGACAATGTCAAAAGGACAGTTTCTTCTATGACACTTCTTTTTTTTTTTTAACTATCTCCACTCTTTGGCAATATTTATTAAGTATATACATTTTTTCCTTATATATATATATATATATATATATATAGGAAAGAATATTAATAAAAAGTTTTGAATTTAAAAATGTACTTTTTTTGGGACAGTATTTGTTTATTTTTATTATTGTATTTTATATTTCAGACCGCCCTCGGTCCTTCATCAGAAACAAGTTGACTTGTTTCTAATGAAGGACCATATATATATATATATATACACACACGCGCACTATTTCCCTTATATACACTACTGGCCATAATTATTTGGCCACCCCAATGATGTATTTCATGCTATTTTTAGTATTTATTGCCAAATGGATAATTCTAAATGAAAATAGAATGTTTTTTTTTGTTATTATTACTTTGCAAAATTTTACAACGCAGCCAGGAAGCCTTTGCTTTGGCCAGCCAATAAGAAGAAGAGACTAGCATGAGGAAGAGAGCACAAACACTGGACACCAAAACAGTTCATTTGATGCACATGTTATTGTGCAGTATTAACAAAGAAGAATTCTATTTTCATTTAGAATTATTCACTTGGCAATAAATACTAAAAATAATATGAAATACATCATTTCTTTTAAAAAACTGAAGTGGCTTAATAATTATGGCAGGTAGTGTGTGTGTATCGCTCATTCTGTAATGAATTAGAGTACTCTGGCTATTAGGCGTGTATAATGATAATATACACGCTAAAAAGTCTGCCTTCTTCTACCGAGTGCCCATAGCCCAAAGGTAGAATTGCCGACTGACGCCAGTTTGTCGCGTTTCAATTCTGGGTTAAAAGCAATTGGAGTCTAACCGTACTGATGAGCTGTGATACAGCGAAACAGATTTGTCTGCGGATGACTATATATATATATAGAGAGAGAGAGAGAAATTGGTATAGAAATAACAAAATGATATATTAAAAACAATTCAGAGAATGTTTACAAAAATTTATTTGTATTGAAGAGCATTACATCACTTGATATCTTTTGAACCATCTGTTCATTAACTTTTATTTAAAAGTACTGAAAAGTATAGAAACAAATTAAAAAAAAATTGAAACTAAGCATACATACTTCATAATCTATCACAAATTTCACTTTTATCATGTAATTGAGACCAAAGTTGTCAATTATTTGTATTTCTACTAAGCAATTTTTCTTTAAATTCTACCAATTTCTTTGCTTTTAAATCCTTAAAGGAAACAAAAAATTTTGAATGCTCGCAAATTTCCCAAGTTATATTACAGTTCATTCAGCATTACTTACAAGATAAACTACACCAACAGAATAACTGTAAAATACTTTGAAGTAATCTATTTTTAATTGTTTAGAGTAAAAATTTTCAAATTCATTTTTACTTTTTCAATGTATTTTTGTTTAATATTCAAGAGTAAGATATAGTTATCCAACTGTATCAAATGAAAAAACAAATCAAGAGAACATGCTATATCTACTAAGCTATCAATTTAAGAGTCATTCACCAAGTACTTTTTTTACCAATCTGTTTTTAATAGCCAACAACATGTGATGCAAGTGAAAGTTGATTTTTAAAAAATTCCCATCATATTTCAATCAATTATCATAGGCTATTTTCACACAACTATCACAAAAATGAATATAGTCAATGGAAATTTCTACTGAATGAATTTGATTATCTGATTAGTTCAGCTGCCTGGAAAAGTTAAATTATACAATTTACACACTTCTGAAATAGAGGACATCATTACTTGTGACAATAGGAATGATTATATCTACATACAAAATGATAGACTAAAAATAAAAACTAATGCTGAATATTTTCCAATAGGGATCTACTTATTACAAATTTAAAACAGAAGTTTGACAAATAAAGAAAAAAATCTTATATAAAAGAACAATGTTATGTGGCATGAGGATAAAAATCTAAGAAGTTATTTCACCAAAGTTTATAAAAATCAACAAGTAGATCATAGCAACCAATTTAAGTCATCCCCATAAATTTAACAGACATATATTCAACGGAAATAAATTTAAGAATTAATCTTAAAGATAGGTTGATCTAATTAGAAACTGAATAAGAATTATATGAAAGGAATGAATTCATAATTTTTTAAAAACTTTCTGCATCATTTGAAAGTAAAAATGAAATTGAAAACATATCATTACAATCAACTGAGTAAAATAAGCGACTAGACAGGGGGATGGATAAAAGTTGAGTGAAGTGAGGTAAATATTAGCAAGAGAAGGAGACATTGATGGGAGATGAGCATAGGAGACATTGATGAGAATAGGTGGGGAGAACAGGAGACAAATTGAGTAGAGTGAAGGTGACAAGACAAATAAATGAGAGCCGGGGGTGGAGGGGTTCAGAACAGGAGAAAAATCGATGAGAGCTGGGGTCAGACCAGCAGAGATAAATAGATGGAGGGTTAGGACACAAGAAAGAGAAAAGTAAAAGGAAGGTGAACAAAAAGAAACTGACAATAGTAAATAAATACAGTAGAGGTGTAAAAGGAAAATGTGAGGGGAAAAAATATCAAAGAGAAAGTATGTGTGAGAAAGAGAGAGAGAGAGGGAGAGGGAGTGAGTAGAAGTAAACAATAATGCCAAGAAGTCACTTATAGCACTTTCTTAACTCAGCCAGCAATGTCAGGAAAAAAAGCAGAAACATTACTTCAATGGTAATCACACGATTAGCAACAAGCAGACTAAATGTCAAGTAACCTAATAAAAAGGCACAAGGTCATGGCTTGGAGGTAGATAGCAGCAGATTGGTCTCTAAAGAAGATTGATAGGCAGGCAGGTGAGGAAAGCAGCTATTTTCTCACTAGCAAAACAGAAGAAAACTAAAAGATATTTATTTCCTTTTACTAACTCAACAGTAAAATTATACTTTTATTGTATTTTTCAGTAGAGCAGCTAAAACAAAGTTTCTGAAGCTGATTTTTCAAATTGCCCCGAAATTTGCAGCTTATTTTATTTTTTTTAAAATCGGAAAACTTTTCTTTAAATATATGAAAAAGAAAAACAAAGTTATCTACACAAATCCACAGCTAAAATACTGTTCAACACACAACTAAATAACATATTGTCTGTTGTTAATTACTTGCTAACATGTAAATCTTGAAGGATGATTGCATTTTTTTTTTTACAAAAGCAGTGTTTCTTCAATTTTTTTTCAACTGAAGCTGACATTGCTCATTTAAATAAAGGGTGTGATAAGTAAATTGCTGCCATTTTATATTTTAAATTTTGTACATGCATGTTTTTTTTTATTTTGTGGACTGCATAGTATAGTAGGGTCAGTTGGGCACCACCAGTGAGAAAAAGAGTACCATGACACAATTCATTCTACCAGAAATTTGGAAACAGCATGCTGTACTGCTTGGTATTTGCACCAGAAGCTCCAATATGAACATTTCAGAGTGTTTGGGTAGGACAGTGCAGAGGATTCAGATTTTGAGTCTAATGGTGATTATAAAGGTATTTGTAGTGACCACTAGTGATGGTGATGTTATGCCTCCATTCATCTTCCCACAGGGTCTCAGACAGAATGCAGAAGTCTACATCAAGTGCCTTGAGGAGAAAGTATTCCTCTCAGTCAAGAGGATGGCTGCTGGAAGACCCTATGTTTGGCAGCAGGGTTCTGCATCATGCCACATAAACAGGAGAACCAGGTCATAGCCGTCAGACAATTTCTATGACCAAATCTCTATTTACATCTGGCCACCTAACTCCCCAGACAGTAATCTCCTTGATTATTATATGTGGGGTGCAGTTGAGCAAAAAACCAACAAAACTCCTTGTGATACTAAAGATGAACTGGAGGCAAGGATTATGGCAGCATTCACCAATTTAAACAAGAAGACCATTTAGAAGAGATGCAAAAGATTCTGAAGTTGTTTGGAGACTGTTGTTGAAGCCAATGGCGATTTTATTGAATAAATTTTCTCTTTAGTATTTCCAGATAATTATGTTTAATTTTGGTAAATATGTTTGTTAAAATGAGAGGTCAGTGTCATTTTCATGTAATTTAGAAGACAATTTATCCATCACACCATGTACAAGATCAAGTATTTGCTATCTTTAGTTACTTATTTTCTTCAAAGAATTAAATGAGAAAAAAGTAATTAAAAGGAAGTTCTTTTCACAGGCAAGTTTTTAGCTACATCAACATTTAAATGTGCCATGCCATATCAAATAGTATTTTAACAAATTAGGGGATTTACAAGGATAAAGCAAGAAATAAATGAACCTAAAGTTTATGGTTAAATTTTATATTTGAGTTATGGTAAGCTCTCATGAGCAAATTAAAAAGAAAACTTCTGCAAATTGTTGGCTATTTATAGTCATTGAGTTCAAGCTAGTCAGAACCAATTTTTAGCCCCATTCTGCTTTCTTTAATAATGACTTTAATTTTACTTCCTAGACAATCTTAGGTGTATAAACCTTGAAAGGTGACTATATTTTTTTTAGATACTTTGATTAGGTTTGTTCATAGACACAAGCAATAGATTCAGAGCACTTGCCAAAAAATAATGCCATTCAAACCTTGCTGAAGATTATCCAGATATCAAAAGACAACAATAGAAGACCAACATGTACCAATTGAAACAAAGAGATAGGTACTAGTCCAAATAATTAATAGAACATGGTATAGATGTTTTCTAAATGG
The DNA here is from genome assembly GCA_037127315.1 of Ascarosepion bandense. Taxonomy (NCBI): domain Eukaryota; kingdom Metazoa; phylum Mollusca; class Cephalopoda; order Sepiida; family Sepiidae; genus Ascarosepion; species Ascarosepion bandense. The sequence continues at coordinate 1,275,707 of JBBBDQ010000193.1, read as the reverse complement.
TTCTCAAACTTAGAAGTGGTTTAATAAAATAAACAAAACCAAACTAAACACTAAGATTTTGGTAGTACTTGAGCATATTGGAAAGTCTTTATGAACAAATAAAGTATTATAAGACTATTTGTTACATTCTTTTTGTTTTACTAAAGTTCACTTAATATATGGCTCGAGAGCCACTTAAGGCAGTGGCTTACTGAAAGAGGTGTTTGATATGAATATGAGGAGGTAAAAGAAAGTTAAAATTATGATGATAAGGAGGATAGATAACAACTAACCTTTGACTTAAAGTGGTTAAGATAGTAGCATTCACGGAAACACTCATGTTTGTTTCATAAAGTAGTAGTTCTGTTTTGGCAAAACTTCTTCCTTATAATTGGTATATGAAGGTAATATGGATGATTTAATTCCATGGATTCTGCATGGTAAGTTCTAGCCATGAAGGTCTGAACTGGTGGAACATTTGTCATGGAAATAGCAATAGAATAGCATTAGACCACATAAATAATTTTGAACTCAAGACAAGAAAGTGAAGATTGAGCAGCTCCAGACCAGATATGGCAGCAATACTCCATTTTTGGTCAGATCTGACACTTGTAAAGATAAAGCATAACAGAATGAGTCAGTTATTTTCTGGAGCAGTACAAGGAACCAAATATTTTTTCCATATATTTTATAAGTTCCACTTGAGTGAACAGATATATAAAGCATGGAGTCTTGTTGAGAAGCGTTCATTGCAACTGGAGAAAACTCTGGATTTAATCAGTGATGATGAAATGTTAATAGCTTGATTTTTGAGGTACTGAAAGTTACAAGTCCCTAATGAGCTGTTAGAGATGGAACTTAATTTTTTAACAGAGTTACCAACATAACTCTCCACTTATACTAAAAGAGAGGAAGAAAAAAGACATTAGAGCAGACTGTGTGCTCAAACTAGGTACATAGATGAGATCTTCCACATTAATGAGAATTTTGAACTGCTACTTAAAGGAACCCCAAAATTAGCTACTTTTCCCTAACACCTTTCTTGAAATAGTTTTTGAGAGTTGGTCAAATGATCTAGTTAATACTTCCAATTAAAAGAATCTGACTCTTGTGATAAGCTATACTGATGAGCTTTCCTCTTTGGTACTTTGACTTTATGAATTTAAGCACAGTACTAGATTGGTAGCTAGGTTTATTTTATAGTTGAAACTGATAGATGTAATCACAAGTTCTATATTAATTGTTTTTTTTTCTTGAACTTTTCACTTGTGGAACTCTTCCGGCTTTTTGCTTGTCTTCAAAAATCTGAATGCAATGCCAACTGTCATCTTTTGTCTCCTTTAAACCCATTTCTTTTGATTATTGCCTCTCTTTAATTAAGATTTTTCTCAAATTTTTTCACTCTCAATAATTCCTTGCATCTTGGTGGTTTTATCACCTTGCTTGGAATTAAATAAAAAAAATAGTTTGACATTAACATCCTAATTATTTTTAATGATGGTTTATTTACTCTTATGCTTCACCTGTAAAGCAAGATCTGATATATTTTTGATCAGAAACTTTAAAATATTGGCACTCAAGATACACTCTCTTAAGCCTCATGAATGATTGCTTTGAGACTGAAATAGCTTTAATCATTGTGTTATAACCTTTAACCTTTTCATTACTTTGAATAATTCACTCAGATTTCTTACTGGTCTCTTCCATTTTATGAGATAACATTCTCTCTGCTTTTAGTCTTTGCTAGAAATCATAGTTCTTTTGGACTGTAACTCAAGTTTCTGAACTTTGTCAATGAGATCTACAGCTTGCTGGCAGTGTTGGCTTCCACTCCTGTATTACAGTTTGTGTGGACAAACAGGAGGGAGAAACAAAGAAAAGGCTCTTATATCTTGTAGCCATACAGAGATTGAATTTCCTTTAAGACTCAGCTTCAATGTAAGAAGATCAGTTAACTTATTAGTCATGCAAAGAGTAAAAATAAATAAATCTGTCTAGTCAGTGTGATTTTTTTTTCTCTATAGGTTTTAGTGCTTGGCACAATCTGATTGGCTCTTGGTTAGCCAATCCCAAATAACTTAGATATAGAATACAGGAAGACTTTAATCTTTAATTATTGAATAAGGATTATTTCTTGAGCACTGTTTATCACAAGTACATAGGTTTTATAAGAGAAAAACTAAATATTACTATTTTGTTTTTATTTCTCGTGTAGCTTTAAACATAACAGCTATTTTGAATTTGTATTTAAGATACAAATATTTATGTGGTGCATGTATGCACACATTTAGAAGCAATCAAGTGATTGTTATGTAAGTAATAACTTTATCAAATGTGGTATATATATATATATATATATATATATATATATATATATATTACATATGATATTCATGTGAGCTGAAAGCTTAGAACCAACTTAATAAAAAAATATCCAAATGTTGGAGAATTTTTGCCTTTATTTTCATCTGAAATTAAAGCCAAAATACGATGTTTAGAATGGCTCATGATTCAACATAAGAGACATTCATTGTCGCTTATATTTAACAGGATATGTTTAGAATATATATATATATATATATATAATGAAAATGAGGTAAGGTTATGTATACACCTATAAAAAAAAAATACAAAAAACAAACTTGATTTTAAGGATCAAAAGAAAGTCTTTAAATATATTTATCTAAGGAAGATGTGAGCTGCAGTTGAACCTTATAAGTTCTTACATATTTGTGCAAATAACTTTTTTAGTTAACGTCAATATACAACATACATTAAACTTTACATTGATAAATACATTTTTTCTTTTAAAGGGGAGTAAGAGAGGCAAAAATTAATGACAATTAGATCTTTTTAAGACATTTTTACAGTAAACTTAGTGGGAATTTTACCAAAATTATAATATGTTCCTTGAAGGCATATGCATAATCAACAAAAATGTTTAAATATTTAATGACAGACCAGTAATAATTCTTATCTAAGTAAGAAGTTAAATTCGTTAAGGAACTTAATTACTATCCATACTTGAATACATGTATTTGAGTCACAAGTGCTCTTAACTATACTTATAAAATCCCCTATACTCTGAGATCTTATTTACTAATTTTCTGTATTCTTTTTCTCTCTCTCAATAATAGTAGATAGGTTCACCCATTGCCTGGTTCACACTCATTCCCCCTTCTTTTAAACAGGAGTAGAGGTTTATCCCTTATTTCCTGTTTAAGATTGGGTTTCCAGTTCTTTTTCCTAAAGTATTCTTATTCTCTTTTACTATCAGCAAACACTTGTGTCTTAGTAGCCTTATCACCTTGCTCAAAGTAAAATGATGAACAAAAAATATATATATATATATATATATATTTTAAGTTGTCATTCAAGTTATGTAAAGAGGAATGTCAACTAGATATTGATAAATAATTTCAAAAATATTCAAATTTAACACATTGCTAAGCTATTCTATATGGTTAAACGAACAACTACCATTGCTATACATGAGGATCATTTTGGTATTATCCACATCATTACTCATTTTATTCACACATGTTTACATAAAGAGTCATTAACCTAAGCAAAAAGGGGAGAAAAAAAGTTTAACAAAGGTGAAGCACTCAGTAGGGAATATAAATACTAATAAAAACAGTTGTGAAACTAGTTTGTTAACCAATGTGTTATAAAGAGTACTTATTGCATTGTGTATATTATTTGCATATATGCGGAAAACACGACATTAAATTAATCCCATTTGTTATAGTATGTTTATTTTTATATTATTCAACAATTTACTTTTCTCTTTTCCTGTAACATGTTTCCTCAGGATGTGAGCAATCAAGGCTCTCCACAATTTCCTGTCTTTTATGCTCATATAAACTTTTGACCTTTTATCATACTTTTTGTGCCTGCTCTGTCATCCATTCACATAAACTAGTCAAGTTATTCACTGTCCCCCACCCTATTTATCTTGCCTTCAGTGTCCCTGTGAATACCAAAATCTTAGGATACTCTTTCCTCACTATGTGTCCCAGAAATGTCAACCGTTTCTTTCTGATAGTAAATATAAATTTTCTTGTAGTTCCTATTTTCCTTAAGACCTTGTTGCCTGGACTTAATAGATGTTTCACTATGAGTTACTTGTTAGTGACTTAGTCTAGCAGATTATATGTCCTGATCATGGATACAACAAACACAAAATTATTAACACAGAACAATTTTTACAAAGATTTAAATCATCTAGATTTTATCAAAGCCTTATAAAAATATGTAAAAATACTTTTGTTAGCTGATATTTCCGCAATGTATATTTTGGCTAAGAGAACGCTATAAACATTCAATAGGGAAACAATGTGATTTTCTGGATATATTATTAAAATGATAACAGTCTGCAACTTGAATTCAAGACAATTTCAAACTTTATAATAGGTATGTTATTTATGACAGAGATTAATTCCATTAGGAGAGAAAAAGTGATAAAACATGTACACAATGCCCATATTTATTTCTAAGAGGGATTATTTACATAAAATACAAAAATGGTCAAGGAATAAGAATTCTAGGATTGGTGCAAATACAAATAAATTCATGAATCAGTATATAAAAATGATTTATCAGTGTATAAATTTCATTGATCAGATTACAACAAATCCTGGTTCAAAGAGTCATACCATACTCAATTGATAAGTTAAGTAAACAACAAAGCCTCTTAAACAGGTTATTTTTAACTATTTCAGTGTTTATACTTTGAGTTTTTATTTTTATGGGTATTCAACTAGTCTCTCTTAAAACTGCCATAAATATACAATCTTTGTTAGTTAATATGGCAGTTCATCAGGTTGAACAAAAAACATTATCAAGTCATCATATAACTTTTTGGAGATTATAAGTTCACTTTATAGACAGGTAAATATGGTGTGTATTCCTTGGAATACAAAATAAAAAAGGTTTTAGAAAACTTAACCTTCACAGGAATATTGACGGTAAGAGAGATAGTGGAAGGCAGTAAACAGCTTACCAAACAAGCTTATATGAATGGAAGCAGAACAGGAGATGAAAGCTTTAGCAAAAGGTGAAAAACTGCTAAGAGCCACAAAGGATAGAAAGTTGTGGAGAGCGATGCTTGGCACATAGAATAATAATGTTGAACAATCACTGGTTTAAGGATTAACATGCTAGTAAAGTGATCATTTTTGAGTTTCATGCACAGTGGTCATCATGAAAATGGCCGTGTGTCTTGATTTTTCAACATGAAGTGCTATGTAAAAGAGAAGAAAGTATCCTTTTTATTGTTATCAGAGAATAAAACTATTTTAATAAGATTGATAAACCATAGAAAGGGACTCAGTCAATCTTTTGCAGGTTATTTAAAGCCAGAAAATATTTTTAGATTGTAATAACATTTTTTTGAGAGAGGATAATGATTTATACAAGTCTTACTAATTAACCCATAGCTGCAGGGAGAAAAGGTGGATTCCTACCTTTCCCAAGAGTATTTATAACAAACTTAATGGGAATTGAAACTGATTAACAATTCCAAGCCATTATCCATTACACTACTCACACAACCAAGCTTACAGCATCTGGTATTTCTAAGTGTTCATCCATCTAGGTACTGACCAGGCTTGACACTGCTTAACTTTGATGATTGTATGGGAACTGGTGCTTCATGAAGTGGCTGTGAGCTGTATTTTTATCAGAAAAACAAAATAATTATCATAAAGTACAACAATCTAATGACAGGCTTAAATCTAACATTTAAAATGATAAAGTGTATAAATATTTACTAATACAACACAATATTTTTACTAAAGAATTCGAAGCCAACTACTGAAATTGTCTAAGTAAATTCTATTTAAGTTTAATCAAAGCATTTGAAGAAAGTTTGTTTAGTCTTTAATTTATAAAATTCTTTTTGCTTTGAAAAAAATTCTTCTCATTCCTGTCTTGAATTATACTGTCAATTAATCTTTATCATAATTGCTAAATTGTTAACGATTGTTTCTAGTTTAAAAGTCAGGTCACTGTAAGCTCATATTTATTTACAAGAGGGTGATAAAAAACTGTTAACCTGAACAAGAAGAGATTCAATAATTTTTTTTTTAATTCTATGTTTGAATATTTGGTCAGATTTTGGGAAGTGGGCCAAGAACTTTTCATCACCTCTTTGTATATCTGTACTTTAAATTCTCTTGTTAGAATATAATGTTACTACCGCAATTACAGCAATATATAAAAGGAGAAGAACTACATACAATAAAAATATACTGTTTGGACACTGTCCAGTCATAGCTAAATTTTTTTTAAATGGTTTTTTTTTTTGTCTTACACATAAAATGAATATTAACATGGCACCAAAGAAAACAAAATTATATAATTAAATCAATGTTCTTGCTAAAAAGCATCAAAGTTATCCAACCCTAGCTTTGGTTTAACTACTGAAAGATAAAAACAGAAGTTTTATTTTGAGTGAAAAATCTGAGAGAGAGGGAGAAAGAGTTAAATGCAAAATGATTTAGTAAAGAAGCTGTTTATTCATTGCCAAGTTACAAAATCTTGCAAGCTCAGACCATGGCTGCATTGCAGAGGTTAGACAAATAGTCTGGTGCCCTTGCAGTCAAGCACATTTATCATAGTTAATATTACATAGCAGGTTACTATGACCACCAGAGAAAACTGAAGATATGTTGTGCAAATCACTCTCTCAGTAATATACACATTTTCTTAGCAGACAAAGTCAATTATTAAGTGGAGCTGATAAGCTACCAGTAGCTAGTCACTGCATTTAGTTATTAATACAAGTTGATTATAGAGGATTTTACAAGCACAAAACTGAAAAATGTCCTTACCTATATCATCTGTTGCTTAACTTTCAGATATAAAAAATGCAAATGAATTGTCAACGTTTTTTTTTATTTTTTGCAATAAAAACATTACAATCAATATTTTAAATTAATTCTTTTATTTTATCAAAATGTTTCATACTAAAATAAAAATTATATAAAGTACTTTATTTCCTAATGTATCAATAAATTATAAAGAACAAATATGGAAAAAAATACAGATTAAAGGATAACACACAAGGCTTCTGAAATTTCCAGAGTCAAGTTTTGGAATTTAAGAAGGAAAGAACACAAAAAACTTCATATAATACAAGCTAATATTAATTGGTCTCTAAATAGTTGCTCTTTAATGAAATTATAGGCACTTACATATATATAAGTTCAATCTTTAAGAACTTCTATATAAAAAACTTTTCTTTTGTTGCTCTATTACCTTCAACTCATAATGTTAATATGGTAAAAGCAATATAAAGTAATGTGCAGTTAAATACTTTTATGGTAAGTATATTTAAAGCTTGTAAAAAATTTGGCCTTGAGCCTTGTTTAGAATCACTGAATAGCATAGCTTCACAATCTTATATAAAGCATATAGAGGCAATATACATTGAAAGACTATATCATACATATACAATTTTGATAACAAAGGCCATCACTTTTGGTCCTACTTTAGACATGATCACATTAAACTTGGTTTGTATATTAACCAGATTGGCATTGGGACCTTGCAGGAAAGAATCAGATATAAACAGTCTTATCATCTCACAACAGATTTATACTTATAACAATAGAAACCCATTGAGAGTTGATGATAAAGGAGTTTTCTTACACAAAGAACTGTTTGCCTGTTGAAGTGGATGCCCTATTTACACTGCATTTAACAAAAGCAAGGTGTTTCCTACAATAATTCAAATAGAAGAATTTTTCAGTATATAATCTGGGATTCATAAATGGTGTCCTGTATTTGGCACTTTTCGTTAAATTACAAAAGGAAAGGGCCTTTTTTTATTTCCTTTTCAAGTCTTATCTTAATATCAGAATAAAATTGAACCTTTCAAATTTTTGTTTAAAAAAATCAATGAACCATGTCGATAGGTATAGTAAGGCTTTATAAAAAAATTCTTCAGTGTTAATTTCTTGCGTATAATAATTTTGAATAAAATATTTATGAAGGTAAAAAAAACAAAAAAAAAACAACATCTAACACTTAACTGCTGTTTGTAATTGAAAATTTAATGTAAATTTACCATATAAAAAGTAACAAGTAATACAAAGTTTGTGTAAAAACATTGTTAGTTAGTCTATTGTATACAGTTAAAAATAGTTCTACTCTGACTACTTGTAAATTAATTCAGAATAGGATCCAAAAGATTGTTTTGGGAATTTAACATTTATTAATGGTGACATGAAAATTCAAGTTCTTCAGTAGGCAATTTACAAAAGGCTTTTAGCATTAATATCTTACAGCACAGAATGAAGTTACCAAAGTAGTAGTTATGTATTTTAATGGTACGTAATATCATTCAAAATAAGGAAAAAAAATTAAAAACTTTCAAATGCTTTTTTAAATTATTTATGTAAACACAAAAATGGCCAATACTGTAGTATGTGATGCTGGTCTCTTTGAATCAACAAGATGAAAGCGACTTTTGTGCTTTTTTTTAAAAAAATGCTTTAATATAAGTTAAAGTTTCAGAAATTTATTCTAATTAAAATACAATTTATAACATAAAAATTGATATAACTTCACAACAGACTCAAAAAGGACAAAAAATTAAACAAAATAAAAGAATTAATTGACTAACCAGTATAAAATGAAGGTTTGCATAGCTGTGATGATTGATAATGCTTCATCATAATAAAATTCGAGATATTACTAATAATACTATTTGTGTATGAAAACAAAGCATAAAAAATTGTGGATCTAAATGTTTGGGAAAAATAAAGATATATCCTTATATTTGAATTTTTGCAACAATTGACTGTCATAGATCAAATATTAGAACAATTACAAGACAAGTTTCCTAATAAAAAAGAAATGTGAGTTTGAGTCTCATCTCAAGCTAGTCTTTGTTTACTAATGATAGAATGGAAATAAAATTCAGGATAAAGAAATACTAATCTAATGTGTGTTGTGGTGTAATGGATATTGACTTGGAACGACAAATTGGCGAGCCGAGTTCGAATTCCAGTTAAATTCCTCGCATTCATTTATGCACAAATACCCTTGGGTAAGGTATTAATCCATCTCTTCCCTCCAGTTATGGGTTAAATAATAAGACTGATTGAGTTCTATAGCCTTGGCTAGCAACTAGTCCACTGCAGAAAGCAATGGAATAATCTTCTGTGGAATAATCTTCTGCTCAGTCAGTCATGTCTCAAAAGAGACATGATTGCCCAAACCGTGTATCACGTATGGCACCTAACTGACAGAATCTAACAGTACTAAAGTTTATTAAAAAAATTAAAAAGATTTTATTCTTAAAATACTTCTTTCATCTACAGTACGATACATCAAGTATTCAAATGAATGAAATGTTTCAGTTTGAAATAAAAATGTTCATTTAAATATATGAGTAAAACTAGAAAAAAAAAAAAAAAAAAAAAAAAGCCTAAGACAATCTCAATTTCAAATTCAGAAAATGTTACCCAATACAACCAGAACCTGAAAGATGCCTGTGGTAGAAGCATTTTGACTAACAATCAAGAGATCCCTTGTTTGAAAAGTAAATGGTAAGAAATCATGATAAAGTTGTTAATACTGGTACTCAAAGTTAGCATGGCCTTATCACCTGGAAGATCAATGCAGCACAATCTTTTCATTTGTCTTTGTGATTTACTAAAGGCTTATTTATGTTGCAATGTACAGGAAGTGTTTGTTGAGATAGGGGGTAAACACCTAACCAATTGTTCTCCCATGAACAATGGAGGTAAGAGGTAGTGAGGAGAAAGAGACAGGGGCTGTAACAAAAAGAATATTGCCTTGGAAACTACAGAAATTTTAGGAACAAAATTCCCACTGGACTAATGTTACAAGACACTATATCTTTCTGACTGCTGGTTTTCTTGTTGCTTTTATTGACATGAGGCATCTTACAAAGACCCAAATATTGACTAGTTGCAGAGAGGCCTGTATCTAGACATGCTAAGTGGTACCACTGTTATGGGGGGGAACCCCCCAGATGGCTCATTCACTGTCTATTCACATTCACCTAATCTTATCACCCTGAGCAAGGCGGTAACGCCACTGATGTGCAGGGGGTGACGTAAGAGTGAAAAGATTGGAAAAGAGAAAGCCGGAAACCACATCCTAAACAGGGAACAAGGGATGAGCCTCTTCACCTGTTCAATAGACGTGGGTGGAGTGTGAACCGGGCAACACACATTGAACTATTTAAAATTTGGCACAAATGTCCCCCTTTATAAGTTAAAAAGGTGTGCCAAATTATTTCATGCTAGACTTTACTGTTCCAATAGGGGTGAGGAGGTACAATTTTCCTATTTTGTCTGTAAATTAAGGCTGCGCAGCAATGCAGAATCACAGTATATTTTTTTTTAATTTAAAAAATACTTCCATACATTCAATATTTCTAAAATTTGGTACATAGGCCAAATAAGGAATGTAGAATCCAAATATCTAACTACTTTAACCCTATACCTGATAGAAGATTTTATTTTACTCACCCAAATGCATGATTCCAAAATCAACAACTTTTCATCTAATATTTTTTCCTAACATCTGCTATGCCTGCTCAAGTTCACCAAAAGATTTTGTGAGGGGGTTCAAATCTACTTTAAAAGATATGACCCTGCCAATTTTAGAGGGTTTTTTTTTCCCCTATGTATGTGCAGGATTTCAGTGAAAGATTATACTTAAAGACAATCATCCTAATGCTCCATGATTTCTCAAATGTTGATATTGTGCTAAGTGACTTCCTAAACTATTCAATAAAATTGCTTTTATTTATTGAAAAAAATAATATATTTTGCAGATATTGCTTTTTGTATGGGTAGATTGTCTTTAAACATAGATTCATGTATGATAATAGAGAGTACTTAGAATATTTGTAAATGGCACTAAACATATGAAGTTGTAAGAAATTCTTTGTGTTTTTTTAAATTTTATTTTGATTGATTATCTTCATGAAACAAAAATTTTTGATTTTTTTTCATTCTCAAAAAAGCAATAATAAAAATGAATGTGAATCTTTAAAACATAGATTTATAGTTGGCACTAAACATATTTATTTAGTTTAAGGAAATGCTTTCATCATTTTTTTTTAATTCTTCTTTTATATTTTTTTACAATTTTTCAAAATTATTTTCATGAAACAAAAACATAAGATTTTTTTTTCATTCAGAAGAAAGTGATAATAAAAATGAATATATAAAGAGTCTTTAAAACATTACATTCTTAACTACACTGCACTAAATTTTGTTTATATAGACTATATTGTTTTGGATATCATTTTTTGCACAGATAATTTATCCATCTTCGACAAATGATGGACTCTACCATTTGGTGTTTTAGGGACATCAACATGGCACAGAATAATCATTACTTTCCAGTAAAATGAATGTAGCGGAAGAGCTTGGTGCGTGAGCTTAATCATTAAGTACTTATTCTCCGTATCAATTTCCAGGACCATGCCAATCCACATTTTATTGTCACACCTGCAACAAACATATCCTGAAACAACAAATTTCACTTTTTTTTTTTTCCCTCTTCTTCAGCCACAATAGAGAAGTCATATATTAGGTCATAGATTTCGTCTTCGCTACATTGTTTAATGGCTATTTTATCTCTGACGAGTGGAATAAATTGATGAAAACTTCTTGTTCCTGGGACCGTGGATGCATTTTCGAATCTCATGGTGAGGCTCCTCCTTGTTTACCCAAATTCCTCCTTTTCAACCAGAATGGATCTAATACCTTCAATTGCAGATTTGCAATATTCAAACAGATACTGTGGAAAGGATTTGTTTGGTAGTTGGTTTTTGGAGACTTTCTTTTGACACTATCTTTTTCACTTTCCCACCTATACCATCATACGGTTGTTTACCATGACTTGTTGAAAAGAAATTTAATTTTGCATTGGGTCCAAAATCTTTCTGATGGATGCACAAATTGGAAAAGTTCTGATAATTCATGTTTTGTGCTGTACAACCTCAGTAAAATGCTCAATATTTTTTATATTTGGCAAGGTAGCATTGATTACCTCAATTTTTTCCTGTACCATATGAACAAATGCTACATAGTGTGAGTTGTCACTTGACATAATGCAGAAACATTGATTTTGTTTTAGATTTTCAAGCTTAAAGTAGAGTACCACTAGATGAAAAGTACATTGTGAGGTACTCCAAAGAAAACTCTGGATTTCATCTTTAACTACAAATTTGTAGTTCTCAGCAAAATCCCCCAGGAACAAAACTTTGCTAATCTCCTTTCTTTGCTTTAAGTACCTGGATTTAGCCAAGTAAGAATGAGGTGCTAATTTATTCAGTTGCAAAAATAGTAAATCAATTTAAGCTTGACAGGATTCCTTTTGTGTTGTCAAAGTTGAGCTGTCAGGAGAACTCTATTGATTCAGCATTATCAATATATCCTTTGATGATGTCAAAGAAATTTTTCAAGTTGCCCTGATGATTTAAGACAATTTGGGCACACTCTATGCTACTGGTATTACAGATAATGTAGATCTTGATATGATATATTCAGTGGTTCCAGTAATAGTTTTATGTTTTGGTGGATAGTGCATATGCATACAGCATGTGTACTTGCACTACCAGTAAGAACACACCATTTCAGCCTTAGACTACAAAATTTTGAAAACCCCAAGGATACTGCTGGGTTCTGTTCCTTGAATGCTCTGAAGAGCTCATTTAGGTTGCACAAAATGAGTTATCTGCTGATGAATACTATATTTAATTCTAACATCATCTTTCCTGCATGGAAATATTGAGCATATTCATCATCTTGGTAAAATGCTTTCACTAGCTGTGCAATATCAACAGGTAAATTGAACCACTTGTTAAAGACAATCTATCCATACAAAAAGCAAATATCTGCAAAATATATTTAAATTATTTTTTTTAATTAATGAAAACAATCTTATCAGTTAGTTTAAGATGTCACTTAGCATGGAGCATTAGGATGATTGTCTTTAAGTATAATCTTTCACTGAAATCCTGCACATACACAGGGGAAAAAAACCCTCTAAAATTGGCAGGGTCATATCTTCTAAAAGTAGACTTGAACCCCTCATAAAATTCTTTGGTGAACTTAAGCAGGCATTGTAGATATTAGGAAAAAATATTATGAAAATTGAAGAGGACATATTTTCTACAGACTGACGGTAAGTGAAAAGTTATTGATTTTGGAGTTATGCATTTGGGTGAGTAAAATAAAATTTTCTTTCAGGGTTAGGGTTAAAATAGTTAGATATTTGGATTCTACATTCCTTATTTGGCCTACATACCAAATTTCATAAATATTGAATCTATGGAAGTATTTTTTAAATTTTTTCAAAAAGCACTGAGATTCTGCAACACTGTGCAGCCTTTAATTTACAAACAAAATAGGAAAATTATACCCACTCCTAAAATTGGAATGGTAAGGTCTAGCACAAAATGATTTGGCATGCTTTCTTAATTCATAAAGGGACACATTTGAGCCAAATTTCAAGTAATTCAGTGTCGGTGGGTGGAGATTTCAACTTTTTGCTGGTGTTTTGACAAGGAATGACCCAGATGTAAAGCAGTTACATCTGGGTCATTCCATGTTGAAAAACATGTTTGCATGTGATCTGAGGATTCTTTTATGTTTGCACCGACATATATTTCCCACAGTTTAATAAACATTGATGAAAACAAAGCAAATGTCCCCTACTACAAAGTCGAAAACTAATCCACAACAGCAAAGTAAAAGTCATCTCAAGAAAATATAGATGGGTTAAATTCTCAACCTAATGAGAGATAGAAAACAGATAATGCAAAATGGCACAGAATATGTTTATTACTAAAAAGAAATGCAAGCAATTAAAAGAGGAGTGGCTCAATGAGAAATGTAGAAATTAAAAAGTGTAGAGCACAGACATAACAGGCATGCATAAAAAAAGATAAGAGAAATAGGAAAGAAAAATATGCTTTTAAACAAGATGTATAAAATCTAATGAGAGTTATCAAAGAAAAAAAGTGTACTACAGAATATGAACTGAATCCATCATACATATCTTCCACAGCAAGAGAAGTTAGAAATTTATAATTGTAGTGCAAAAATCTAAGACTGACCTGGCCAGGATAAAAAGGAAACAAGGCAGCAGGACCAAATGAGGTTGTCATAAAGATGCTGACAAACGATTAAATGATTTTAGGATTGATAAGGTTACTGAAATAATAAGTGAAATATATAACAGCAGTAAAATACTGGAAGGCTTCAGAAAATCAAGCTGCACAGAACTGTCAAAGAAACCAAGTGCAAATAAATGCAAACTATCAGAGTTGATGAGCCATATAACTAAATTAGGATTTTAATGAAAAGAGCTTCTAGCAGAATTAAATCATAAGTAGAGCCAGAATAGTGTGAGTCCTCAAGACACTGGAACAAGAAAAACAACTTTTATTATCAATGTAGTAATACAAATTCAGAAAAAGCATTTAATAATATAAAACACGAGAACTCCTTGAAATGTTAAAAAAGCTTAATTTACATGGAAAAGATATGATATTCAAGTAAATAGTAATCTCTATTGAGAACAAAAAATTTGCATGTAGATAGTGAAGGAGTTCAGTGAATATAGAAAAAAAGGTAATTATTTAACTTGTACATCGAGAAGATTCTAAGACCAGGGTTTAAAATCAGCAGACATAATTTTCACTATTTAGGCTAAAATACCTGGGAAAACGGAAAGTGCGACAGAGAGATCTGAAGGTGAATTGGCATGGCAAAGGAAGCATTCCAGAAGTTTAGTAGAGTATTAAGAAACAAGGAAGAGAGTACTGTATTGCTATGTGTTGTCTGTTCTTCAACATGGCAGTGAATGCTGGACAATATCATCAAAAATGAAAGAAAAACCTGAAGCAACTGAAATGTGGTTCTACAGAAACATGCTGCGAATATCATGGATCGAACATGTGAGCAATGATGAGGTCTTAGAAATGATAGAAACAAAAAGGAAATTAATACTGAGCATCAGGAAGAGACAGCTGAAGTTCCTGGGACATGCAATGAGGAAGGAGGACTTAGAGAACCTGATACTAACAGGCCAGATAGAGGGAAAAAGAGACAGGGGAAAGCAATGGATAACATATTTGAAGGACCTAATCAGGTGAATGATGGAACGAGGGTTGCATGGTGTAACAGTAGAAGGCGTGCTAAGAGCCCCCAGGGATAGGGAGACGTGGAAAGCCATGATCACCTACGTACTGAAGGGACAGGGCATATAGAAGAAGAAGAAGAAGAAGAAGATGATACTATGTTGATGCCATATTCAGAAAGAAAACTGAACTATTGGACAAAATAGTCAAGGAAGGTAAGAAGATAGAATGGCAATCAGAAAAAAAAAAAAAAAATAGACAGACCTAAAAGGCAGGAACCAAACAATTATAATGATTAGAGTTGTCCTCTAATGTAATGGAAAGAGTGACACAGAAATCAGAAGGCACTTAAAAATAGTGAAAGATGCCTTTCCGAAAATGAGCAAAGTATTAAGGAATTGGAAAATATCTTTAGAAACTGTGTGGAGTGCTATATAATATCTAATCTTTTATAAAGCAGTGAATGTTGGACAATTTCTTCACAGATGAAGAGACTTGAAACAATAGTGACGTGTAGTTCTACTAACAAATACTGAGCATACCACAGAAAGAGCATGTAAGGAGAAAATTTTAAAGAGAATAGGACCTACAAAGCAGGGTGGGGTGGTGGGGAGTAACCTACTTGACAAGTTTGTGTAAACAGATATTAGAACAAGGACAGCAAGAGAAAGCAAGATGGTAAGAGTGCAAGAGTTACCAAAAGATAGGAAGTTGTGGAGTCATAATCACTCACATCTTTAAAAAACATGATATATAAAGACTTCTATCTTGTCTAGTGTGTACACCTAAATGAAGATATTTCTTTTAATTCCAATTAATACTAACTACTACTTTATAAAATAAAGATTAATTTTTTCTTATTAACACTTATGAGTACTTTTTACAATTATAGAAAAAAAAGCAGGGAAAAATGAAATTTCCCCAAGAGGAAATATGCAAAATATCTATTAAAAGGTTTTTAATTATGCAAAACCAATCATTTGCCGCCTTAAAACCATGTTATAAAATCTATATCTATCATTTTGATCAATTTTGCTTATCACTGAAGGAATAGATGTTTACTGACATTTTAAATACTTGTAATATTTTTTTTTATCTGAAAGTAATGCTTTGTATTAATCATTTCATAACCACCTGAAGGTTTATATTTATTTACCCTCTGAATTTCACTGCATAATGTTGACCATGTCCACCATAGTTTATAAATATAGAATACAGCACAGTACATAATCTGCTCAATGAAACAATGTCAAAGATTAATACTCGCATGTCAGACACTCTACTGAATTGGACTATATCACCAATGCTCAGGAAAATATGGTCGGTTTTTATACATGCCGCATTGAATATTTTGAGCCTTTTGATTGCTTAACCCTTCTATTGGTGAACTATAAAATGAGTCAGCCCATTACTGGCTCACCAGTATACAAGGGTACCCAAAAAACTCCAACACATAAAAGATACTCTTCTTACAAATTATATGCAATTAATTAGTTTGAGGTAGACAAAAGTCAAGATTATTATACAAAATGAATAGTCTTTATCGAAAATAACTTTTCAACACAGACTTAAGTGGAAATGTTTATATTCTAATGAGAGGCTGTTATAAGTGAGAATTTTATAGTTTAAAAAGAGTTTTTTTAAAAAAGAAAATTCAAAAGGTGAAATGCAATATTTAAGGCAAGACTTATGAAACTTAAACTTCCATTCTCTTGTCAATCAACTTTTTAATTGATTGATGAAAATTATATACCAAATTCATAGAAAAGAACTAATTCAAAATTCATATATACAAACATCCCACATTGAAAACAAAACTCTTAAAACTACCAATTTTGTCATTTGCCATGGGTCATACAGATTTACTTTGGGTTGCTTTTATATACTTCACTGTCATAGCGTGAAGTGAGAGAGAAAGCTCAAACCTGGCAGTTTTCCAAATAAAATGAACTAAGTTAACATTGCTAGTGAGCATGCTCAAAATGGTGGTCTGGTAAATAAAGGACTGTAACTACACCTACATTCTCTAAAGCCAATCTATCTTTGTGCACAAAGATGTACAGAGAAATC
Organism: Ascarosepion bandense; assembly: GCA_037127315.1. NCBI lineage: Eukaryota > Metazoa > Mollusca > Cephalopoda > Sepiida > Sepiidae > Ascarosepion > Ascarosepion bandense. The sequence goes on along the minus strand of JBBBDQ010000193.1, from coordinate 1,258,516 downwards.
TGCAAAGATCCAAATGTCTGCCAACTTTGCCTTTCTAAATTTAATAATGAAGCTTCTAGAGAAACCAGTCACTGAGATATCAGAGAAAGGTAACATAAATGCTTAGATGAATCTTAACAGTTACAATCCCCACAAGAATACCAAGAAAATTACATTTATTTTTGGAAACAACTTCTTTTTTTATTAAGTCTAGACAAGTTTAAAAACAACATGTAATAAATGAGAGAAAAGAAATGGCAAGAATGACTTTTGATTGTGTGAAAAATGCAGCCATCAGAGAGTGAGAGAGAGAGAGAGAGAAAATAAAAAGGAAAAAAAAAACAGCAATTTTTAGATAAGAATTCTAACTGATCGCCCAAAAGGAACTGATAAAGATTATATAAGTAAAAAGAAAACAACTTTATAGATAGATTGGGTTAAAAAAATAAAAATAATATATTCCACATATCAAACAAAATTAGACAATTATAAATTTATCATACATACATACTGCTTCAGAATGATAAATATGAATATTTTAACCAGAAGATATTACAAGCTCATGTTTTTTGTACTTTAAATATCAGTGAATTTACAAGTTGACAGAGGAAAACTATCTGCTAAGATATAAAAACAGCTTTTAAATTTTGCTTTTGAAGCAAGCATTAAGATAAAAATAGTTACTTTACATATTTGTTTGGCTTATTATGAAGGTGACAATAAAAACAGCTTTGAAAAAAATACTGAAGCTAACACAAAAGGAAAATGATGTGGTTGATTTAATAGCCATGTAAAAGAGCAAGAAGAGATGAAGAGAAAGACATAAATTGGGATTTCTATAAACTGTGACTGTCTGAAAGATACTATCATATAATATCAAATAGTTTATCAGCTGATTAATATTTAGCACAAGATGGTTTTAACAACATATTTTCTGCTATATAAGGTGCACTTAAAAAAAAAAATTACCAGTGCTAGACTAACACCTCAACTTTGATACTAGACTTCTGGTAATCATAAAATGAAATACAAATATATAGAGAGATTATCAGTTGAATTGTAGGTTTCCTTAAATATTTGACAGATTGTGTGTTTTTTGAACTTGGGTAGGTGTTTTTCAACATAATTATAGTTTTTAACACACTTTTTGACATTTTCACATACACAAAATAAAAGACAATGTTATATTCTAAATATAAGAGTTATAAAATAAAACTAATACTTTATTACAAACTAATGGATTCAAAGCTCAAAAACCTAAAATAAAGGCAAAGTCAAAAAGCAGTAAACACATTTGGCATTATTCATTCTTGACTCATTTTACTGTTCTCAATCCAAATTCTGCAGTTAAGTAAACAAACAGAAAAAACAAGTAATGAAGAACAGATAAAGAAAACATCTTTGTTTATTGTAACAACAGAGGGCAAATGCCTTTTTAATTTTACCTGCAACTACTTCAGACTAAAGCATTTGCTTCATTCTTTTCAGTTAAATAGAAAAAATATTGCAGTCTAAATTTTGTCTGTATTCTTTTTAAGCAAGTTTTAATCTTTTCATTCCACACAAAACTTTATACTCATTACATATTGGCAGTTATGAACTAAAAATTACTTTTAAATAATTTCTTGATTTTTCAAATTATCTAAGGTCTGTACACACAAAGTCCAGATATCAGATTTCAACATTTTCTCATATACAGGCTCATCTTTGAACAGTATATTGCCATTAAATTGAAAGGGAAATGTGTGAATAATTGTTAATGCCAGTAACTGCAGTTATGTAGAACAGGCACTTTAGAGATATTGTCTTGTATCACACAAAAAATTTAAGAAACTTATTCAAATAGATTTAACAGTTCCATAATTATGCACACATTCAATGCTTTTTAATTTTAACTATGATCAATTTTGTGCAAATCATTTATGACAGATCACAGGTACTCAATATAATCCATCTAAAAAAAAAAACATAAATAAATAAATTTAATATCAAGTTGAGAGTGAGAGAGGAATAACCTTTTTGCCACCCATTCTTGAAGTCCATTACCATAAATGGTAATTGTCTTAGCCTCAGTTCTTTGAATATGATTGAACCAAATTGTTTAAAACAGGCCAGTATAGATTTGAATAAAGTTCAAAACTTATAAATTACTACAAACATTAAAATAGGATTTATTTAGTTTTTAATTTTCTGTACTGTGTTCGCATTTTGCAGTAACAAATGGTAATAAAAATTTACAAAATTAAAACTTTATATTTTTAGTGATATCAAAACAAAAACTATCAATGGAAAAAAATAAGATGACTTTTGACAATGTAATAAAGATCTATGAAAGGAGCAATACTCTTTTACACATTTACTGATAACCTATTATAGCTTTCAAACCATAGTTGAAAAATTATACTCAGATTAGTGAAGAAATTGATTGTAAGTAAGCTGTGTTCAAATCAGCATTGAGAGTAATTAATTATTAATTCATATTTTGGAGTTGTTTTTAAATGTTTTTTCTATATAGAAAAAGTTATGAGAAATTGAAGATGAAATCATTTGTGTTGTTCGACAAGCAGACAATGCTTTAATTGACAGACGATAAATCAATTGAGAACAAGTAAACTACAAAAATAAATGACAATAAGACATTCAATGATTATTTTGCAGCAATTTTGTTTTAATGCACAACGTCACATTAAATGTCAGGCTGATTTATTTTATTACGCGTTCAGTTGTGCAATGGGGTATTCATAGAAAAATCAACTTTTTGTAAAATAATTAGATTTACAGATTAATGTCAATAAGAAAAAAATAGCAAAAAGTTATTTATATTAATAATTTTTAAGATTTTAAAAAATATTGCTTTGAACATAATCCAAGTGTTTCAGAAAAAAAATTATAAAAGCAGTATTAATTAAAAAACATAAAATGTTAAAATAAAAAAAATATGGTAAAAAGAGAAAACTCATTTAAAACATCACCAAGAGAAGCAAATTTCTTGTTTGTTATTTGAACTGTCTTCTTTAATGTACAATAGAAATGTTTATGAAGATGATAGAAAACATATCAGTTAATGGCAGTTCAAACTAATTTTTCTTTTTTTGTTGATAGCAAAATTTGTCAGTGGTTTAATATTACTCTACAATATAAAGATTATTAATACTGCCAAAATTTTAAAATAGAATACAAAAATTAGAATTAGTAGACATCAAGCCACAAGCCATGGTTGCATATCTTCACTTTGCATTAATGTCTTTGGAAAAGAGCTAGAACCCCCTTTTTCTTGCATTGTTAAGACAACCTTGACCTCACCTTCTCTTTTGATATCAAGTGGAACCATTACATTGAATCAATGGCTAAATCCACTGCTAGGAAGGTTGGGTCATTGTGTTGAGCCAGGAAGTTTTTCTTGCCCGAGTTCATCTTGCATATACAAATCAACCATCTGCTTGTGCATTGAATACTGTTGTCATATCTGGTCAGGCACCCCAGCTATTCATTTCAGTGTTTTTGAAAGGCTTCAAAGGAGAATCTGTAATGTGATCGGTCCCGACCTGGCAGCTTGACACCAGCCACTTTCTCACCAACAAGATATGGCTTCCCCCTGTCTCTTCTACAATTATTTTCATGGCTTCTGCTCTGACGAGCTTAGCGTGCCTCCTCCACAAGAATTTATTTGAGCAACAAGGTACCACCCTTTTACAGTTAAATCAACCAAATGCAGTCCTCACTTCTACTCTATCAGCTTCTTTTCTCGCACTTTCCACCTATGGAACTTCCTTCTGTATACTTGCTTCTCTGATGGCTACAATCTCTAAGAATATAAATGCAATGTCATCTGTCATCCACTTGATTCCAGTCCTTCTCTCGTCTTTGAACAGAAACCAGTACTAAGTGTACCATCATATTTAGAGAAGAGACAAGTGGTATTAAGTAAATCTCTTTGTCCTATCTTAAGGTGCTATATAGATAAAATGTGGCATACCAACAATCATGGAATAAACTAACAAAAATATCTAAAATTATATTAAGAAAAAAAAAGTGTAGCTTACTATAACAACCAACCAAGTTTAAATTGTATAAAACAAAAATTTACTCAATATGTTAAAGTCAGAATGGTAATAACTGCTTAAAAATAAATTAAATAATCAATAAAATATAAATTTGAAATGTTAATCATTTTGAAAAAGCAGCTTTTCCAGCTTAATCAGAGATGCTCCCTCCACTACAATTTGTAAGAACCATGGCTAAAGAACAAACAACTGGGTTAAATTAAAAGGACAACAGCAGTTATAATTATTAATGCTAACATTCAAAAAGTATTTTTAAAAGTTCTTTTTATTTGCCAATGAACAAAAAAGTGTATGTCAACAAGGGGGGGGGGGACTGGCTGGTTACAGTGGTTCAGGATTCTGTGTACACACAGATAAGTAAAAGAGAAAGTTGACCAGCAGCAGACAAACAAATAAGATAAAATAAATAAATAAAAAAGCCTAAAACCCAAATAAAAATGTATAGCCCAGCAGCTATATAAGGTTTGTACACAGCCAGCCTCAACAATCAATATTATACTGTTTACATGAACTCAGAAATCAGACATCTACCCATCTCTCAAAGCACCCCTCCACACACAAAAATCTTCAGCAAGAATAATAGATAACTGCTTTGTACTTAAATAGACATTCATATTGTCTAGGTATTATAAATCTGACAGTAGTAGCTGTATACCATGAAGCACCTGCATAAGGCCGAGATTCATACTCTTAGGTTTAATCCCAATTTTACAAGAAAAATGCAAAATAGAGAAAAAAAATTGTAAAGATACTTAGCTATTTAAATGAAAATGAATTATAAACAAATGTATTTATTTTTATTAAACATACTTATATACTTGTAAAATCTACTATTCAAGTAGCATAAGTGGACAAGTTTATTGTCTCTCTCATGCAAAACTTAAATATAATTACAAAATATATATAGGATATACAAGATACAATTTTTCATATATAGACATAAGATGGGTAAATTTTCTAAATAAATGGAATTTATAACATAATAGCCAATAGATATATAGCATTCAGGTTCCTTTAAAAGCCATTCTCTTAATAGAAATGTAAACCTCTACTCTTGCAACTATTGAAATGAGATTAATAGACCTATGAAAAGAAAAACCTATCAAGATCATTATTCCAAGTTGACAGTTTTTTTTGTGTGCAATTAAAATACTTCTATATGCATACCCTATTCTAAACATTTTATGAAAATTCTCAGTTTGATTGTCATGAAGACAAACTACAAGAATTAAATGTATAACAAGTTTTATCTAATCACTTTCTGTTTAAAAGAGGTTTAGTAATTTATATACATATTTTTGCCATTTTTTTGAAAATTCCTATGAAGTTAAACCAGTAGTTTTTAGAATTATTCACTTAAAGAGAAAAAATTATCAGATAATAAATATAAGGTTCAATTGTTGGGACTAACACATTTTTTTTTTCAGATGAAAGTATTTGTAATTTTTATTTCTTAAATTTACAATATCAAAGAAGCTTACCATGGCATCAACCATTGATGAAAGTCTTGAATTGAAAGACTGATGTACTGATTCCATTTTCTTTTTGCTTAAAATCAACAAACAACTCTTGACATTAAATATTACCCATTTTTTTTATCCAAAATTGTTCAAGAGTAGAATAAGCTTAAATAACTTTTTAAACCTTGATTAAATTATTGTCTATGACTTTGAGAAGAGTCATTGATGACATTCCAATTTTTTCGACAACTAAACCCCTTCTGTTGACATCTATTTTGTAAAATCAAAGAAATTTTCTTTCCTTATGGATTATATACTTGAAGACGGAAGACAACAAATTGGTAAAAAATGGCAACAATATCAACAATACAGAAGAGTTCAACTAACAAATTTTGAAAATGAATTGAAATAAAGTGTTTTTAGAAATTTATCCATTAAATGAAAAGGAATGATTAAATTGAATCAATTGCTAGGTCTACTGGTTCAGTGTTGTGGCAATACTTCTTGTCAGACAACCTCTTGATAAATCCACCATTCGTACATGCATAGAATACAGCTGCTATATCTGGTCTGGTGCTCTTACTATATATCTTGAGATTCTTGATAAAATTCAAATAGTCTGTGACATAATTGATCCTGACCTGGCACCTTGACTTCGGTCATTTTATTATCGTCATAGCATAGCTTCCCTGTTTTCTACAAATATTTTCATGGTAATTGTTCTGATGAACTGTTCACTTTAGTGCCTCGACTGCATGGACTTAAGTGTGCTACTAGATCGGTAATTAGATTTCACCATTTTACTGTTGAACTGGCTAGATGCAACCGCAGATCTATTCTAATAGTCTTTCTCACCTGTGGAGCTCCCTTTCAATTTTTTACTTTCCTGTTACCTACAATCTTTAAAAATTTAAATGCAACATCAATCACAATCTTCCTAAATCCTGTTCTATTATTGTTCTTTTCCTCAATAAAGTCTTCTCATTCTTTTCCACTCCTTGTAACCAAACCCCTACATTCTAGTGGCATTATTACCTTGCCTGGAGTGAAATGATAATGAATTCAAAAAGAAGGGATTTCTGATTTAAGCAGCTATAAATGTAAGAGTGTAAAGTCAAATCCTTTTCCCTACCTTATACCTAAGGTCAACTTAAAATACTCATTAGCAAATTAATTGAAAACAGAGATTTAAATTATATATTAAATTACAACATCAAATAAAATTTTTTAAAAGTGTTAACCTCATGCTTTCTACCTCTAGCCTGTAATATTTTGAATTTTAACATGGACACACACACACAAATCTACCTCTAATAAAAAAAATACTGATGCAAATTCAAAGCCTTTTTTATGACTTGCTAAAATTAAATTAAATTTTGCAAAGATTTTATGCTTTCTAATATAAAAGGATGTGCGTTGTGGTGCAGTGGATATCGGCTCGGAACAAGAAATCGGTGAGCCGAGTTCGAATTCCAGCTGAATTCATTGCATTCACTTACGCGCAAATACCCTTGGGAAAGGTGTTAATCTGCCTATTCCTTCCAGTTATGAGTTAAATAGCAGGACAGATTGGGTTCTATAACCTTGGTCAGCAACCAGTCTACCGCGGGATAATCTTCTGCCCAGTCAGTCATGTCTCTTTCAAGACATGATCGCCCAAGCGTGTATCACATATGGCACTTAACTAACTGAATATAAAATAATCAGAATATTTATTAGCAAAAGACATAAATCATGAAGTGTGTTGATCCAATGTGTACATTTGTCAATTCTTTCAGGTATTTTCTTCTTTGTACAATCACTTAACTTTTCATGAAATATTTGTGTAGGTGTTTGTATTAGAGTAAACATGTGTACAAAAAGGAGTGCCAAAAAGTTCTCAGTCTGACTAAGAAGCTGTTATATATAAATATATATTTAAAAAAAAGTGATGATTTTGTCAGATTTTGGAAACTGGGTTAGGCTGAACATTTTTCAGCACTCCCTTGTATATGGTGTGGAAACTGAAATTATGTTCATTGATATAAAAACAATAGTAAAAATTTTGCAAAAGAATAAAACAATATAAAACTTGCACAAGTTCAAATACCAATCAACTGGCTATACAAACATTTCAACCTACAGTGACAAAAACTGTATTGCAGACATAAACTGTTTGTACATTAGGAGACAGTTTTAAAAATATTTCTGCCACAGGTTGACTATTAGCTGTCAATGTGTTTCCAATTGACAGACATTTATACACTGTTATAATTCAGAAGCACCTAACACAATGTTAACATGAATTTGAAATGAGGTCAAAGAAATGTGACTTAAAGCAATTCTGTTAAGATTTTAATAAATTAATTTAAAATTTAAATGCAATGTCAATTGCCATCTATCTTCTTGCATCCCATTCATCTTTTATCCTTTCTTTAATACTCCTCATACCCAATCTTTTCTCTCACTATAACTCCCTGCGAACTAGTGGTAGTCTCGCCATGCTTGGAGTGAAATGATAAAAAACAAACAATTTTTTAGTAATATTTCATCAAGTTCTTTTTAAGGTATAAACTTAGCAATCAAAGATCAAATCTTTGCTATCATAAAAATAGCATTTCCTGTTAGCTGCTAGTCATACTGCCAACTTGTGTCATGTATATAACAACTGCTGCTTTTCAATATCAAATTTAATTTTATGTTTTACCTGTTTTAAAGGAACATGATTTTATTTTCTATTTGTAAGCTATTTACACAAGTTATCCTTTCTATACCATATATATTTTGGTAGGATTATGCTCGGGATATTGGGAGACACAGTTTTACTCATGAATATCTGAATTTTGGTCATTTCCATGAAAAGCGGATACAATAAACATGCCAAAAATCACAAAATATATGGTAAATATAACACTATGTACTGCCATTAATAATATATGCTGACAGGCTACTACTGGTAGGGTTATCAAAGTTAACCTAACTAGATAGTTCATCAAGATGCTACATAACATTCATATGCTTCTTTCTGGTGTCATCACAGGAGTTGCACATTATATTAGGAAACACAAGGTGCTACTGTATGTGTTCCCACTGTTTTCATTTGACTTGGAATAATTAGGTATCATCACTGTACACTATGAAGGAACTTTTGCAAGTCTCTAACAAGTCAAACTTTGCCAGTGACCAACATCCTGTTGCTGATGTCTTCACCTTAACCCTAGCAGAGGTGGCTGCTAGGTGCTATGCCTTGTTAAAGGGGGAACCTGTGATTTGGTCGCTACAATTTTGTATTCAGAATTGTCCATCACCTAAACTGGTTGCCAACCATAGCTAGAGAGCCCAGTCTGTCCTGCTATTTAACTCATTTCTCAAAAATTAAGTCATCATTCATCTATTTTCTCAGAAAGACGAATAGCTTCTTGGGCATTTATATGTTTATATCTAGTTGCTATGGTATTGAAATTTGATCATCTACTGGTGAAAAATTTTAAAAATTTCAAAGCAAACCACTGCTAGATAGAAACAATATTGCTCAGGCTGATTTAGTAGCACATACCATTCTACAGCCAGTTAGTATTATTAAATTAAGTTGTAAACAAATATGTTTAGTCAGGCCATCTATAAATGGTTAAGTATTATAAGCTTAAACAGAGGTGGATTGTTTTCCTGCCCCTGCACAAACAACTTGCATACTGGGGATCTTCTTGATGACTGATACAGAGTAATGGTTAAAAGGTTTAATCTTGTGAGGTAATATTAGTGAATCCAATCCTAAAGAGGTTCCTGTTATAACTTGTTTTTAGCAGTTATAGTATAAAGTCTTGCAAAGGCACTCGTAACTTCTGTAAGAAATTCTCTGAAGACTGACTCCAATGAATTTTAGATGATTTGGTGTTAATAATTAAAGTCTGTAGACTAGTTCATTTAGTCACCAGAGGTGTGTTATTTATTCCACAACATCCCCTCTTTTGAGATTAATGATTACCACCTCCTCTTTCTGGCAAGTTTGCCAACATAGTTTGTATCTTTTATGTTTAGTATCAACATCAAGCTTTCTGTATGATTCCCCTTTTTTTTTAGAAATTGTACATTTAACAAATTCTTGAGATGTAGGCACATCAAAAATATCATACAGTATTTTCATGTCTTCCATTCTTTCAGGCCTTTCTTCAGTTGATTATAATGTCTTTTATGTTTTCATTGGAGTAGATAGACTAAACTCACACTCCACCCACGTCTATTGAACAGGTGAAGAGGCTCATCCCTTGTTTCCTGTTTAGGATGCGGTTTCCGGTTTTCTCTTTTCCAATCTTTTTACTCTTATATAGCCCCCTGCGCATCAGTGGCGTTATCGCCTTGCTTGGGGTGATATGATTAAAAAAAAAAAAAATTTCTTTTTCTTCTAACGCATCAATCAATAAATCTCGTGCCTAACTAATAAAACAACAACTTTTAGGCAAAATTTAATTTTATTCATCAACATAGCCTTTTTCTAGGGTAATAAACTGATTCCAACACTTCTCTAATAATTCGATGCCTTTTTTGCAGAACAATTTGTCTTTGACTTCAAAAAAAAGCCTCAGTTTCTGATATCACTTCTTCATTGGAGCCAAATCTCTTTCTCGGGAGGATTCTTTTAAGGTTTGCAAACAGCTTGTAGCCACTGGGGACCAGATCTGGAGAATAGTCGGGATGCAGATGCAATTTGAAGCACAATTCATATAGTTTTGCCATCATTGCAATCGCCTTGTGACACGGTGCATTGTCTTGGTGAAAGATCACTTTTTTCTTCTATATTTGTGGCTATTTTTAGGGGATTTCATCAAACACACCAATAATGCTATTATTCACTATTGATGGTTCTTCCTTTCTCAAGGTAATTGATGAACAAAATACCTTGTGCATCCATGTTTCACCCATTGTTACATATTTATGCAAAAACTCCTTGTTGCATTGAAACAGTTGTAAATAACACTCTGAATTGTTGACATGTTTTTGTTTTTGAGTGACTGTGAGCAAATGTGGCACCCACTTTGAACATAGCTTTCTCATTGACAAATGTTCATGCAAAATGGTGAATATGCTGTCTCCTGATATGTTCAACTCCTCTGCTATCTCACACAACTTCAAATTACAATCAGCCAAAACAAGTTTGTGGATTGTTTTTGGTATTTATTGGGAAAGCTGCCAATTTTCAGTGACTTTAGTGTTCAGTATCATTTGCGTCTGTATGACTGCATTTAAAGTCAGCATACTACCTCTTTAACTTGTTTCTGATGGAGCAGAGTCTGAATAGCATTTATCAAACCATTGTTTTGCTTGAACAGTATTTTTTCCTATCAGAAAGCAATGTTTTATCAACACACAAAATTTAGATTTTTCTATTTGGAAAATTTGCAACAATAGCTTCACTTAAATAACTGTAATTTGTAAAGTAATAATACGATTGGTCCTAAATTTTGTCACGTGCCATTTGAAGGTTAGTACTTCATAAAAATCATATGAATTTTTTATTAGTGGCTATCTATATGCCAAGCCTGGAATTTATTGAATGATGTGTTACCATATACATCATCATTCCAATTTTTGATATTATTATGTTGTCTTCCCACTTCTCTTCATCTATCTTTATACACTCTGAAAAACATTTTTTGGCCAATCTGGAAAACTTTAGTGTCCTTTTTGTTATGTGTTCCTATTCAATTTTGACTTTGTAACAACTTTTCGAACAATTTAATTTTTTGTTGTGAATATTAATTTTGCTGGCAACATGCCTGACGATATATCTTGATTTGGTGTTATATGGCAAACTCTAAGACATTTTGTAGTACTTTTTGTTTACTCTTTCATGACTTACATTTTTCAAGGCTCTCTTGAAAGTATCCACAAACTGTTCAGCTTGACTGTTTTGGCCTAAGGTGAAATGACAGGGTAGTAATATGTTTAATGAAGAACGTTTTACAAAAATCTTTGAATTAGTGAACAGTGAATTGTTTACCGTTATCTGTGACTATAGTATCCACTATGCCATATCTTGAAAACAGTTTGTGTAAAAAATTTATGGCCACTGACAAAATTGTTTTTTTTACACTTACAAAATTCAAGCCAATGAGTAAAGCTATTCACTACCACAAGATAATGTAATCTGTTTATTAGACCTGCAAAATCTATATGCAGTCTTGACCATGGAGTATTTGTCTTTGGTTAAGGTTGAATTTTCATAGTAGGTAATTTTTTGCCAGATCACAATCTCTAATTTTTCAATGTCTTGATCTATTTTGGCCCAGTATACATAGTTCGTCATTAGAGATTTCATACTTGAGATTCCCTGATGTCAACTATGAACTTCATTTTATGTCCACTTTTGTAATATACATGGTATTACAACTCTCTGTGCAAACATCAACACTACATTAATTAGTGAGTAAGCGTTCAAGTCTGGATAACATTCTTTCTTACTTTCTTTTAGCTGTTTTTTTTATTTCTGCAATAAACATGCCTTGTTCTGATTTTTATTTTATTTTTTCCCCAGGGTAACTGGTAATTTGCATACTACATTATTAATATATTTTTTATTTCTATTTCACTCTTTTAATGTTGCAATGACAGTGTCTCCAAATAGCTCAGAATTTTTTTTTATGTGAATCTCGATAACCTTAGTATTCCATCCTGAAATTGTAATTTAATAAGATGATACCCCACTGCTGTAATCTAGTCACTGCATGCATAAAAAATTCTCATAAATTGTTAATAGAGATCTGTGGTCTGTCTGCAACTGAAAACTATGTATAAATTTTTGAAATTTTTTCACTGTAAATATTATTGCTAATGCCTCTTTTTCAATCTGCCTGTAATTTTCTTCTGCTGGTAACAGTGAACACAAAACATGTACAACTATTTTCATATTACAGTGATCATATTTATGTAAAATTACTGTTCCTATTCCATAATCATTAGCATTTGATGACACTACAATTTCTGCTTTGTAGTATTATTTTTATTCCTTCAAATGCCTTCTGACACTTATCAGTCCAGTTCCATTTTATACCCTTTTTAAGTAGATCATTCAGTGGAGCTCTCAAATTCTGCATATTAGGTACATAAATTTGATAGTAGTTTGCTAGTCCCAGGAATACTTGTAACCAATTGCACTTGCCATCAACAGATCTGGTTGCTGGTCATTTTTGTCAATGATTTGTCCTAGGTACTTAATTTTAGGCATAAAACAATTCACACTTTTCCTCACTGAGTTTGAATCTGTACTCTTGTATTTTTTCAAAAATTGTTTTCATATGCCCAATACGTTGTTTCTTAGATACACTTTTAATTAATATATCATCCAGATAAGCTACTGCGGAATCACTATCTGCAAGCATTGTATCCATAGCTTATTAAAATATAGCTGGAGCCATCTTTATAATAAAAGGATGCTGGCTGAACTTATAAAATCCTTTGTGCATATTTATAGTTGTTAATTCTGAACATTTTTTTTTCAACCTGCATTTATAAATACGCTTCAGAAAGATCCAGCTTCAAAACAATTTTTTCACCATTTAACTTTGCAAAACATTCCTCTGGACTTGGTAATGGGTAGTTATGGGCTTCTAAACAGCTATTTAACCCTGTCAAGAAACCAGTGCAAACACAAATCTGATTATTCTTTTTCTTTATTTCTTTACATAAACTGCTGGCGCTACCCATTTTGAATGGTTTATCTTTACAATTGAACTTATTTCTTTTTGCCCAATACTTCATTTATTTGTTCCAATGCTGTGAATGGCACATTTTGTTTCAGGTTAAATATTGGCATCAAAACTTTCTTCATTTAAAATTTTGCATTGAATTTGGAACATGAGTCAACTCATTCAACAGAACATCCAGAAAACATTTTTTCAATTCTTCCTTTAAATTTTTACATTTTTCTAAATTCATCACTTATCCGTGTACGTTTTTACAATAAAAATAGGTAAATCCCAAATCTCAAATAATTTCATCCAGTTAGTACCAAATAAGTTTGTCTTATTTTTTAACACATAAGCCTTAGCTTTTACACACTTATTACAGAATGAGACATTCAGTCAGTCAGTTAAGTGCCATACATGATACACGCTTGGGCGATCATGTCTCGAAAGAGACATGACTAACTGGGAAGAAGGTTATCCTGCAGTAGGTTGCCATTGCTTTCTGTGGTAGACTGGTTGCCGACCAAGGCTATAGAACCCAATCTGTCCTGCTATTTAACCCATAACTGGAAGGAAGAGACGGATTAATACCTTTCCCAAGGGTATTTGTGCATAAGTGAAGGCAATGAATTCAGCTGGAATTCGAACTTGGCTCCCTGATTTCTCATTCCGAGCCAATATCCACTGGACCATATGAGACATTACAAGTCATTATTTTGCCAATAAAAAATAATTTCTTACCTGAAGCACTACTCACAACTTAATATAGGCTTTCCAGTTTCTTTTTATATGGCATCATTAATTATTGATATCATTACCAGTGCCTAGTTGCATTTTCATATCCACATTATTTTCACATTCATAAATTTTGTTTCCTGTGATTATTTTTTCTTCATCTAGTTTTACAGGATGACTTTATGTGTCCTACTTTACTACACTTGCAGCATTTTGAATTCTAAAAGGGGCAGTCGTCTGAGATGTAAACTTCCACATTTGAAACATGGATTAATTATTTTTGCACACTTTTGTTTTTATGTATGCACATTTTATTTCTCAATTTCTTCAGCATTGCATCTCAAATTTAGGATCCTCTGACATCCATCCAAAATTTCTAATAGTGTAAGTCTATTATTCTGTTCAAGTTTGTTAAAATTTGTGCCTGTATTTATACATCTTTTTTTGCTGTTAATGTTTGAACAAAAATTAAGCCTTTAAACATAGTGGAATCAGTTTGATTAATCTGAATATTTCACATTACTTGTTAACAATTCCAGCATGTGTAACAAAATCTTTGACTTATTTTTTTTGTCAGAGTCATACATTTTCCAACACATATTGAATAAAGAGCTTTTATTGCTAAAACTGTTTTGACAACATTCACCATTTCTTCAAAATAATGTTTTCTTTATAGTAGTACAAAGTTACAGTATGTTTCATGTTCTACTGGAGCCAACTTTCTCAACAAAAGTGTCATTTTTTTCACATCTTCCCAATCACTGCATTCTTATCTGAAAATTTGTTCATATCTCTGAAAATATGCAGAAAAGGTAAGTCCATCATTTGCATTTTATATAAATTCAGATATTGTATTTGTGAGTGCATCAGGGAAAAAAGTTGGAAAATTTTCTGTTTTCTTCCACATTATTTCAATGAACTTTTGTTGCTATTTCTGGAGTTTCAACAACTGCTGATGTTGTTTTTGCTACTGCAACCAATATTTGCTTCATCTTTGAGGAATGTTCTTTTTCTACACACAAAGAGAAAAAAATTAAATGAATGTAGTTCAAATCCTCATTGTATCTTGGTATCCTGGGCATCAAAGCAACAGTATTTTTTCCCTGCTTGTTATCACTTGGTTTAACTTCCAAATATCCTCAATAACTCCAGTTATAACTCATATGAGTTTTGATTCCTCATCACTCATTTCTAATGGTTATATTACAAAGTCTTGCTGAGGCACTTGCTATTACAACTAAGTAATACTCTGAAGACTGACTCCAATGATTTTTAGATTATTTGGAGTTCTTAATTTGTCTCTAGACTAGTTCATTTAGTCATTTGGAGTGTGTTATTTACCACAACAATTCCCTACTATTGTGATCGTATACAACATCAGATTAAACTTAACATTTCTATATTAAAAATTCCTATCAAGTAGGCCTTAATAAAAAAAGAAAAAAATGTTTGGATAAGAGACCTTTACATTTCAGTAAATCAACTGCAACCCTAACCCTTGGCAGTCATCTCCCAAAATGTACCCCTTCATAATTTTTTTTTTTTTTGTGACAAGTTTTTCTTTATCTTTTGTGTGTTCAAACCAGAATTAGCACTTGTCCTAGAAGTAGATATATTATTGTGCATGAATTAAAATTTGACTGGCTAAATAATATACTTCTTGAAAGTTAGTTATGTTTGCGAGTGGGACATTCTTTTAATTATTTGTTAATAATGGTACAATTTTTTAATAGCCATGCAACTAGAAATTTTATATGAAGAAGGCTGCTTTAGAAAAGGGACATTTGCATTTTTTTGTATTGCTTTAAATTTGGAGCATGTTTTCATTCTTAATAATAATTCTTTATTTCAAAAATTCTGAGAAAAAATGTCTAGTGGATAAGTTTTATATTTTATTTCTAATACCAGGTTGATAAAGTTATAGTCAATTAGAAATTTTTACCATGGAGATTATTTTGCAAGGACCTGAATAAATAAAAAACCTAAGGAGCAATGAATATGATGGGCGGGATAATATATCCCAGCTAGGCTGCAACAGTTTTTGCCAGGTCGCCAAAGAAATGTGAGGCCTGGCATTATTATATGAAAAACAACACCTTTCATATTTGCCAATTCTGGGCATTTTTCTTGAATTGCTGCCTTTAATTCATCCAATTGTGAGCAGTACTTTTCAGAACCAATTGACTGGTTACTTGGCAGAAGCTCAGCATACAGGATTCCTTTCCAATCCCACCAGATGCACAGCATTAATTTCTTAGGATGAAGACTTGCTTTTGGGGTGGCTAAAGTTGGCTCATGTCGCTTACCCCAGGATATTTTTCACAGAACATTGTTGTAAACAATCCCTTTCTTACCACCTGTCACAATTTGCTTAAAAAAGAATGCATTTTCATAGCGTTTCACAGAAATTCAATTCAAAAGATTATTTTCACTCATATCATGTAGTATCTTTGGTTGTCATCTGTAAGGGGGAGGGGAGCTATGCCTGAGCGTTTTTCATCAATAAAGCTTCAATCACCAACTCTAAACTTAGCAAATCACTTTCATACAGTTCTGTCAGTTAAAGCACTTTCACCATACACAGCACATGCTGTTTTGCTTGTTACAATGCATTTTTACCTTCACGTTAATAAAAAAAGCATCAATTGTCTAAACTGCATCTTATAATCTTCCATTTTCACAGGGATGCAAAATTGACACAAATTAAGTTATTTTAAACTTTGTTACTCAAGAGATAGCTTGATATGTGTGCTAACGGGAAATGTAAGCATATACCTGGCAATAAATTTGATGTGTTCCAATGTGTTAGAATATGAACAACTAAAACTTGGCATGAACCTTCTGGACATTCCAATAGAATGCCCTCCAGTCTCTGAGATATTGTGATGTATCATTAAAAAATTTAGGTGAGAATGGAAAACAATAGTCAAGCAATGATAATGCTGTTATTAATGTTAAACTTGAAAGAGTAGCAATGTTACCAAAATCAATAGGGGAAAGATTGTTCAAAGTTATAGAATATCAAGCCCTAATTAAAATGTAAAATAAGAATTATCTAAGCATATTGTATATTGAGTTAATCAAATATGTTTCCATGGTCTATATCTTTGTGATTTATTTACAAGTAAAAATTTATGTTTCACTTTGCTTGGTTACCTAATAATAACCTGACATCACCAAAATAAGTTAAGCCTTTAATAATGATAGATCGTAAAACTGAAAGTTACATAATATATTATTTATATTAATATGTATATTCTGAAAATTCTGAAAAGCTCACTTGCTAATATCAATGAAAGTACTGACTCACATAATTTGACCATGTTGTGAGCTCAATACATACACATATGAAAGAAAAAAGAATATGTTACCAGTTTATGGTTAATGTAAGTATTTACTGTGTGACAGTTGAGAAATCAAGCAGATTGTTTTTGCATAAGAGATATGAAATTTAAAACAAAAAAATGAACATACATAAAAGGAAAGAAAAAAAGAGATGAATTAACAACTTTTTGCTATTAGATAACAATTAAAATAATTATGCTTGTTCTAGAACTCCTTTCTACAGACTTATCTTGAATAAGTAATTCTGTGTTAGCACAATTGTACATAGTGTCAAGGTTATTTGCATTAAAAATTCAGTTTTTTCTTGTTTATGTCATTAAATTCACTTCTTCAAATAAATAAAAGATGTTTAACTAATATACACAAAAGTAAAATAAACTGGATGGTAACAGTTAACTAAGAATCAGAATTTGGTACTCAGAGATTTTATATAGATATGAAGAACACTTGGTGGACAGTGATTGTTAGCATGTGAGTTTTGTAAGCTATTCTTGGCAAAACTTTTTTTTAGAATGTGCCATGTGAGTTTGTACTAAAATTGTTTTTTGTACAACAAATATCTAGAGATAGAATTTAAACATTTTTTTTGCTAACAAAGAAGCTGGCCATTATGTGATATCTGTCCTCCTATATAGCAATGAATACTGGACAATCTCTGCAAAGATGAAGGAGAGACTTGAAGAAACAGAAATGCAGTTCTACAGAAGGATACTGAGAATACCATGGACTGTACATGTGAGCATCAACATGTTCTTAGAGAAAATGCAAAAGAAAAATAAAACTTATACTTAGCATCAGGAAGACACAGCTGAGGTTTCTGGGATATGTAACGAGGAAGGAGGGTTTTGAGAATCGGTTACTCATAAAATGGATAGAGGAAAAGAGAGACAGAAGGCAATGCAACACATACTTGATGGGCTTCAGCAAGTGGATGGCAGAGCTGGGTTTGGGAGAGATACCAAGAGGAAAACATTAAGAGTGACAAGGTATAGGGATAAGTGGAGGTCCATGATCACCTATGCCCTGGAAAGACATGGCACATAAAGAAAAAGAAATAATACTGAGATAAGCTAATAAATATTCAAAATAAAAGAAAAGTGGAACATATCAACTCTTCATTTATGAATAGCCCATAATTATTTTTATTTCAAGAGCTAAATATTCAATTTATTTAATAAATTAGACAGTACAACAAAATTCACTTGAAAATAATCACTTGTTTAAATGTTGCAGACACTAATAAGGGTTCAAAAATAAGTATTTTTCTCTTGTTTAATTTTGATTCACAAATCAATTATCTATTTACTCGATGTAAAGCATGCAAAAAATAGGAACAAGAGGGCATAATAAAATTGAAGGGATTGATAGAGTTAAATATAGAAATCCTCAGCCAACACTTTTAGTACATCAAAATGAGACAAGTAGCAGTAAACAATCCTTTTAACTTATATCCTCCTGGTTTCCATTTAAACAAGTGTTTTCTTTCTATACATCGAAATCATAATTGTAAACTATGGAAAAGTGAAAATTTCAATGAAATATGTTAGAAAATTTCCAAATTTTCAACTAAAATCAAGAAAATACAAAATTTAAGCAAAATGGTCACTATATATATATATATATATATATATATATATATATATATAAAGGGCATCAGTTTAAACATCAGTAGAACATGGATTAAGACAAGCAAAAATTTAGTTCTACCTTGCCCAAATATAAAGAAAACCTATAACTAATGCATATGATTGATTCATTTTCTACAGCTTATCAACTCATTGTAGGTTATTTAAAGCCAAAAAATATTTTGAGATTTTTATGAAATTTTTTTTGAGATAATGATTTAGTGATACAATTCTTACTGATTAAACTCACCCATAGCTGGAAGGAGAAGAGGTGGATTCATACTTTTCCCAAGGGTATAAGTGCGTAAGTGAATATAATGAATCTAACTGGAATTGGAGCTCTGCTCTCTAATTTCCAATTCTGAGATATTATCCATTGCACCACCTGCATATCCAAGCTTACAACACTTGATATTCTCAAGTGATCACCTAATGTACTGTTCGAGCTTGACATTGCTTTACTTTGGCAATTGTATGAAAACCAATGTTTCAGTATGATATGGCCATATGTAACTAATTCAGGAAATTGAACTAGTAAGTATTCCGAAGAAATACATAAAATTACTGATATCATAAGCTGGTTTAAATTAGTATTTTCATGAATCACAATCTTCAGTTATGAAGGATTACATTGAAAATATTTGTTTTTATAATGTATTTCAAATTTATATCTTCATGTAAATAATTACTGTGGAGAATATGGACATCTATGTTTACTTTAGAATTCAATAATAGCAAACAATTCTCTTTTGTAACAATGATATTAAAGTCACAGAAAGAATTGTTTTATTATTAGTTAGCCTGTCTATTCCACATTTGTAGGGAAAGGATTTACTGATGCATCAAATTACATTGGTCATTTAATACCAAAGTGCCATATCTTTAGCATGAAGTTGGTCTACATTTTCATGTTTCCCAAGTAACTAAGCACACAAATATCTTGTGTTTTAAATATATTTAATTATACTTTCTTTAAGAGAGAGAGAAAGAAAAATGAAACCAGTAAGTATATATCATAAAATCTAAATGTCAACTTGAATAAGTAACCTATGTCAACAGAAAAAATTAAGTCTTCTATATCTCAAGCAACTGGCATTTATCTGACAAATCAAATTCAAGTATTTTATATATTAAAAATTATATTTTGTCTCTCTATAAGACAAGATTATAATGATGGTATATTTGGCTTGATAATGCAAGTATAACAAGCTGATTTGGCAATGAGGATTTTTTTAAAATGAAAATTCAAAAGGTGTGACTAGATTTAAAGATATCAATATATGAATAATATAGTTTAAGAGAATAAAAAAAATAAAAAAATAAAAAAATAAAAATAAAACCAACACCAACACACTTATTATAGTATTTTTTTCAACCCATATCTTCCTGGTATCAGTTTAAACCAGATGTCTTCTTTTTCCCCCATATACTGTAATCATTGTCTTTTTAAATTTTATATAAAAACTTTGAAAATTTTCAGCATATTTCATTGAAGTTTTTACATTCCATGGCTCGTAAATTTTAATGCTTCAAAAAAGAAGCTGCTATCAATTAACCATCATAGACAATCACACCTACTTCCCATTAGCATGAAACAGGCTTGCCTCCCAGAGAGTAAAACACTATGCCTCCTTGGCCTCACACTCTCAGTGGACCTCAAGTGGAATGACTATATTGAATGCATTGCTAAATCGGCTGCTATGAAAGTTGGTTCTGTGTGCAGGGCCCGGAATTTTTTCCCGTCTGAATCTATCCTGCACATATATAAATCTACCATCCGCCTGTGTATCGAATACTGCTGCCACATCTGGTCAGGTGCCCCTGCTATTCTCCTTGGGGGTTCTTAACAAAATCCAACAGAGAATCTGTAATGTGATCAATACCGACTTGGCTGACCGGCTGCAGTCACGCTTTCACTGGCGTGACATGACTTCCTTGTGCCTCTTCTATAAATACTTTCATGGCTTCTGCTCCGATGAACTTAGATCACTGGTGCCACCTAGGTACAAATTTGCATGAGATACTAGATTAGCAACTAAGTCCCACCCTTTTACAGTGAAACCAATAAAATGTAACCACAATTTCTACTCCAACAGCTTCTTTTCTCGTGTTTAAATTTCATGATCTATAACACATGGAATGCATATATTTAATGAAAGCTAGTAGCATAATAGCGGATTAACATGAAAATGTGCGTTGTGGCACAGTGGATATCGGCTCGGAACGAGAAATCGGGGAACCGAGTTCGAATTCCAGTTAAATTCCTTGCATTCACTTACGCGCAAATACCCTTGGGAAAGGTATTAATCCGTCTCTTCCCTACACTTATGGGTTAAATAATAGGACAGATTGGGTTCTATAGCCTTGGTCAGCAACCAGTCTACCCCAGAAAGCAATGGCAACCTACTGCGGGATAATCTTCCCAGTCAGTCAGGTCACTTTCGAGACATGATCGCCCAAGCGTATATCGCGCATGTCACTTAACTGACTGAATCACCTACAAAAAAGTCAATTTTTTTTTTCAATTAAAAAATTATTTGACAAGAGATTGGAGAAATGTGTAAGACGATTTCTTTCAGTTTAAGTCTCAAAAATGTCTAGTAAATGAGAGTAGAAATGACAAACTCTTTTCTTGAGACTTTGCTTCCTTTTCAATTAAGATGGAGTGATAATTGAAAACAGAAGCATAACATTCTTATCCAATATTGCCTGCAGCCAAAATTGTATATTATTCTGTATTTTGCTGTGAATTTTCTTATACAATACTATGTTCAATTACTCTTTAGGTGGTGGTGTTTAATTAGTGTAAAAGCAGTTGTTATTTCTTACATTACTTGAAGATGATTAAAAAATCTCACAAATAAAATCTGTACATTAACAACAACACTAATAAAAGAGAACACCAGGGTTAAACCATTGAAACATCATAGGATATTTTATAGAAAAACAATAAACAACTCTTAATATCATCTCCTTTTATAAGTTATAAATCTCTATGTATATTCTAGCCCCCCCCCCCCCAAAAAAAAAAAGAAAAAAAAGAAAGAAATGAAAGAAAAAGACTTTAGTAAAAATAGTTGAAATACTTTTAATAAATTAGGATGAAAAAAATAAACTGCCAATTATTGTTGCAAAATGATCACTTATTTATACTTATAATTATAGTTTCTGTTACTCATTAATACAACGATAAACACCTTTAAACCTTTCAGAGATGATTTTTGTAATGGTTTTCAACTCATTGGAGGCAAATACTAATTCTGAGCGAACAGAACAACCAAATGCTAAATTGAGGATTTAAAAAAAAAAAAAAAAGAAAAAATGGTTAAAACAAAAAAATTGTTTAAAGTTTCTTGAAAATTATCAAATGCTACAATGCCCTTGACCTGAAGGCAAATTAGAAAGCACACGTAAAAACAGATTGAAACAAAGATGAAGCTACTAGATCTAATAGAATTTCAGAAAATTGTGAAATCATTATAGAGAGAGAGAGAGAGAGAGTTGAGCAGCAACCTTTCTTTTAAACATCTTTCATTAAATATGATGGACAGAAAATTTACACTATTTGGACTATGGAACTAACAAACATCAATATCCATACCTATAATAAAAAAGGGTTACCGAACATTAGGTTTATAAGTCCCAAAAATTCAGTTGTTCTTGTCCTTAAGGACAAATGACCCAGTAAATAGAGACATTGGTTAGTTCCTGTGACTTGACCCAAAGTGTTGTGAGTTCAATACCAGGCTACAGCAGTGGTGAACAAGTAATTTACAGGGTTAGATAGAGATAATTCATGAATACCAAAAGAGGCTCTACACAATGGAGATCATATACCCCAAGGATTGTAATGCAGTGTTTGGTTCAAAATTCCTAGCACCAGAAGAAGGCCGAAGTATACAATGGCTGAAACGTTGTACAAATGGCAACAAAGATGAAGATAACAGTCCGAATACTGTAAATACTATCTCATCTCAGAAATATAAACAGAGAAAATTTAATATGTTTTTTTTTTTAGTTTTTTTCAGTGTTTTTACATTTTTCTGTTTGGTGAGTGAGGAAGTACAAAAACCGTCCATACTGTTCTACTAGTAATCAAAACGAAACAAAAAATACATCTCAGCTAAAAAGAGAAACTAACCCCCCACCCAATAACTTTGAAAATATCTAAAAAAGTGGCTGAAAGCACTTGGAACAATGGACAGTATGGACAGTTTTTGCACTGCTTACTCCTACCAAATGGAAAAAATGTAAGAATCCTAGAAAAACTAAATTTTATATATATATGAGATAAAGAGAATTTTTCATTCTTAAGACTTCCTTGTATCTAGTGTAATGTCTACTTGTCAGTATTTTAATTTCATATTCAGTCAGTTAATTGCCGTATGTGATACACACTTGGGCAATCATGTTCCTTTGATCAAGTAGGCAGATTTTCCCCTAGTAGGTTGTCATTTCTGTTGACTGGTTGTTAATCAAGGCTACAAAACCCATTGTCTTGCTATTCAACACATAACTGGAGGGAGGGAAAAGAAAAAATGGATTCATACCTTTCCCAAGGGTTTTTGCACATAAGTGAATACAATGTATTCAACTGGAATTCAAACCTTTTTTATTCCAAACTGATATCCATTGCACCATGATGCAATCATACTATTCTTCTTAAAATACAAGATATAACAAATGTAGAAGTCTGATGGTACTTTCATGAAATATATATGTTTTAATCTATTATGACTGAAAAATTAAAGAAAACGATAATACTCATTATGTCTGACTAAACTTTATCAATTATGTGATTTAACAATTAGCATTCTGCATTATTACTATTACTTTCCTTTTCACTGCATTCTTTTTCAATGCCTTTCAACTGCAGTAACCTTATTACTAATTTTGCACAAAGGTGTTTTCTGTTGCCATAGCAGGATATGACAACATAAATTTCAGACAAATTCAAATTCAGTGATCTGAGTCATTTTCAGTGGCAGAATAAACTTTTTGTACAGTAAATGAAGTCACATACAGACTGATAAAGGTTAAGGATGTTTAAACAGATGCAGTAGTAAAATGTGAATACAAGGTTGAAGGTGTTAGAAAATCTCAATGAAAATATCTAATAAAAAAGGTAGTGGAGAAATCATTACACAACATCTAACCTTAATTTATCTAATGAAACTCAAGGTACAAGCAACAACCTCTAAAAGTCAAGGATAAGAATGTCGGCAAAAAGAAATTCTAATCCCAAGACTGGCTAAATAAAAGTCTGTTCTAGATTATCAGTTAAAGGCCAAACAAATGTAAAATAAATTGCTGAAAATAGAAAGTACTCATCAGAATGAGGAGTGCATTCCATAAATGCATCAAAGATAAAACACTGCATTCACTATTAAATTTCACATATGGAAATTATTTACCAGTTTTAAGTCCCCACCCCAGAGGATTTTGAGAGGGAGAGAAAGATGTACAAAAGGCACCAAAATAGTCAATGAGGCAAAGAAAAATAAATATTCTTATAAGTTTACATATTTCTTTCACAATATGTAAAAAGGTAAAAAAAAAATCTACATTTGTTAGATAAAAGTATTTATTCACATTTATTAATTTCAAATTAATTTATCTTTGATTATATTTTTGCAGCTCCCCACCCACAATATGTGCTGCTTATTTGCCAGAAAATTAAAATATCATTGTTACTTTTCTATAGCTTTAACAATATCACAACAGAAACTACAATGGTATCTGATTAATATACAGGTTCAAAATGCCTATGTGTAAGTCAAGACAAAAGCTGTCCAATCTCATACAGACTATGCTGCAAATGTATCAGAAGATACACATTAGCCTCCTTTATTTAGGAACAATGGGAAGATGATAATGATACCCACAAGTGTGCCTAATAATGTGTGGATAGATAAGGATTAATCATAGATTTGTAGAGGTTACAACTATAGTGTTCAAGGAGGCAACTATACAGGGGTCTGTTTCATAAAAATAGCAATTCTTGGGAAGAAGCTTTCAGATTGGAATAACCTTCTTACCAAAAGGATACATATGAGGAAGATTCAAATTTGTGGATATAGCAAGGAGGTTCTTGGCTACAATGGTCTGAACTGGTAGCACTAAAGAATCTGAACATTTGCCATGATAGTAGTAGTAGTAGTGAGAGAGAGAGTGTAAAAAAAAAATGTAGGGTATAAAATAAGTTTTCTCCCCAAAAGGCTGTGTAAAGAATTTTTTTTAAAACTCTGTCAAGGCTGGAAAAATGAGGACTGGGCAGTTTCAGATATAGCATTGTAGAAGACATCAAGTACTTTCTGGATTGATACAAAAAAGCTGAGCATTATCCCCAATATATTTTGTGATGGATTGTATATATGAGTTTCGATTTAAGTCTTGGGGTGAATTTAAACTTCCAGAGCAAGGATCCTCATTGGGAGTGCATTTGACATTATATTTGTTTTCAAAGAAAGCATCTTATGTAGACTTTCATTGTTTTAATTGAAATATGAGAATAGTAACTGCTAATGACAATAAAAAACTTAATCAAAAATAAAATAAAGTTTTGTTTAATAAACTAAAAAGCAAGATGAACTAAGGACACATAAGATGTTAATAAAATATTTACTGAACTCAGAATATATCCACAATAATAATGACAAATTTACAATCAATAGCTTGCAGGATAAACTTGCTACCATTCAATTCCGCATACGAGGTCATAGAAAAATTATTGCTGCAGGATGCAGTCAAATAACTAAACATCCGTTTTTTTTTTGTTTTTTTTTTCTTAAAGGATTCTTGGTTTAGCCTAAAACTTTTCAGCACACCCTTGCATAAACGACAAGGCAAAGAAATGTTCTGAGAGTGTGAACTGTTTTGTTAGAGGAAGGTAAATGTCAATATATAGGACTTTTAGCACATACCCCCTAACCTTTTCACCTTATATCTTTACACTAACATCTACAAAGGAGTGGTGCCTGTACATACCCACACCCACGCGCTCAACAGGCACAAAGGGTAGGAAGAACCCTTTACAGAGTAAGGCAATGATGATACCATTCGGGAAGAAATGAGGAAAAAAGAGAAAGAGAAGGGGAAAGCCACATGAATTTTAGCAGATGATGGAGGTTACGCAGAACATAGAAATGAAAACAAAATATAATTAAAAACAAAAACACACATTGCCCCAAAACAAACACTGCTCAAATAAGTATGAGGATATGGTGGTCGTCACCACACGTGGGAGGAAGGATGGGACGGGGGGGGGGGATTGGAAATTTATAAGTGCGTGCGTTTTAGTATAAATGCATCCTTTGCGTAATGTATTTGTTACTTAATACTGGGGAAAAGGAAGAGAAATAGACATATGCAACACTCCCTCCTACCCCAAGGCTAACGTACGTTTTTCTTTCTTCTCCGAGGTTCTCAAAACTTATCACGTGCGGTCGTTCTGTACAGCGTTAGAAGCCAGCTGATGCTTTTTTACGACTACTGCTGTTGCAGCCATTATTTTTATCTACCTTGTGACTGACCATAAGAAAAAAATATAACTGCTCTCTGTAGAGTTTTTTTTTATTTTTATTTTCGCTCACAACTCAAGATGGCTCATTCTCTTCAAGATCAATTTTTTCCTAACCATACCTCATAATTACAGACACGCTTCATTTAAATTTTAAACGATGTATTGTACTACGAACAAGTTTACAAATCCTTCAAAAATGTCCCATAATTTAAAAAATAAATTATTTGTTACAAAAATACTTTATAAATGTAATTTTTTAAATTTACTTTATTTACTGAAGTGTGGTGCAGTGGATATCGGCGCGGAACAAGAAATCGGGGAGCCGAGTTCAAGTTGAATTCATTGCATTCACTTACGCGCAAATACCCCTGGGAAAGGTATTACTATTTAATCCGTCTCTTCTCTCCAGTTATGGGTTAAATAACAGGACAGATTGGGTTCTATAGCCTTGGCTGGCAACCAATCTACCGCAGAAAGCAATGGCAACCTACTGCGGGATAATCTTCTGCCCAGTCAGTCATGTCTCGAAAGAGACATGATCGCCCAAGCGTGTTTCACGTATGGCACTTAACTGACTGACTGAAGACAAAAATGACGGACAAAATAATTTACTAAAAAAAAATAAAAATAACTGACTCCTATTTTGCAGTTCAAACCAAGCAAGGATTGTTAGTGTTAAGAAGAAATATTCACAATATGAGTTAGAGTAAAAATTAAATATTTTGAACACCTGCTTAGCGCTGCTGTTTTAAAGTTATTACTGATACAAAGCTTGGTCGTTACAGAATAATAATCTGGCCACCTGCCTACTTAAAGACGCTTATTCGAAAAGGAGAATTTTAAAGATGGCAGCGCGCGTTGTTCCCATGTGTTGCTTTAGCTGAGAGAACCACAAAACGCACAAAAAAAAAAAATGAAACGATAGTTATTTTTCATTACAAAAATATTGAATAGTGAAAAGAGTTTTTAAATTTTTTTTTTTACGTACACGTTGAAAGAGGCTTAGTAGCAATTTTAAAACGATAAATATGGATAGCTCATGCTTTTTTTTAGTGTACATTTGACGAAGCATGAATAAAGAGAAAAGTAAGAAAAAACCGCGCTACCTTTTCCTAGATAAACTTGTAGCAATTGTAATAATTAGTAATAAAAAGGCGATTACCCTTTTTTTGTAACATTTTTCCATTACTTGTTTTGTGCCCCTGACTTCTTTTTAGTAAGTTAGGAAAGTCAAGAAGAGTCATTTACGTATGATTTTGATTACATTTTGTAAAAAAAATATATTTGCATAGTTTCACACGAAGGATAAGAAACAAGTAAAAAAAAAAAAAATTATAAGGAAAAGCGCTAAGACCAAATGAAGGAAAGACTTTAATTTAATTTAATGTTCGATCCTCACTAATATTGCTCTCTCTACAGTATCGAAAAGCTTAAATTATTTTTTTTAGCAATGCAAACGAGTATTGCTAATCAAATTTATTTAATCTAAGCTGTGTAGGTATGACGAATTCGGAAAAAAAAACAAAAACAAATAAAAAACTAGCATTGTCCGAACGACAAATAATCACTTTTTTTTATTTTTATTCCGAATTCGTCATTAGGTCTTAAATAAGTTTACGATTGGAAAATAGTTTACAACTGTTTGCATTCAAACACATTGACATTAAAAGGTAAAAAAAGTTTAAGAAAAGTATTTTAATTTTTAAATCACGGGACCCGGAATTTACCCTTTTTGGTACCCCCACTAAATTGCTGGAAAAAAAAAAAAAAAAAAAAAAGGAACAGCATAGTATGAATAAAAAAAGACCCCAACCGCCCCAAACATTTTTTTAATTTTTTTTAATCCCTTTTAACACGTTCGAAATTTTCGTAAAAAAATCTTGTTTTGATTTTAGTTAGCGGGTAACAAAAATCGTTACTAGAGTTTACAATGGAAAACTTAATTTACATAAATCAGGTTTTTTTTTTTCGGTGACAAACACATTAATTTGGAAATTCTTATAAAAATCAAATAATTGTCGGATTTTCATGAAACTTTCAGGACTTATTCACAAACGAATGAAATTATTTTAAAAATATCTTGGTATATATACACACACACACACTTATTTATACCATGAAATTTAGAATATAAAAGTATTTCTTATTCATGGGGGTGTGATGTGATTAATGACAGCCAGATGTCTTGATAAGCTAAGTATGGTTAACCATAATTGTCCAAATTTATTTAAGGGGGGGGGGATAACAAAACTGAACCGATAGACTGAACTATCACCTGGTTCACACTCCACCCACGTCTATTGAACAGGTATAGAGGCTCATCCCTTGTTCCTTGCTTAGGGCGTGGTTTCCGGCTCTTTTCCAATCTATTCACTCTTACGTAGCCTGCTGCACACCAGTGGCCTTACCGCCTTGATGGGGTGATGTGATTTAAAAAAAAAAAAAAAAAAAAAAAAAGTGACTTTTTAATGTAACACAGAAAATACCATACTTAAAAACTTCCTACATACAAAAATTCTTTATAAAATCTTTTGGCCTGAAGATTTGTATTAAACTTTTCAGATAGTATATTTAGTCTTTACTTAATAATCCGTGACAAAGCTTTGAAGAATAAAGAAATATTTTTGAAATTTTATGAATTATAATTAAGAAAGAAAAAATGAAAACAATTTTTGTAAAAATTCATTATTTATATCAAATTTATTTTTCTTCAGATTATAATATCTTTATATATATATATATATATATATATATATAATGATTGCTAAGGTCTTGTCAGAGGAATGCCATTCTCTCATTCTCCACCTCCATCTGGTCATCTATGTCATGCAATCTTAAATGGCTCTTAAGACCTGCAAGCGACCTGCATAGTTTGTGACAGATGTGGCATTTCAAGTGATCCCTCGGGACAGCAACAACAGGAATGTCATACCCATGAATTCTGAGGTGGCGTTTGAGTTCACCAGACGACTTACAAATTTTGGGAGAGGATGGACTTGAATAAATAGGGTATTCAGTAGTGGGATTAGCAAGGGGAGCAACAGGAATGATTCCTAGTCCGGTGGTCTGATGAGACTTCATATGATTCACCAGTTCTGCCTTGGACAACAGAGACTGACCAAACACCTCACAAGTCCAAACAGGGCTACAATCAGCTGGCAAAGATTCATGCTACCTGCAGATTCTCCTAAGTTTAGCATGAGAAATTGTGCTCTCCTCATACAACTTGACACCTCCAAAGATCAAACCTCTCCATCCATTGCTGACGATCAGCAGTCAATGCCTTCCAGCTGTCTTCAGCAATCCCCGTATGCTTCAGGTTCTCCTTAACATTGTGCTTGAACTTTTTTCATGGCCTACACTGAGGTCTTTCTCCAGATGATTAAGAACCAAACTTTCTGTACATGAGACCTGTGTTGTCCACTCTTTCGTATGCCTCAGAGACTTGGACTCTATCAGTCAGTCAGTTAAGTGCCATACGTGATACACTGCTTGAGATATTTAACCAATATTGTCTTAGGCACATTCTTGGGATCAAATTGGTGAGTCACACCTCTGACACTGTTGTCTTGCTCAAGGTGAATACGGTAAGCATATCGTCAATGATGATGGAAAGTCTGATGTGTTGGGCTGGCTACTTAGTAGGAATGGATGACCCCAGGCTCCCTAAAAAGCTGTTCTATTGTGAAATGTCATCTGGAGAAAGACTTCAGTGTAGGCAATGAAATATATATATATATATATATCTCCAAGTGAATAAGGAATAAAGAAAATGTTAACGTTCAAAATATGAATTTAAAACAGTGTTAATATAGAAGTAGAGCTATGAATATTTATTATAAATCATAATTTAGAATATGTACAAATTACAATCTACTACAAAGTGTACATTTTGTTTTGATATTGAAAGGACAAAATATATATTTTTACCAAGATTTTATAAAAATTATTTCATTTACTTGTATAAGTCCTGAAAGTTTCATTAAAATCCAACAATTATTTGATTTTTACAAGAATTTATAAATGAATGTGTTTTTCACAGGGAAAAAAGAGTTGCATATCACATTATCTATAGTAAACTCTGGTAACAACAAAGGGGGAGGGGGTGACATAACCAAAGGTTTTAGAAACCTAGTGATAACTGAAGTTAAAAAAAAAAAAAAAAATCACTATTTCCACTCAGTAATTTTAAGAAAGCTATGCTTTAACATTCAAGAAGGTTCAAGATTTAGTTAGGTTTCACCAAAAAAAATGGAATATTTATTATTGTAGAAAAATACAATAAATTTGGAACATGTCTGAAGGTGGAGTGGGTTGAGGCTGGTTGACACTGTCTAACCCTATAGCTCACATTCACAACTCACCCATTCACATAAAATATGGAAATTGCTTCTTACTTTTTTTATGCTGTTAGGATGGTCGGTTTTTCACTTTTATAAAAAACAGATTTGTGATTGAATGTTATTAGTAGCGATCAAAAATTTATATTATATAGCAAGGTGTTTTGTTTTTATTTTTAATTCAATTATCATATGTGACCTAACTCATCTCCTATAATGACACGTTATTTGACTGTAAAAGACAAAATTAAAACGAAAAACTTCAGTGCGTAGTTACTTCCCATGCATAAGTGGATCTTCAAGTCAAAAAAAGGTTTTGCTTTATTTTTTTCCAAATGATTAAGTTTGTATTAAGGCGATAAACAGTCACCTAAAGTGTGAATTTCTACTTTCCAAAGCCTATATTTTGACTGTAAAATGTCCTGTCAAACTGAGTCATGCTTGTTGGTTAAGCACACCCTCATACAGTTCAATCAGACAGAGAGGGAGAGGGAACCAAACATAAAATGACAAATGAACTGCCCCTGCTTGTTTGTGTGGCTGCCATGCTGTCAGTGTTTGAAACAGGTTCCCCCTTTTTTCAATGACAGGATTTCACAAAATAGTCAGTCAGTCAGTTAAGTGCCATACTTGATACACGCTTGGGCGATCATGTCTCGAATGAGACATCACTGATTGGGCAGAAGATTATCCCGCAGTAGGTTGCCATTGCTTTCTGCGGTAGACTGGTTGCCAACCAAGGCTATAGAACCCAATCTGTCCTGCTATTTAACCCATAACTGGAAGGAAGAAACGAATTAATACCTTTCCCAAGGGCATTTGTGCGTAAGTGAATACAATGGATTCAGCTGGAATTCAAACTCGGCTCCCCGATTTCTCGTTCTGAGCCGACATCCACTGTACCACAACGCACATCCTAGTAAAATAGTAACAGCAGATAAATGATTAAATTTACTATATCCAGTAAGCAAAATACTCTGGTGTATTTCAAACAGAAATTATAATGATTGGAATTGAAAATTTTTCAATTTTATTGTAATCTTTCAATTTTTCAGTCATTTTTAAGCAATTGACACAATTGTAAACAAAAGTTAATTCTCAGGTTTAAAAATTTTGCAAAAATAAAATATACATTTGTGACACACGATTTTTAGAAAATTAGCAAATTTAATGTTAAATCAATTTGATTTCCACCAGTATTACTTATTTATAGCATGAAAATTAGAATAAAACTATTTCTTAAATACAGAGTTCAACTTTCTGACGTTTCCACAGTATGTGTCGAGGGATTTGACAGATGCAAGAAAAGGTAAGTATGTTGATCACAGGTAACATAATTGAACATAGTTTTCTTCCTGAAAGGGGAAGAAACTCTGAAATACATAACCTTTTAATTTACACATAGAAATTACCATAAAAAATAAAATAAAAAAAACTTTAAATACACACACACAAAATATTATTCTAAAAATAGGTAGGCACAGTGATTTGTACTAAACATTTTAATTTTTGATTTGTAAACATAATCTTTGCTTAACAAGTTTTTAAACTAACCCCAACAAATCTTTGAGGTATTTTTAAAATATTTTTGATGCTTTAAATTCTTATAATTGCAAAATAAATAAATCAAAACAATTTTTTTAAAATTTCATTATTAATCAAAATTATTTTTTTCCAGACTATAATGCCCTCCATTTATATTATTTATTCAAGCAATTAAAAGCTTATCAAATTAAATGATATAATCATATTGTATTTATTTTATTATTGTGAGCAGATTGTGGGAAATATAGGCAAAATTTTTCAAAAAATAATAGACAATAAGTCTTGCGCTTAACTAATAAAAAATTATTGCAACAAAATTTAATTTAAGTTTATGAATTTAAGTGTAGGGAGGGTAGTGTAACAGTTGTTAAAAAAAAAAAAAAAATTTTACCAAGATTTTTTAAAAATAATAATTTCAAAAATAATTTCATTCATTTGTGAATAAGTCCTGAAAATTTCATTATAATATGACAATTATTTGATTATTGCAAGAATTTCCAAATTAATGTGTTTGCCACGGAAAAAAACTGAATTATGTAATATTACATTTTTCTTTGTAAACTCTTGTAACAATTTGGTTACCTGCTAACTAAAATTAAAACAAGATTTTTTACCAAAATTTCAAACGTTAAAAGGGATTCAAAAATTTTTTTAAAAATAATTAAAAAATACTTTGATCTTTCCTATTAATAATATAAACATTATGATGAAAAAAGTTCATAAGTTTGGGGCCTTTTTTATTCATACAATGCTGTTTATTTAGTAATTTAGTGGTGGTACCACAGTTCAAAATGCATTTTAAAAATGAGAAATCTTGAATTTTATTTTAGTTTTAATTTGAAGCTAATAAATATTTCCAATTAGCAAAATTGGTATATTTAAAACTGAATTTAAGTTGATTAGAATGCTGATTTTTTTTTTCAAAAATCAGCCATATTAACAAATCTGTCAACACAACAATTCTCTTTATTAAAAAATTTTTGTAAAAATAAAATATACTTTTCTGAAATTTATTTGAGGAAGACCAACTGATTTTAGGTTTAATTAATCTGAATTAAAACAAATATTACTTTCATTTTAAAATATTGCATTTTTTAACATCAAGATAGTTTTTTTTTATTAGGTATAACCTGACAATTGCAAGATTTAGGTAAGTGGAGGCGAATAATTTTTAATTTAGCTACCCAGTAATTTTAATATTTTAAACATAGCTTTATCGTCAAGACACTAGTTGACAAAATGTTAGAAAATTACAAATTCCCGCTATAGTTACTGCTATTATTTTCTGGTAATATCATGTTTGGCAGTACATATTTAGAAAAATTGACACCTTTAAATGCACACACAAAATTCTTTTTAAAATACTGTGGATGGCTAAATTGTAATAGTAAGATTTTTCACTTATGATTAGTAAGTATAGTTTTTACTCAACAATATCACCTAATCGCTATAATTTAATACTGAATTTTAGAAAGATCTAGTTTGATAAATTATAATTAAAAAAAATAAAAATCTAAAAAAATATTTCATTATTTATCGAAATATTTCCTAACAGGACCCATAATTCATAAAAATCAAAGCTTCTCTAACTTAATAATACCTTAGTTTTATTGTATTTTTATTTTAAAATTCAGAACAGATTTTCTCTAACTGGGGGTCCTGTTTGAGAAAAAATTATTTAAATTCTCTAAGGACTTGTCTTTATAACTAATAAATATTAAGCACTACAAATAATATTTTTACCAAGATTTTCTAAAGAAAAGTTTCTAAAATAATTCCATTCATTTGTGAATAAGTCTTGAAAGTTTCATTAAAATCCAACAATCATCTGATTGTTTCAAGAATTTTTAAATCAATGTGTTTTTCAGCGCAATAAGACACTAACATTTCCCATACTAATTTATGGTCACTTGTTGATGCAAGAAAAAAATACATTTATGATTGAACTAATTTCACTAGAAAGAAAGAAGAGAGTACTGTATCGCTATGTGATGTCTGTTCTTCAATATGGCAGCAAATGCTGGACAATATCATCAAAGATGAAGGAAAAACTTGAAGCAACTGAAATGTGGTTCTACAAAAGGGTGCCGCGAATATCATGGATCGAACAAGTGAGCAATGATGAGGTTTTAGAAAGAATGGAAATGAAAAGAAAATTAAAACTGGGCAACAGGAGAAGACAGCTAAAGTTCCTGGGACATGATGAGGAAGAAAGCCTTGGAGAATCTTATATTCACAGGTCAGAGAGAAAGAGAGAGGAAAGCAGGTGGATGGCAAAGTGGGGTTTGGGTGGGATAACAGAACAAAGCATGCTAAGAGCCACCAGGGATAGGGAGACGTGGAAGGCTATGATCACCTACATCATGAAGGGACATGGCACATAAAAGAAGAAGAAAAGAATATTTTGATGGTTAGAAAAAAACAATTAAAAAATATAATTTATAACACTTTGGTCTTTCCTCTTAAAGAGTTTAGGCACTTTCATCATGTATGCTCATTTTTAGTGAATCTTTGGCGGTATTTACACTAAATATATTTCTTAACAGCAGTTAACATTTACCAATTACCAATCAAAAGGAAAATGTTCAAATATACGCAATATAGTAACAAAACATGGTTTTTAAAGTAGATAAAATAGCCACTGTCTGCAACATCAAGTTAACAGAGGTTAGGAAACCACAAACAGAAAATATCTGGTTATTTTACATTACAAACATAGGCAATTGTTTCTTTTGCGAATCTTTTTCTTTTTTTACAAACATTAATTTATTCTTTTTTCTGATATAGAAATGCGACAATAAAAAATATACAAAAAATGTTTTCTTCCATTTTTAGCAGCAGACAATGTTTTCACCCCACCAAAAATGCAAAAGTAAACAAAAAGCAACACGACAAAAAAAAAAAAAATTGCCCCTTTTAATAATAAAAAAAAAAATGCTTTTTTTTATTTTAATAATAATAAAAAGAAACTTATACACGATCAAATGTATTCTTCAAACGTATTAAAAAAGAACTACGAACTAATGCACTCAATAACATGTTTCTAAACACGCACATGTATGAAAAATATTTTTCACGTGATCGTTTAATTATTAAATATAGTGAATGGTTACCTAACAATAATAACACGTTGTCATCGTCATCATAACTTTCTTCCCCCATGACAAAGGTTCTGCACTAACGGATAAGATTTGTATATCGATTATTGTCTAACCTAATTTCTTTCCACCTTCAACAATCTTTTAGTCTTTTTTTTTTGTGACCTCGAAAATCTTACACACGATGCATCCAATATTGCTATCTCTCCAGTTTATATAATATATATATATATATATATATATATATATATATATATATATAATTTTGCGTAGCGTGCAATGTTTCTCTCTCTAGTCTTTTACGAAATAAAAATGCTCTCACACCCTTCATATCTACGAGGAAGAAAGGATAATTATGGAAACGTAGACTTTCGCACTGTTACAAGAGACTGTTTACTTACACGAAGTTTTTTTTTCTTCTTTTATATCTTATTGTGATTGTGTAAATGAAGTGTGTCTTCACAGTAGTGTGGTAATATAATCAGAACTAGAAAGAAATATTTTTAATTATACACTCAGACGTACCTATCTTGTATCTCATGGCATACATAGCATTTTTACTACTTATTTTGTTTTTTTGTGATATTGGTATGATGCTATCTCAATAAATCATTTAAATATGCAGACAACCATATGCGTAATCATGGATCTAATGAGAACAGCGGTCATGAAATGTTCTAGGTTCGATCCCGATTGCATTGTTACTCTTCTTCAAGCAAAAGAAAGATATTTAGTAAGGTTTTTTCTTTCTTTACTAACTATTGCCGAAAAATTGATGATACCGTGAAGTCATTTTACAATTAAACAGGTGAAAAGGTTAATAAAAAATTTATCACGCAAACAAACAAAAAAATCCTTCTTCATAGTTAACTTAACTTGCATAATTTCACTCTTTTCCTTTACGATGTATGTTGCAAAAATAAAATGTATACGCAATAAGCAAAATTCCTATGTCAACAAATGCGTACGTTCAATTTACAAAACGCAAAAAACGTCTCAGATCAGTTAAAGCAACAGAGACGTTTTCTTTATCGCTTTTAATCGGCGTTTAAAACGTATGTAATTGTAACTGACCTTCTGCAATCATTACCAACATTAATAAATTGACTTAAAACGTAAAGGTTACAAATTATTGAATACATATTTTTCATTGTGCAGAAACAAAAATTTATTAAAAAAAAAAATAAATAAATAAATAATACATGTGAAAACGTTTCTTTCTATATTTTTTTGACATTCAGTCATTCGGTTTATTATTTAATGAATGACATCCTTGAAATCAGAACTAGATGCCGATTTAATGGAGACAGTTAATCAAAAAACATAAGAAGTCTTCTTATTTATACTACTACACAATGATTATGAATTACAGAGGGACGTGTGTGTTCATCGCTTTTTAAAGTCGACTTTCAAGAAAAGAAAAACAAAAAAACAAAGTTACAAAACAGGCCATTGAAAATAAGGTAAAACTTACATTAAAATCATTACAACTACAACCCGACCAAATTAAATTATTTAATAATATTAACAATAAAGAACACATTATTTAGAGAATGACTGTACTTCACAACTTCTTTCAAGCCTCATAAAAATAAAAATATTCATGTTTTGTTTATGTGTTTTTTTACTCGTACTGTTTTACACCAAATCAACCGTAAAAAGAGGCCTTAATTTTTGATTCAATGAGTGACATGACTGACATTTTAGCTTACGATGTTTGTTGACTTAAGGTTAAGTTAGGTTAGGATTAATTAGCTTCTTCATTGTGTGAAGAAATCAAATTTTACAAAGTACTTGTAGTTTCAAAATAATCAAATTCCGTATTTGTTAAACATAATTTTTAGTCGAAAATTGTCCATTTATTTTCAAATGATATAAAATTACTTTAAGTTTTCTTTAGTTACGATTTTACAAACACTAAGAGTGCTGAAAAATTGTGGACCCCTACCTCCCCAAATTGATTTTTGATGTGATTTTAAGTTAGATAGGTCGAGAATTTTTCAGCACAAGACATGAAAATAAGATTCAAATCAATCAATAACAAATGTGCACTGGAGCTTATCTCAAATCTACACTTTGTTGAACGAATCATGAGAAAAACAAAAAGCTCTGTAAACTTTAAACCTGCTCATCGATTAACAAAACAAAAAATAACACGTAACGTTGAACGTGTTTATAAAAGGGTTAAATATTTAAGAGAAACAATGTAACAATTGTTTCTCGTAAATATTTTAATTCCTCTGTAGTGTATAACATTCTAAAAAAAAATGTAAACTTGAAGAGGATGATACCAAAAATAAATGAAAGAAATGTGTGTAAGAAGAAAAAAATAAGTTGGATGTGATAGGGCTATGTAACCTGGGGTAGAGACCATGTGAGTTTCTGGGTAAGTTGTGTGTGTGACTACGATGATAATTGATTAAATATTAATCCAAGTGCTTGAACTAAGCGCCTTTTTCTATGACAGGCGGATATATCGCAACATGTGTACAAGAGAAAAACCATCACTCATGCATTTAAAAAAAAAATCTTTACTAAGGCTAAGGATAATGACTATTACTTCGTGTCACTGACAAAGATGGAGGCTAACTGCTACAGCTGCAGTCAGTGCACCGTTATCTTACACTTGTGACTGTATGACAAATCATGCTATCAATAACTGCACACTACAGCAGTTTTGAGAGAGAGAAAGCGATATGCAACTCAGTGCATATATATCGTAAAGTACATTGTGT
This sequence comes from Ascarosepion bandense, assembly GCA_037127315.1. NCBI lineage: Eukaryota > Metazoa > Mollusca > Cephalopoda > Sepiida > Sepiidae > Ascarosepion > Ascarosepion bandense. The sequence continues at coordinate 1,220,407 of JBBBDQ010000193.1, read as the reverse complement.
TTATGCTGTGATAGAAAATTTCAGCATTGGTTTTTCACCGAAACTAGTCATTCAAGAAACAAACCTCTGTAAGGCATTAAGATTACACATAATAAAATAAAAATACTTTAACAAAGCAGGTGCAAGGCCAGATTTATTGAGCATTCAGTAAAGCAAAAACTTAGACATATATGCAATAAATAAAAATTATTTGCATTTATTAAAGATTTTTTATATTTTTGTGTACAGAAAGAAGCCTTTTAAATATTAACTTTTTTTTTATACAAGTGTCTGGATTTTTCCCTTTAGAAACGAAGTCAGTTAAGTGTCACATGTGGTACACACTCAGGCGATCATGTCTCGAATAAGACATAACTGATTGGGCAGAAGATTATCCTGCAGTAGGCTGCCATTAATTTCTGTGGTAGACTGGTTGCCAGCCAAGGCTATAGAACCCAATCTGTCCTGTTATTTAATCCATAATTGGAGAAAGAAGATGAATTAATACCTTTCCCAAGTGTATTTGTGAGTAAGTGAATGCAAGGAATTCAACTGGAATTTGAACTCGGCTCTCAGATTTCTCGTTCTGAGTTGATATCCACTGCACCACAACACACATCCAGAAACAAAGTATATTTTCTAAAATAATATATTATACTTTTCAGAAATAGCAAAGATAAATAAACATATTTTTAAAACAAAATGTATGCAGGTCATCTTGAAATTAAAATGACTAATAATAAAAAATGAAAAAACATTGGCATCAAACATTTTGATAGTCTAATTATTTAAATACCTAGTTAATAATTTCTGAACAGTATTTATCATTTTTTTTAATATGCAGCATGTCTTAACTAATCAGAAGAATCTAGACATTATTGATGTTTGCAGAGATTATAACAGGTTAAACACGTGCTAATCCGACTACCATAAAAGAGAGCCTAATAACTGGGTTAGAAATCAATTCTCTTATGAATATTTTTTTCATGAAAGAATTGATTTTCAAATCAATGCGTAAAATGACAAGAGACACTAATTTGGTACTAGAAATTAGAAATATTTTTTAAAATTTTAATTCAGAGTTAAGCATTAAGTTTAGTTATTTGGTAGCATTTCTAGTTTATTTTTCCAGATCCAGTTTGATATTCTCTGTTGTTCTGTTGAAGACTAAACAGAAACATTTCTGCAATACATTCTTTTGGGTTTATGTAGAGGTAACATGTGCTAATCCATTTTTCCTTTGGTTTACCTTTACAATGAATTGAATTGGAACAACTCACAGAGCCAAGCAAAAATAATTTCTGTTGCAATACAAAGTTGAGATAAAGAAATAAGAAGAAAATTGCATCTGATGTTACACAATACAAAAATCTTTGTAATCTGCCAGAAATAAAATAAATTTCCATAAAAGCAAATAAACTTTACAAAAGTAACTGAATTTTCCTAGCTAAGCTATATTTCCTTTATAATTTAAGTTTTATATGATTTGATTACTTCTACTGAAATATTTGGGATATTCTGTTTTTATTCATCCCCCCCCCCCGTGAAATTTAACTTAAAAACCGCATGGTTATAAAGCTAGCTTACTAGATTATTCTAGATTATTATTGCTAAATAATGAGTATACTCCTAACTTTTACCAAAACCTTCAATACCACACACATCATATATATATATATATATATATATAAAATGGTGTGTGCTTGTGTGAGTGCACATGCACCAAAAAATGGAATACACACCACTTACTTGCTACCAAGGTTTTGACCATGTCAATCTCTTCTTTGCTTGAAGTCCCACCTAGGTAGCAAGTAAGTGGGGTGTATTCCGTTCTTTGACATATTGTTAGTTCTACATATTCAGTTCATTTGTTTTGATTGTGCATTGAGCACTATTTTTCGATCTACCATCTGCTGGTCCAACCAGTAACTATTTTACTGATACACACACACACACAAAAGCTAGAAAAATACACTACCAACCATAATTATTAGGACACCCCAGTGTTTTAAAAAAAATGATTTATTTCATACTATTTTTTAGTACTTATTGCCAAGTGAATAATTGTAAATGAAAATAATGATTCTTTTGTTAATACTGCACAATAACGTGTGTATCAAATGAATTTATAAATATTTAATAATTACCTGTATTACAGTTTCTTCAAAATAACCTCCTTTTGCCTTCACAACGGCTGCACACACTCTGGGCATTCTTGCCACAAGTTTTTTTTTTTTAAATCATCCTCCAACAACTCACTCCAGGTATCCTTTAGATACCTAACTAAATCCCGAAAAATACTAGGCTGTTTCTTCTTACTTCTCCTGTCCCACTCATCCCATGCAAGTTCAATTGGTGAGAGGGTCTGGTGGCTGAGGTGGCCAGCACAACTTTTAATACTCCAGTAGTTTCTTTTAATTTTAAATAATTTTGGCACAATTTAGAAGTATGTTTTGGGTTGTTATCCTGCTAGAGGATGATATTTTGCCACACAATATGCAATCCAGATAGAATTGCATATCTTTGTAAAATTGAATGGTACTGTTCTTTCTTCACAGTCCTTTTTACTTCAACCAAGACACCTGAACTCGTACCTGCAAAACAACCCCAAACCATGCAGGACCCACCACAATGTTTTATCAATGACTGTACACACTCATCTTTCACTTGCTCCCCAACCCTCCTCTGCACTTACACTCTCCTTTTACTCCCAAACAGTTTGAACTTAGAATCATCAGTCCACAATGCTTTTGACCACTGTTCTGGTGTCCAGTTTTTGTGCTCTCTTCTCCATGCTAGTCTCTTCTTATTGACTGGCCAAAGCAAAGGCTTCCTGGCTGCCACTTGTCCAAAGAACCATTCTATTTTCATTTAGAATTATCCACTTGGCAATAAATACTAAAAATAGTATGAAATACATCATTTTTATTTTATTTTTATTTTTTTAAACTGGGGTGGCCTAATTATTATGGCCGGTAGTGTACTTAAAACACCATGACTAATTAAAAAAAACTACCAGGAACAAAATAATTTAACTGAAGAAGAGCAGCAGAATTTTGGAGAAAATTGGTTTCAAAGTTATACATGACCATCTTCTGAGAATGTAGAAGTGTATCTAACATTTTTGTTCACCCCCTTGATTTGTGAGATCATTTCACAGCCTCATCCAATAACTTGAACAAAATCAATCTCATTTACACTTTTTCTAAAATGATGAAGCAAACAAAGAAACTCTAAAGAACTTTAGTTGTAACTTTGAATAAAAAAAGAAAAAAATATATGCATGGGTAGACATTTAAGAACTTACCCTCAACAACTTTCAAAACTGGCATACTATTAGAATCTTTTACAAAGTTAGTGTTTACTATTGTCTGGTATATATTAACATGTGACCATTCATGAAGATCAAGCCCATTACAATGATTATTTACATCATTTGGACTGTTGTCGTCATCCTTATTGTCATATTCACAACATTTTGGTTGCTGTATATTCTGGCATTTTTATGTGACCAGCTTGCTATGAAAGGCACTTCACAGGAACATTATCAATGCTAACACAGAGCATTTATTGGACAATTAACTTAGGTACAAATCCTTTCAGAGAGTAAATAGTGAGAAATAAAAATCACTGTCAATGGATTGCAAGACCAGCATGCATATGACCAATCTTCATTCCTGAAAATGTGTTGATGAATGAAGAAGTTATTGGACATCAACTTGCAGAAACAAATATAAGAAACTTACAAGACTTGAACAGAGCAGCAAGTGAATTTCTTTTAAACAAAGTTTTCCAAAATACACAAATTAACTCTATACAGTGCATGCCTTTCTTAACAAGTGCATGGTTATGACTGAATTTGTTTCGCACAGATATGGCATTATTATGTTTCGTGATAGATTACATGAGAATTAATTTTAAATTCATGAAACTATTAGTGTGTTACCATGAATAAAATAATTTATTTAGTATGTTATAACATAGATGTGGAGTTGCTAATAGAAAATGCTATGTGCTAATAGGTTTTATAACTTGTTTACTAAGATCTCGTTCTTATTTTGCACTGTCAATATCTGGAATAAACCAACTGTACTTACAATTACTGAAGGTTTTTTTCCTATTATACAGGGTGCGAAGGGAAATTGTCATTATTTATATTTTTAAATTCACACATGTGCATTGTGTTTTTGTCAACTGTACAGTATAGTAGGGTCAGTTGGGCACCGTCTGTAAGAAAAAGAACACCATAACACAATTTGCTCTGAAATAAATTTGGAAACAGCATTCATGCCAGAAGATACAATACAAATATTTCAGAGTGCTTGGGTACCAATCTTAAGACTGCAGAGAATTTGGAAAGAGATGAAAGAGTCTAATGGTAATTACGAAGGTGTTTGGAATGATCACTAATTGTGCCTCCATTCATCTTCCCACAGGGTCTTAGACTCAACATGGAGTGCCTTGAGGAGGTAATGCTGCCCTGGGTCAAGAGGGTGCCTACTGGAAGACACTGTGTTTCAACAGGACTCTGCACCATGCCACCCAAGTAGGCAAACCCAGTTATGGCTGTCAGACAATTACTGCTACCACATCACTCTTAAATCTGACCACCTAACTTCCCAGACAGCAGCCTCCTTGATTATTATGTGGAGGATATAGAGTTCAAGAAACTATCCAGAAGAGTTGCAGGAGATTCCAAAGTTGTCTGGAGAATGGCTATTTTACTGAATAAAGTTACTCTTTAGTGTTTCAAGATATTTTTATATAATTTTGATACATTTGTTAAAATGAGATGTTAGTGTTATTTTCATTATATATTTTAGACAATTCATCCATTGTACCCTGTATATAAATTCATAATGTATTCTAAAGTACTAGTCATAAAATGATGGTAACTGAATTTGTGCCACTGACTATTTGTTAATGTAGACAAGTTTGATCCTCAGTGCAGTGACATATGTAAATATATATAATGGTGCAGACAGTACTATTACTACATTTTTCATTATTTAACAATTTCTTAGTGTCTCTTGATAATGTAGTGGTTACTCTGCTAGTTTCATATACTATTGTGAGTTTAATACTGGACTCATCACATATGGAGCTTTATGTTAATCCAAGTTAAACATAAGTACATATAGATTTGGTATCTTACTGAGGTAAGACCAATTTCCGAAAAAGTATCAAATTATATATTGTTTATAGTGAAGGGGATTAACAAATCATCCCCAATTTCTCATAAAAGTAACGAAAAATTATTTATAATGAAGGTGGATAGGTACAACTTTTTTGTGTACCTATATATATATATATATATGAGAGACTGTTGATTTGGATTTATAAGGATCTAACAACTTCATGTGACGTGTGTGTATATATATTTGCACAAATAAGCAAAGTATCAATAAGTGTTGTAGAGCAGCTGACACCCCTCTAGCGCCCTGAAGAATAGAATGGCCTATGGATTGATGTAGCTATAAAAATAAAGACTAATAGCAGGCTGGATTTGGAGTGTCATTGATGATTACTATCAGACTATCCTCTCTGCGAGCTAAAAACTTAACCTCTCCTCTCTTCTACTATTTGTTTTTCTGTCGTGTCGTATGGTGTTTGTCTTATTTGTATTCATATCCATTATCCGGATATTGTGCTGTAAATACTCAGTATACATCTTCTGGGTATTGTCCTGCAACTTTGGTGACACAACAATAAGTCTGATATATAGGAGAGCTTTTATTTGAAATTGCATACCATTCAGTCATATGATTAACATTTGACTGCTGAATTAATCCTTTTCCTTACAAATGATCATATGTTAAAAGATAAATATTTATTGTGCAAAATAAGTGTTTTTTTTTATCAATTGCCTGCAGATTTATTGATGTACAAAAATATACATTATATAAATAATATATTACATATCCACACAATTTCCTGAAATAAAACTTACTTCTACTGTACATCTTAGTTACCAAATATTGTATCACTCATAGATCGACATCCAGTTAGAGAAAAGAAAAAGCGCTTTAACATCTTTGACACCAGGTATCAATGTATGGGCATCTTCACAAATTTTCAAGAGTGTGTAATATGTTGAAAGTCTAATAATCAAAAGACAACAGATAGTATTTCTTTACTGACATGCTAAATTTGGGAGTTTGTTTTGTTGTATTATTATCGAGTTAATAGCAATCTTAAAATGCTTATATATTAGGTTATTACAAAAATAATGACCAATTTCAGAAACAATTTTATTCTTGATTAACTGTAGAAATGTTGAAATTAGTCAAAATATGAGCCTTGAGCATTTATGTACTTCTGTCATCGATCGATGAGATTATATTTATTCCTTGTTAATAAAAAGTTATTGGCTGTGATAAAACAAAATCTTAGAAAACTGATCCCATCTCTGGTTTGGACCTAAAAGTTTTACTATTTAAAATTGTAAGAAAAATGATAATCAGTGGTTGAAAGATCAGGAGAATATGGAGGATATGTTAAATTCTTGTATCCCAACTGAGTTTTTTGCAATGTACTTTTGCAACATGTGGCTGTGTATTATCGTGGAGTAGAATTGGACCACAACAATTCACCAATGCTGGTTTCATTTTTTGCATTAAAACCCTGGCTTCTAGAAAGCTGTAGTGAATAACACAACACAAATTGCAGACCACTAGACAGTCACCATAATATTTTGATGAAGCAACTTTAGCTTTGGGAAATGTTTGGTGGACTCATCACAATCAAGCGATTGACCTTATCATTTATGGTTATCATAATATGTAAATAAAATGTCTGAAATTCTTGGATGATGTTATTTATTAACATGCACACTATTGTACCTATTTTCGTTGTTATCACATTTTAACCAATGTGTAGCAGGGGCTTGATGATCTGAGTAACATTTATTTCAAACTAAACCTTTTATTTAATCTATGGGAATAGACTGTTTTCATTCCACTGATCATATCTAGGGATATCTTATCTATTTTTATAGTACTATACTCATTTACTGCTAGCTCTGTTTACACTGGAGTATAGACTACCTGGTCCAGGGATTGAAATTGCAATTAGTATATCACCAAATTTATGAATTAATGCTTTAATGTACACTAGGTTACTGAAATGTTTGTTATGATAGCAACACTTAAGATGTGCTCAATACTGTGTTTGTAAATAAAATTGTGTAAGAATTTGATTGGTTGTTACTTTTGTAATTTGCAGGAAAATATTAAAGTAGACTAATCAGATATAGAGGTCAAGTTCAAACCTGTTGCTACATGTAAATCATTTTTCAAAATAAGTTTTTTCTGAATTCAGTTTGGGATTACCTACAAATTAACTAGATCAATATACACCTGAGGAAGGTTGGAGGGTACGACGACCAAAAGGTTGTGATAAAACAACAACAACAAGAACAATAGTTCAAATATAAATAGTGTAAATAGTTTTTTTGCAATCTTGTAAATCCTTTCATGTATAATGCAAAATATGCTCATCTATTCATTCAAAATCTGTAAACATAAACATTTTTCCCTTACACTAGCAAGAAATAAGAAATTTTAAACAGCCAAATATTAGTGTAGATCAGTTAATTACCATATGTGATACACGCTTGGGTGATCAGATCTTGAAAGAGACATGACTGACTGGCCAGAAGATTTTTTTCTGCAGTAGGTTACCAACCAAAGCTATAGAATCCAATCTATCCTACTATTTAACTCATAGCTGAAGGGAGAAGTGGCATATTAATACCTTTCCCAAGAGTATTTGCATGATAACAAATGCAGAATTAGACTGGAATTTGAACTTGGCTCTTCAATTTTTCATTTCAAGATGATACTCATTGCACCACAACGCACATAGCAAAAATGCACACTATTCTCAAAAGTAAATTATACCAATAACTTTTACAATTCTACAAAAACTATTAAAATTTACCTAGGATTGATAGATAAATATTATACATATAATAGCCTGTTAGCAGCTGTTGCAATAACTCTTGAACATTACTATTTTTCCTGATGTTTTATGACCATACTGCAGACAAATCTTAAGTCAATAATAATAAAATTCTGATTAAATTCACCAGATTTTATTTTAATAAATTTAAATATGGTTATTTTCATTCACAGAAATGTTAATCCTATTATTTTGCACTAATTTCCTCAAATTTACCAACAGAGTTAAATATTTATGCAAATCAAGCTTTTTAAATTATTACTATATTTGTATTGTTTTTATGTAAAATGTAGAAGTTTTTGCATCTATGTGTATTAGCATAATTTGTTGTACCATTATATATATAATGATCTGATGGAATGTAAATCTTGATAAATGTTATACAGAAAATTAGATAACCATCTAATTTAAAAAGTATTTTCTTAAACACATTTTTTCTTTTTTTGTTTTGAGGGGGGGGGTATTCTTTACTTCCAGTGAAATGCTGGCTCTTGTAAACAGTACCCAAAGTTTCTTTAAAAGATAAATATTACATAAAAACAAACCTTCAAAATAATGTGAGGAGGAATTTAATTCTTCAGTTATATATATATATATATATATATATATATGAGGGAGTGCTCTAAAGTCCTCAGTGTGACCAAAAAGGCCTAAGAAAATACTGGTGCTTGGTCAATGGGTTAGACAGAACTGTTCAGTATCCATACATAAGGACAAATTCTTTAATTGTGTTGTAACTGGAAAAGGTATCATTCAGATAGAGTGTATCTGGATAATGCCTTTTCCAATTATAACAATTTTTTTCATAAAGGGTTACTCATGTAGCTAATGATTTTAAAATGAGTAATTTATTTGAGAATTTCAATAAAAAATGTATGTCTTTGATATATTAAGCTAATTATGTGTAATTAGCTTTATAAATAAGCACCTAACATTTATGTTGCATATGAAATATCTATTTATGTTAATACAATTTTGTATTACTTAAACAACACACTGAATGGGTACTTTAGCATGTATTTAAAAAAAAAAACCCTTATTGCACAGTAATTTTGAAAAATTAGACGACTCATGTAAATTACATTTTCGTTGAGTGCAGTTATATATTATGTGCAATGGCACCAATGCATGTCTGTCTTGCTTCTTTTTATGTCTGCCTTACATAAGAATTTCCCAAAATGGTACAATTTAGAAAGCATTAGATTTAACCAATATTTGCATGTGCTACAATTTCACGTTTTCTTTCTAATCATTGTTCGTCAGTGCACCATTTCGAGTCTCATTACATGTGTGTGAGGGAAGTGGGTAAGGTCGTTATCAGAGTGTACATGACAAGGACTCGCAACTAGGTGTTAGTTATGATGGACACACGTTGATGAATGCGTACGGACATAAGTGTAACTTGTAACGTGTGTGGTGCGTGTGTAAATGCGACTTAAGTTATAACGCTTTCATCTCCTTCCAGTGCTAGCACGTGACTATCCTTCTTAGTAGTATGAGTAAAAATGCATGTGCCGTTCCACCACCCATCCAACCGCTATCGCCTCTCCCCCTTTTAAAAATGATCTGTACATATTTGCGATTTAAAAGCTGAATCACAACAACATTAACAACATCTGAATTTTAAATTAAGTACGTGCTTGCAACAAAATAACAAATCGATTTATTTTCTGTGCTACAACTTACACCGCCATGGGGAAATAAATACATACGCGTACGTGGATTATATAGTGAGCAATTTTAGAGAAAATGACGTCTATGATAGGAATACACAAGGACAACTCGAAAAATGCAATTAACATAGTTTTTTTATTCGTCATAACATAACGCCCTACTAAAGGGTTTTCAATATTTACAGCTAGATCAGTTTTTTTTTTTTTTAGTTACGAAAAATAAAAAGACAATGGATTTGTTATCACGAGTTTACTTCTTTTTTTTTTTTTAAATAAGAAGGGACTAGGAACCGTTAAGATTTCTCATTAATTTCTTATTCGTTTTCCTCTAGTGCTTGTCCCAGTTAATTTACAAAACAGCAAAAAGGCATAAAGGGAGAGAGAGAGAGAAAAAAAACATATCTTATCGTTTGAATAAAAAAGGAAATTGCCAGAAATATCACATAAAAAAACCAAAAACAAAACAAAACAAATAAACTAATAACAGCGGCGACGAGGAACAAGAAGATAAATAGTGGCCATTTCATATTTTTTAACGATAGCCTAGTTTTAGTATTTAAGACGTTTGTTCGGAAACTGCATACAATCAAAATATAAATTATACAAACAGACAATTTAAAAAGAAAAAAAAGAGAAAAATACTAGTACTTCGAAATACACGAAAGAGAAAATTTGTATTAAACACGGGGCAGGTGGCTTGTTGAGTCTCGTGTTGGTCGTCCTAAAACGTTAATCAACAAAAACTGTCTTCTTCGGGAGATTTTCGAGGATATTTTCTATTATGAAAATCCGCCATATATGTTGTTTTTTTTTATCGTTAATGCTGACCTTATTTATGCAACACTAGTTACAAAGAAATATATATAAAATACACATCCACAATATGAAACAGGAAAATTGATTTAATTTTTTGTTTATGAACTAGCAAAAGGTGGCGCGTGTTAATATTCCACATTTGTAGCGTTAGTCACACCATTAGACTAAACATGTAAAGGTGAATAAATAAATATATAAACATAAATATGGAGATTGCAATTACTTTTCAATACAGAAACAGTACATTAAAAAAATGGTTAAGCTATTTATTACTAGAAATCAATAGGAATTATTCCTGAATTTAACAAATTCTCTATGCGATTTCCTTGCTAGTCACTGAGTACTGTGCAGATATGAAAATTAAAATATTTCTATCATGATGAAGTAAATAAAAGTTAAAACCTACAATTAATCTTATATAGAATCTTTTCTCCCCTAAAGAACTTCTTGTGTGTGCCTGTCTCCTTCTTTGGGTGTCTTAAGCTAGTTGGCTTTCTTATGTTTTCAATAATACAGTCGGGATGGAAACGAAATCATCTTATTTTTAATTTATGAAAAAGTTCTTAAGAAAATGATGAATGATTCTCCCATTTTATACGTAATTCTTTAAATTTAAAATAACAGCCAAGGAAATACAAAACGTGTTATTGTTATACTAACCAAAGCAGTAATTATATCAAATTAATTAGATTCAACAAAAATTAGTCTTCCAAGCGAGTGTGCACTTAACAAAATTAGTTCTTTTATCAAGACTAACGTCTTGATAAATAAGTAAAAATGCGGTCATGGTGAATACGAAGTAGTAAGTCACATGTAATATTGAAGAGAAGAGGTTTTTTTTTTTTTCGAACACGACACATATGGAAACTTAAGAAAGCACCACAACAGTAACACAGGCTCTTCTTAACCAAATTATTAAATTCCTTTTTCTACAACTTGCACAATTTTCTCGAACAGAAAAAGTGTACAGTATTTTAATTTTTAGATTTAGAATCGATTTCGGGGAAATATACACAACAAGTAAAACAGCGATTGAAAAACCATTTTTTACATATTTATTGGGATACTAAAAACACGTTAATGAATCTGAGTCTTTAAAAAAGGATTCTTCTATGGATCATTTTACAGTTGAGTAAAAAAAATAGAGTATTTTCTTTTGAATATCGGAAGCTTAAGTAATAAAAAAAAAATAATGCAAAATAATTTATTATTTTGTATGCAATAAACTTTATTTGTTACTGGTATATTCAATTTTGCTGCCCACGTATCACAAAAAGCTAAAACCTCGTGTGAGTGAGAGAGAAAAAAAAAATAAATAAATGCTGGTGAGATACGAACACCCACGAGTGTACGGAGAGAAACATTAAAACGGAGTAGGGGCAGGATGTATGGACAGACTCAGAAATAGGGACAAATAAGTGGACAATAGAAGAAAACTAGAAAAGAAGCACCAAAGTTGAACAAAAGGTTTTGTGTGTGTGTGTGTGTGTGTGTGTGTATATTGGTGATACTATTTTTTTTTAAAAATTCAGATAAAGAAATAAACTAAAATGAAATGAGAAACATTTGTTGAGTACAAAAAAAAGTTTGATCAATCAATAAATCAATCGATTAAAATCGGTATCAATAAATGATAATCTGAAAAATAAGTCGATATAAAACGAAAACATGTTGAAGATAACCTAGATATTGCATTACATTGCAACAAAAATTAAATAAAACAAATATGTTTTATAATCTTCCTCAATGAAACAAGGGATCAATAAGCCTATCACTGATCAGTGTTACTGAAGAAGGAAGAATAACCACGATTGATCGAACTTTAAGAACATCAAACAAAATCATTTGATTTTGAGAGACTGGGCAAGTTTTAATCAAAGAAGCAATATTACATCAGAATCATACTCTGCTGAAGATGTTGAAATATGCATTTTGAAAGCCTACATTTTTAATTTGCGTTGACGGGTTGAAACAAAAAAAAAAAAAACATTTACGTGGTAAATAATTTTTTGCATCAGTAAAAATGACCAATCATGTAAAAATGTGTTCTAATTTAGAAATCTTAGAGTTTTTTTAAAGCTTAAAAAAATGTATCATTTTAACAGTTTCTAAAAATTAAATAACACGATTTAAAATAAGTGCTAAAACTATTTCAAGAATGTGTAGAGAATGAAAAATTTAAAGGTGATGTCATATTGCACCCTAAAGTTAAGAATAACTGTTTATTTCACAAACGGGAATCCAATTACTCTTTTTTTTTTAAACCATAACGAGCACTTAGTTTATAAGGATGATAATCTTTTTTTTTTCTTAAATAGTTACTTGCTGCAAAGTAAGCACTTCTAGTATCAAGAACTTATAAAAGTTTTCAATGCCATTTTTTACTAAGTGGTAGAACCTTTACAAGAGACTATACCACATAAGCCAGAAAGAAATTTTAGAGACTAAGTAACGTGACGTGACCATGAAGCGGCCATTTTGAATGTTTATTTTTGAGAAAGTTACCTCGTACATGTTATGTGACAACTGGGAACTCATGAGGGTAATATGTCAATAAATATCAACTTCAGTAACTTGCAACTGAAAATTTTCAACACGCAGAAAGAAAAAAAAATCGCAAAAATGTAAATACGTAATTTAACTCCAGAAATGCATGCACTTTTCACTTGCCCCTTTTTATTTAATCCATTAATTTTTAAAAGGATTAAAAGAAAACGTGTATTAACGTGTAGGGCGCAAACTAAACTTAAATTGTTTTTTTTTTTTTGCTTTGATAAAATTCGAAGTTGCTTTAAAAAAAAAAAAAAAGTATTGGGACGTTGAATATTTATTTACATTTTTTGACTTTATAGTATTTTTAGGGGTTTATTAAAGTCTTTAATAAACTCTTAAAAGTTCCAAAATCCAAATTATTTTAAAAAAAAAGTTACAGAATTAAAGTATTTTTTTTTTAGTTTTAAACTTTTTCAATAAAAATAATTTTTAAAAAATACGTTTTTAATTTTATTACATGATAAAAAGACGAATTTCTTATTGTGAATTTATGCAATTATGTGCAAGTTAGCAAGTACATTACACATGTAATTCTGAGATGTATACATCTGCAGAAAGGAAAGAAATATGATATAATAAAAAAAAAAGAGGTTAAAACCAACAGAGTTAAGTAAACGATAAGGTGTATAGTGTTAGTGTTGTATATCAGTCACAAATAGAGGGTTCATTTTCACAATCGGAAGACGAAAGTAGGTAGATTGTGTACTTTTCTACCTTTCATAACAAACTCTTAGCCCTTAGGACAAACGTTCGTCTAAAAAACTCACAAACAATCGTCATAATGGTAGAGATGTAAGGTAGATAAAAAATAACGCAAAAATAGACTGGTCATAAGATGGATACTATTTTGATTTTGAATAGACATACACGATGATTATAAGTGGACAATTTTTTAAAATATACTGATATGGAAAACGAACAATTCTACTCAACCTTATGATCTCAGAATATCCTAAGAATAGATTAAAAAAAAAAAAAAAAAAAAAAAAAAAAAACCTTTCCGTAGACTAGAGTTAAAGAGATTAACAAGTACCGACCTATTTTGTAACGAATTTAATTTATTCCATCATTTTTGTGTTGAACATAGCATATTTTTGTTACAACACAAAAAATATTACTCAACAAATTTAAAAAAAGTAGATAAATTAATTAAAATTAAATATTTTTTAAGTCTTAAAACAATGTCATATTTCGTTTTTTAAGCGTTTAATTATCAAACTAAAAAACAAATTTCTCAAAAATAGACTTAAGATATAAACAATCATTTATTTTAAGTATAAAAAAAGATTTTACAAGAATGAAATGCTGAAAAAAAAAAGAAGATAACGTCGAGTAATCAAAAAATGGGGGAACAGTTTATGCTATGATACATAAAGAAACTGATCCCCATTTTTCTTTCTGGTTTCTGTATCACAAACAAACCATCGTCACTATATTTTCAGCACATACAGTATGTTGGCTAAGATAAATAAAATAAGCAGAAATACAACCAGGTACGCATTTTCAGTTCATATTTGGCCCAAATCCCAAATACAAGTGATTACACAAATAATTTTTGCCAATTTTTGGGGGTAATCACTTCACTTGTGGGTTCGGGTAAAAAAAACTGAAGAAAGAAAAATATTATGACAGCGAAAGGAGAACACACACATTATATATATATATATATATATATATATATATATATATATATATATAGTGTGTGTGTGTAAGAGAGAGAGAGAGGGAGGGAAAAATAGAGGTGGAAAGGTAGTTAAGAAGAGAAGAGAAGAGGAGGAAAAGAAAATAAAGATCCGGTCAGGATGACCGAAAACATACCTCCATTTTTTGGCAGGGTTTGATTGTCCAGGTTAGCACAAGTGCAGAAAACGATGAAAAATTGAACGAAGACGACGATATAACAAAATAAACGTCTCTTGTATAGAATCATCGTCAGTCGTTCTCCCCCCTTAAAAGTAGGTATTAAAAAAAAAAAATAATTATACATACAGCCCAACAATTTTTTTTTTTACAATAATGTCGTTGTCGTCGCCGTCTCCGTCCTCCTAACACTACAACTACAACAAGTATTGTTATTATTGTTGTTGTTACTACTGATATTATTGTTGTCACTATTGTTAAAATTATTATTTTTGCAGTTATTACTATTGTTATTACTCTGGTCGTAATTATTGTAGTTATTATCTATAATAGCATTATTATTGTTGTTCTTGTCGCGATTATTGCTGGTCTTTTTCTTAGTCCTTCTGTCGGTCGATATCCTGGTCATCTTCATGGTGATGATTTGTCGATATATGTAAGTCCCTTTTCTTGTTTGGTACATGTATATATTACAACCACAGCACTGATTGTTGTTGTCTACTAGCACCAGTAAGTAGTAAAACCACCAGTACCAGTAAGTGTCGTTTCTCAGCCATTACGGGCGAGAAGTCATGAATGGACGACGTTGCTTTTTACCCCGAAAAAGTAAGGAGCTAGAGTAATAATAAAAAAGGAGGGAGGAAGAGGAAAGGGTAAAAGTAAGAGTATGGAATTTGATTGTAGTAGGAGGTATTCTGACAGGGGCAGAGAACCACTGTATGTTTGGAAGAGTAGGCAACAGACACAAGAAAACTAGCGCTAAAAGTGGCAGTATTTATCTCGTCTCCCTCCTCCTCATACGACTTATTGTGCGTGTAAAAATGCTATATTTACTAAACTTGGTTAACCTAATCTGGCACAAGGCCAGCTTATTATGCGTACGTGTGTCTGGGAGAGAGATAGAAAGTTAAATAGGTAAGGTGTGAGACGAGTAAAAAGAGAGAGAATTTAAAAAAGAAGTGTAAGAAAGACAAGCAGAAAGAAGTGAAAACAAAATAAGAGAGAAAATATCGGAATAAACAAAAATAAATATGAGAATAGAGAGATTGAAACGGATTAGAAGAGAGAGAAAACAAAGAAAGAGTTAATAAAACAGGATTAGAAAACAAAGAAAAAATAAATGTAGGGAGGAGGTAAAAAAAGATCGCAAGATTACAAAAAAAAAAAAGAATATAAGTTTTTTAGTAAACAGTAATTTTTGAAAGAAAGAAAGCAACAAGAGAGAAAAGTAAAAAAAAAAAGTATATATTTGAGAAAGAATGGAAGTCGTTAGGTGCTGAAAAGAAAAAGAAAACTATGAAAAATGAGGAAGTGGTAAGAAAATAAAAAGGAAAATGGGAAAAAGTCAAACATTTGGATATAAAAAGAGTACAAAATAGAGAAAGAAGAAAAAAAGAAGCTACAAAGAAAGAACATCAAACCAAAATACTTGAAAAAGAAAAGAAAGGTTAAAAATGAATTGATAAGAGAAGCTGAGGAAAACAGATGAGGTTGAGAGAACAATTGGAAAAAAAATAAAAATAAACAAGAGCCAATTTAAGTAGACGGAGTGCGTAGCGTAGTTGAGGCAGGGATCCATTGTAGTTTGTAATATCAAGACGACGTGATGGTGGGAGGTTAGGAGTGAGAGTGGAAGTAGGGATTTTAATGAAAGAAGTAGAAGTGATGATGGCGTTGAAGAGAAAGAAAGGTGGGTGCCCTGAAGTTAAAGGCTAACAAAACAAGATGTGACGCTGCAAAAAGGATGGAGGGAAGAAAGGAAAAGAGCGAGGAACGATCTCCTTAGCTTCAATGCGAAGCAGCAGGCGCGTGAAGTTCAAGTATATGCGAAAACGTGACGGTGTAAAAGAGCCTCGGGATTTAGAGCTAGCGTTGATGGGGCAGGGGCCCTGAGCACAGAGTGACTTCGGAGATGGGCACATGAATACAAATATTGCACACATACGAAGAAGATAATGTAAACACATGTTATGTTCTGATGCACATGCCATGCAGAAAAAACAAAAACGGGGGGCGATCGAGTCTCTGCCCATAATGCGATTGTAGTTTGCGTGTTATTTAGTTAAAGAAAAGAACAAGCTGATATTGTCAATTTTACTACACGCGCTTTCTTACTCTCAAAAAAGTGGCCTTCAACCAGATTTGTATGTAAAAAAAAGCAACAATGTAACAAAACGCAAGATTAGAGTACAAAACTGTAAAGCAAGAAGGCATCGACCGAAAAAAAAGTGTGTAGAAAGAAAAATGCGCAACATGAGGGAGAAGAAATGTTACAAAAAAGACATAGAGTGTGTGCGTGAGAAAGAGAAGATGAAAAATAAATAAATAAAAAAAAGGAGGGTGAAGGAATTGAGAGACACAGAAATAAACATGAAGCTAACCGAGACTTGAGGCAGGGAACAACACAGACGCAGCGAAACGTGCGTGCGTTCTCTCACAGACACATACATACTAAAACTGAAAATATTTAAGCGCACATGTAAGTGCATTGCACATACACAAATCATAAAATGCACGAACACATAAACAAGTACACGCTTTGCAGTATTCAGTGATTTTGAATAAAGAAAGAAAAATAGAGAAGACAGAGAATAACGAGAAAGAAAAAAAATAGAGAGAAAGGGAACAGAAAGTTATTAAAAAAAAAGACACAAATGACGGGGTAGTTCTTTTCTTTAGAGGTAAAGAGGCTGTGGCACGTCTCTTTGCTGTAATTAAGCCAAACTTAATGTTTCCGCTTATATTGCATGCACACGTGTGTGTGTGTGTGTGTTTGTGTGTGTGTGCGTGTGTGTGTGTGTGTGAGAGAGAGAGAGAGAGAGAGCGAGAGAGATTGTGTGCGATTGTACTTAATGTAAATGGGTAATCATTCATTCTTTATTTATTTTTAAAAAATACGCATCATATTCTGAAAAAAGATCATTTTATTTTTCAAAACTTAAAAAAAAAAACGAGAATCCGGCCTTTTTTTAAGAATTCACAAAATAAAAAAGCTAATAAAAATAAAATTTCATAATAATCGCAAAAAATGCGGAAAAATGCAGACAATAACAATTACATTGTTGACATTCCTCTGTTAGACACATTAGAAGGCAGGTTTGGTCAAAACACCTAGTCGTAAAAAAAAAACGATTCAGTCAGTCAGAAAAACAGAAAAAGAGAAACTTGTAATGTACATGTGTGCATTGATGGTCCCTTACGGAATGTCACTGACGTGAGAAATTTATACGCAAACGTCACGTACGAAGCCATTTCAGAAGAGGATAAACTCCGACGTGTCTCCCACACGTTTGATGTTCATTTTTTTTTTCTTTTTTACCAGTTTGCCTTTTCATTTTTTATCATTTCTTTTTCTTTTTTCTTTTTTTTTCTCCTTTCACATTTTTGTTTTACTTGGAGTAGTAGAAAGTTTGCTTTATTTTACAAAAGAAAAAGTGATTCACACCACAGTGACTTTTTCTCTTCTTACACGAAAATATTTTTCAGAAGATATTGTTTTGTTTTATTTAATTATAAAAGAAAAACTGGACCCACACTGAAAACACTTCTGTCAATAAACTATTTCAGAATTTATTTTGATTAATACAAAAAAAAAAAGAAAAATGGACTCACTTTTTACAATTTGCAATTGTCTGTCTTCTTTTTACGCACGAAACTATTTCAGAAGATATTTTTTGTTTCATTACTGAAGAAAAAAATACACTTCATACGCGAAATTATTACAAAAGATATTATGTTTTATTAGGAAATGAAAACAGAGTCCCATATCGCATACTCTCCCATTTTCTTTCTCTCAGACATTTTAGAGAAGTTCTGAGTTTTGTTTTAGTAAAACAAAAATAAAATGAACCAACTATGCCTTCGCACAGGAAACAATTTCTAAATATCTTGTTTGGTTTAATATTTTTTTAATGTCGTGTCTCTAATTAGATGTAGACGCTCATGACTCTCCACAACTTCCTTAGTATCTGTGTATTTCCATGACTGGAAAATAATGTGTAAAGTTTTCCTGTTGTTTTCACAGTTTTGAATTTTTAGAGTAAGTAGTACTTCCCTATGTCACCCAAGCTAAAGAGCACAGTCTACTCTACTATTTTAGCCGCTAGCCCATAGCTAGGAGGAAAATGGATTCATACCATTCGTACTAAAAGCATTGGTGCAAAAAATGAATGAAACAAACATGTTCAAAATTTGAACTCGACTCATTGATTTCAAATTCCGCGCTGATAACCGTTACAATAACCGCACATAAGTGGACACATCCGTTGTTGAATTGAAATGAAAAAAAAAAAAAATGGACCTACATTGAACACGTGTCTGTATTTACGCACGAAGCCATCGCAGAAGTTTTTGTTTTTGTTTGATAAATAAAAAAAACTAGATTGACCACGTGACATGTCTTCAAAACACGAAACCACCTCAGAAGATTTGCTTTTTTGTTTAATTACTAAAAAATTGGACATTCTTTAAACTGCACGCACGAATCGATTTTAGATTTAATTTTGTTTTTGTTTAGTTTAGTTTGGTTTTCTTTTGTTACAATAAGAGAAAAGGGATCCGCACTACATTTTTGCTTGTCTCCATCCAAGAAAGACATTTCAAAAGTGTTTGTTATTTACAAAAGAAAAAAAAAAGAAAAGAAACAAACGTTTAATACACAAGTCTTCTTTTCACGCATGAAGCCATTTCAAAGCTTTTTTAAAATTTCTTTTTTATTTTATTTTATTTAATTTAATTTTATTTTTACAAACGGACCCACAGTGTACTTACTGCCTTCTTGGAAAAAAATTATGAATAATAATAATAATAATAATAATAATAATAATAATAATAATAATATAAACTGTCAAAATATAAAGACCTGGAAATTGAAATAGAAAAAATGTGGAAATTGAAAACAAGAGTTGTGCCAGTGATAGTAGGTGCACTTGGAATGATAAAAAATGGAACAAAAGAACACATTGAAAGAATCCCTGGAAACCCCAGCTTAAGAGATATACAAAAAATTGTCTTATTAAGTACAGCCCACACACTAAGGAAAACTTTATCTATGTAATGCTAGGGGATGATAGGGAAGATAGAAAAACATGAAATGGAGTCATAACAACACGCCACGACCTGCCTTAGGTCTCCCCGCAGACTTGGTTGGTAGTGAGACCAAAGCAGAAATCGAAATATGATGAAAAAATGACATAATAATAATAATAATAATAATAATAATAATAATAATAATAATAATAATTATTATTATTATTATTATTATTATTATTATTATTATTATTATTATTTTAAAAAATCGGATATGCAGATGGTATAATGGATTCTAATTGAGTTCATTACATTCACTTACACGCAAATATCCCTGTGGAAGGTGTGAATCCATGTATTTTCCCTCCAGCTATGGGTTAAATAGTAAGGCCTGTATCTGAAAATCATCATTATCTCTAAAAAAAAATGTTAATGGAATATTCATAAGAAAAAAAAAGAAAGAAAAAAAGAATGATTTCTACAACTGAGGGTGATTCAACAATGTGGACGTAACGAAGTGTGTAGGTGGTGGCACAAAAGAATGGAGCGCATCTGAATGTTTTGCCATGGAAGTGCATGGCTTGTGACGTTTTAGCTGTAGGAAAAGATCTGTAGTATAAGTCATCAATCACAAGCCCGAACACTGTCAAAGCTGGAAAGAGAGGATTGGGAAACTCCAGCACAAAAATGGCTAAATGTTCCATTTTTGGTTTAATCTGACTCCTCTGCAGTTAAAGTATGGCTGGCAGAAAGTGTCGGGTGCTTTCAGGAGCGGCACAAAGAACCGAGCAGAGTAAAAAATTCCTCCGCAAAACTAGAATTGTTCATCATTATGTCTTCCATGCTCAATAATCTTTTGATTCTTGGTGGCTTTATCAGTCAGTTAAGTGCCATACGTGAAACACGCTTGAGTGATCATGTCTCTTTCGAGACATGACTGACTGGGTAGAAGATTATCCCGCAATAGGTTGCCATTGCTTTCTGTGGTAGGGTGGTTGTCGACCAAGGCTACAGAACCCAATCTGTCCTGTTATTTAACCCATAACTGGAGAAAGAAGAGATGGATTCATACCTTTCCCAAGGGTATTTGCGCATAAGTGAATGCAATGAATTCAACTGGAATTTGAACTCGGCTCTCCGATTTCTCGTTCTGAGCCGATATCCACCGCACCACAACTCTTTATCGCTTTGCCTAAAGTGAAATGATTAAAAAAATAAAATGAAAGCAAATAATACATTATTTTCACACACACACACACACACACACACACACACACACACACACACACACACACACACACACACAAGACATGAAAGAAATATTAAAGGTTACTTCTGAAATGGCCTCAATCATGAATTCAGAACAAATGCAGAATATGGGTCCCTTTCGAATCAAAATAAAACTGAAATCACTTTTTTGTATGTTTGGACTTTGCTTGTGTACGTTATCGCGTGTGAATACTGAGAAGCGGTTTATTTTATCATGTTATGGCAAAATTAAAAAGAAAACTTCTGAAATAAATTTGTGCGTGAAGAAGACTATGCAATATGCATTGTCAACCTCTTTTATCATAAAACGAAGCAGAACATTTTTAAAAATATGAAACAGCTTCCTGAGTGAAAACTGGACACGAGTAAAGTGTCGACTTTTTTCTTTTATAATAAAACAAAAACAAAGCAAAAAACGTGAAACAAAAACTTCTGAAATGATTTTTTGTGTCTCTTTCGTTTGTAAAAAAAAAAAAAAAAAAAAAAATCTGAAATGGCCACGTGTGTGTTAAGATAGTAAAGTGTACAGTGTGGGTCTCTTTTTTTCGTTTATAATTAAACAAAACAACAAATCATTTCTGAAAGGACTTTTTGTGTGTGAAAATAACGCATGCGTAAAAGTATTTGTCTCCTGGTTTGTTACTAAACAAATAAATATAACTTCTACAATAACTTTTTGCGAGAAAACAAAGCGTGTGTACAGTTTAACCTCCTTTCTTCTTTTGTAATAAGCCAAAATTAAACTAACAGACAAACTAAATTACTTCAGCAAAAGAGTGAAGCGAATACGGAAATAAACACCAAGACAGTCAAACATCAAATGAGAGAGGGGGGAGAGGGGTTTCTGAGCCAAAGAATTACGCGTTGTTCAGGTAAAAAGATTAATGCTTCATAAAAAATATTTTGAACCAATGTGTCGCGTTCCCGTCAACAATAAAAAAACATGCTTCGTGATCCTTCTGAAGGGCATTTAAGGAAAGTTTCCAGACAGACAAATCAGTAAGGAGAGACAGACGGTAACAGGTCACGACGCTCGACTTAAACGAAATTCCTTTACATTTTCACCTGTCTTCCTCACCAAGCTATAGGACACCTACTCACTTTCTCCGGACTCTTCTTTCTCACACATACACGCGAAAATAAAATCACATTTCATTTAATCTTGGAAAATAACAAAGGAAAGGGTTGTATCCTGAGAAATATAAGAACTTTAACACTCACACACGCTAAGAAACAATTAGTTGCAAAAAATTACGAAAAAAATAAAATATTGAATATTTAAACACCTTTTTCGCTTTTTTCGTTGTGGGCTGATTCAAATTCCCAACAACAGCTTCGTGCGTGAAAAAAGCAAGTGCATAGAAATAATTAAATTATCAACATGTTATAAACAAGCGTATAGTTGCAAGAAGAATTATGACAAAAGCAGATGTAAATTTATCTCGTTTATTGGATAAATACAGACGAGTGGTTTACGAATTTGGTTGTTCTTAATTCTTAGCCGGTTGGCGTCAGTTGTTGGTATGAATTTGTTTTAGGCTAGCCGTCTGTAATTGTATGTTCACGAGGATATGTGTGGTTTCCCAAAACGGTTGTCCTTAAAAAGAAGAGGGACGGGAGGTTGAGAGAAGAGGAAAAGGGACAAATATATGTCACTCGGAGAGTGAGTTGGGTAGTCGTTAGCTCTGTGATATTTTCTCTTTCCTTCCCTAGTAGTAATCGTGATGTTGACGAGTTGCTCTTTCTTTCTTCCTTGTCGGCAATGTGTGAGGAAGAGGGATAAGGACTTGACGTGACGGTGGGTGAGAAGGTAAGACAGGGGTGTTGCTTATCAGCTAGCTGCGTAGCAGCCTACAAGCCCTTCTGACAAATTCAACTTTCTTGGCGGTTTATATAGCGAAACCAAACTTTGCGTAGGTTTGTTAGATTTCTCAGGTTTTGTTTCCGGCTATGCCTCCAGGGTTCTCATTCGCTGATTGATATTTTCATATGTATATGTGAGGAAAGAAGAACTTTGTCGTGTTAGCTAACGATTCGGGTGTGCGGACGTAGGTAAGAGCATAACACGCCCATTTACTGACCAATCAAACTACAGTATTTAGTAAGTGGAACTCGAAGCCTGTTTTAATGGGTTTCTGAGACAGAATGTAAGAGTTCAACTCGAAGTCAGAATTTTATGTGCATTACATAGATTTGAGTGTTTTCAGTAAGTGACTGTAAATCAGGGAAGATATGATATTCAGTTTTATAACAAACATAAAAAGTTATCTCTTGCATAAATCATTGGGGTATTTTTTAACATGGTATTGGATAACAAAATTCAATAAAAAGAAACTTTAATAAACCCAAAGATCAAAGTTGTATCTCTATAGCAAACTAAAATTTAATCTTCTTTCAAGAAAAAGAACACTTATTTCAATCATTTTAATTGGATCAGAAGGAAGACCTTTCTTTTTTCTTTTTTTTTTTAATCATATCACCCCGAGCAAGGCGGTAACGCCACTGATGTGCAGAGGGCTACATAAGAGTGAAGAGATTGGGAAAGAGAAAACCGGAAACCGCATCCTAAACAGGAAACAAAGGATGAGCCTTTTCACCTGTTCAATAGACGTTGGTGGAGTGTGAACTGGGCGATAGTTTAGTCTATCTACTCTAATTGAAAAAAAAAAACAACAAAGTATATCAGCTAAGAAAGTGTATTTCTTACTTCGTAATGACATTATCAAATCTATTATGTTGTTCATCAAATTGAAATTATGATAAACGTCTTCGTTTAACGAACGTGCACCGCCAGTTTTAAGTGAACTATTAAATATTGTTCTAATTTTAGTGGTGGCCTGTTCATCACTTTTAATTAAAGGCTTGTGAAGTATCCAAATATATTTCCCATAATCTTTAAGGAAAACAAATATATGTTCCACGATATCCTCTTTTTCCTGCTCTTGAAAAACAGTGTAATAATCGTGAAGTTAGTCTTTCTTTTCAAAACTTTTGACTGCTTTATCTAAAACCTTCAAAGCAAAAGCTTAATTAAGAGGAACTAATTTTAATTTATCCTTATTCCACGGAAGTTCTCTATAGTAAGTATAATTTTTTAAGCTAATAGTTTTTAATTGTTCCATTTGTTCTTCATCAAAATCACATAAGGCATCTTCGTCTTCTAATCCTAAACACTTTGGATTAAACATTTTATCCAGCTTTATTTTGACTAAAGTGTCTTCAAACCTGTTACAAATAGAGTCTTAATATTCACTTTTGGGGAAAAAACAAAATTCACATAAGTGATTGGACACGAAAAATACCACAATATAATCTAAATTTATTTATAAATGGAACTGTGTGTGTGTGTGTGTGTGTGTGTGTGTGTGTGTGTGTGTGTGTGTGTGTGTGTGTGCGCACGTGCGTGACCGTTACCTATAGACTCGGAAACGGCTGAACCGATTTTCTTGAAAAGTTACACAGTTGTACTATAAGCGTCTGCGAGTGTTCTTAGCTAGGTTTTGTGTCGAGGTACCCCCGATAAATATCGAAAATCGATAATCGAAAAAATCGGGTTATAGAAGGAGTGATCCGATTTTAATCAAATTTGATACACTCATAGACAAAGACATAAGAAACGATATTCAGAAGTTTCAAGGTTGCAATTCTTACAATAGTGCAGAAAATCGACAATATATATATATATAAGGCAAGATGTTTGTGTGTGTGTTTGTTTATCTGCCTGTATGTCTGTATTTTTCAGCTCTTTTATTTTAGTTTTTGCTTTGGGTTTGGCTCTAAGTAGGTATAATTGTAGTTCTTAGTCTCAGCCATGATACCATTTACTCAGAGGACTTATTTAGCTTTCAAAATTCAGTTTACGACGAAAAAAACTTATTTGATATCGATACCAGGAATTGAAAATTTGACTTACATCCATTCATTTTTCTTTCAGTCTACGGTTTCGCTTTAACTGGAAACAACTATTGCTTTTTAGTCTTTCGTGCCAACGTCCAAAGAGTCTGAGCTACAAGACCATGAATTATTTTTAAATCTTTCATTACATCCGAGCAACGCCGGGCTATACTGCTAGTGATATAATAGTTATCATAGTAATTCTTTTTTGCTTCCATCTCAAGGTTTTTCTCTGGAAGCATGAAATTAGACATATTACCGAAAGGAGTTATGCCAGTGGGAATTTCCCATACCGATCTCTTCATGTATTTTACTAATTGCATCGGCCTGAGTTTCTGAATAATATCTACCTGTAACAATTCCTCGACAATAGTATCATTATTGTCTATGTTACAAAAGTTACCAGCAAGTTTGTAGTTCAGACCCTTTAAATTGTTTATCACCCTTCTTAGACTGTCAAAATTAAAATTTATATCAAATTCATTATCGATTAAAATATCTAATGTTTTATAATAATTATTAAATGTTATATTATAAGATTTGTACGTTGATAGAGGAAAGCAGCGTGTAACGTACTGGACTAGCCTGAGCAGGTGGATGGCAGAACGGGAGTTGTGTGGTGTAACAGGAGAAAGCACGTTAAGAGCCACCAGAGATAGGGAGACGTGGAAGGCCATGATCGTTTATGTCATGAAAGGACAAGGCACATAGAAGAAGAAGAAGAAGAAGAAGAAGAAGAAGAAGAAGAAGAAGAAGAAGAAGAAGAAGACGTTGCAAAAACTTCCTACTGTAACCTAGAAATATCTTTACATCGTATTTTACAGGGGAAATGTCTGTTTCATAATTTAATTTTTTAAAGATTTGTAGCCATAGGGAGATGGTTAATGTTTATCAAATCGGCCTTGTGTCAAACCTAACCGAACTCCCTACAACTTAAGATTTATTCGTAATCATCAAAAGGTTGTCAGCAGGTTGGAATGTGTGGAAGAATGAAAGTATACATTTTATATGTTTGAACAGAAATTTATTGATAGAAAAGAATAATAAGAATTGGTAGAAGTTAATGTTCAATTAGAAACATTATTAAGAAGTTAAGGGTATAGTTCATAGTAGTTCTTGCATGTATGTTTGTATGTCTTTTTGAAGTGTTCACTCAGTCTTAAAGTGTTCCGTGCGGTTATCAAGTAGACGAGTGAACAATGAAGAAGAAGGAAGTGAGCGATGAACGATGAGGAAGAAGGAGGTGAGAGAGAAAGAGAGAGGCAATAATAATACGATCGCTTGACGTTTGTCAAGGGTACGTGTTAACTACGCTCATCTCATTTCTTTCCGATGAGGGTCAAACTTAGTTCATCTTTTATTTCGCTTGAGAATTCACTCCCGGGTGTGATTTTAGCATTTCCATTGGACGACAAACATTTCGCATCGAGATGTGAAATTTTGAAAATTTTGTATGTGTTAAGCAAAGTTTGTAAATTCCAGAAAATTTGTTTATTTCTAACAATGAGTCAGATTTGAATTTTTAAATGTAGATCTTGTTTTGTTCACTACAGATTAAATTTGAAAAATATGATCTGTGACTTCCAGTGTCATGCAGATAATTAAAGGAAAACATTTTGTCTTCTTTGGCGACAGATACGTTTACAATAGGGAGTAGAATATTCTCTTTTCCAGTCTCAGGCTTAATGCATACATTCCCATGTTTGGGACACAAAGCTTGCACATGGGCTTTAGAAGAACAGATTTTACAAGAATATTGTAGATTATTTTTATTAGCCACCCATTGAAGAGACTTATGATTAAAGCTAGTACACAAATTACCTAAATTTAATTCTTTACACTTCTCAAACTTAGCACTTAAAAAAGAGTAATTTTTACAATAACTGGCATAGTGCTCACCTGTTCTGCCAAAAATACACTTTCGATAATATTTTTAGTGGTAAAAATTTCGAGCGTAGAGTAGTTAGATGTTTTTGGTGAGATATTAGACCCTTTTGTTTTCCCTGTATTACTACTGCTTCTGCTATTGTTTTTTTTTTTTTTGTTTTTTGTTTTTTTAGTAGTAATGTTTTTATCGCCTCACTAGATTTATCGAAAATTTCCCGTACTGAGGGATAATTTGTACAGTTTACATGAATGATTTCTTTTTTTAATTACCTGGCAATTTAGTAAATATAATAAAACTTAAATGTCGTTTCCCAAGTAAACCTTCCTCTAAAAAAAATCATGGTTAAAGGCATTCTTTAATTCAAATACATCTGCCTTTGTCTTTGGTGAGGTTGTAGTGAACAAATACAAATTCTAGATTTTAAAATTCAAATGCTAAGCACTGACTCATTGATTTTGTTAGAAATAAACGAATTTACTAAACCTTTGCTTAGCACACACAAAACTCGCGAAATTTCACACCTCGATGCGAAATGTTTTCAGCCAATAGAAAACTAGGAAATATCTAAGGCCAAAATAGAAAGGCCAGAATCACATCCGGGAGTGAATTCCCAAATGATCTGTTCGGAGCCCCACAAACGAAATAAAAGACAGAGCAAGCTCGAACGTCGCCAGAGAGAAAAGGGACGAGCGTAATTAACACGTCCCTTGACAAACGTCAAGCGATCGCTATTATTGTTTCTATCTTTCTCTCTCACTTCTCAACTATCATCTCCTTCCTTTTCAGCATTCACCCTGAGCGATAACTTCAAAGACAATCCTACCTAACAATAAACGCTCATACATACATGCACACATACGTTCCTGCCTGCGTACACATAAACTCACTCTTACAAGGACTACTACGAACTTTTGATACCCTTAACTTCTTAATACTGTTTCTCATTTAACATTAACTTCTACCAATTCATGTTATTCTATTCTATTAATAAATTTCTATTTAAGCATACAACTGGTATACGTTTATTCATCCACAAATCCACACCATCTGATAATCCTCTGATGAAGGCGAATAATCCTAAGTTGTAAGGAGTTCGGTTATGTATGACACATGACTAATTTAATAAAAATAAACTATCTCCCTACTTCTACACTGGTGAACCCCGACGTCGAAAAAGAACACGCAATTGAAGAATCACTACTACAATGTAATGTTTGCAAGATACTAAATCGGCATTCTACGCAGGGATTCGCTCACTGATCTGCTTGAATATTTCATTAATAATGAATTGTCTGTGTAAAAATTCTTGATGTAGAAAAATCAATGTTACATCATAATTCTCTTCATTAATTGTAAGACGCTAAATTATTTGTGCGGCGTGTCTCGTTAAATATGTTTTTAATAGTTATAATTTTATGCGATTCGAGTTTGTTTTAATTACATAGTTCTCGAGTTGGGCTATTAAATTTTTAAATGCGAAATTATCCTTTTTGCAGTCTTTTACACTGCAAAAAAAAGGAACATTTTTAGGCCCATTGCACCAGAAAAGGTTACAGAACTGAACTGTTTGTTGGTCCTCAACTTCATCGTCTACATCTGATTGAGGTCCATGAATACCCCACTCCACTTCAGAAAATCCTCCCTGTATCGACATTTATTTACTTTTTTATCGTTATACAGGCTTTCTATTTGATTGTTTATCTTTTCTATGTTATCAAAATATTTATTTTTAAGCAAAAAAATAATCTTTACTTTACTAGGACTCTGCTCGATCTTAAAGCTATCTAAATAGGTTTGAATTTTAATTTTAATTTGACTCCGTTTAAATTGAAGGAGCTAAATTCACACATATTTTATATAGTAACGAGTGTGCCTCTACCGTAAAAAATGACAGCAAAATATTTGAGAGGGTTATTAGCTGTTTCCTCACAGTTTATCGCCCTTGAACGTGACAGGGTGGCAGGAGGGTTTATATAAACGCTCATACGTACATGCACACATACGTTCCTGCCTGCGTACACATAAACTCACTCTTGCAAGGACTAATTAACGGTTTTTATTATAATAGAGATTATATACATATTCTTCACTATTCGACGACATAGTTATTGCAAAAAATAAAATAATAAGGCACTGTTAAAGAGCAAAGACGCGGAAAGAGCGTTCATAGCTGGTAGTAAAGAGAATGAACTGAGCCGACACTGCCTCGCCCTTGTCTCTCTATCCATGAGCGTGACAAGAAGGATATATATATATATATATATATATATATATATATATATATATATATATATATATATACAAATGAATACACGACGGTCTTTATTATAATAGAGAGGATGTTTTTAATTAAATAAACTTACTATTCTGCAGTTATTAACCAGAATATTTTGAGACCTTTGGAAAAAAGGTTCAGTTATTTCAATTACCCAAATAAACACACAAGGCTCCGTTTTCAAAATGACTGAAGTGTGTTAAAGAAAGAGTAACACATTCAACAATTTGTGTAAATAAAGCAATTTTTTATTTGTTAAAAAAAGCCCTAAAAATAGTTCAAACAAATGTTTGAGGTAACATCTAATGGGTACACAACAATGACAGACTACACGAGCGGAATTTAAGAACAAACAGCAAATTCATTGTTAACACACAAAATAATGAATGAATTACATAAATCAAGTGCATTGTGTCCAATAACATGTATGTAAAAATAATCAATGCAAATGAAATATGACCTTTTACAATAAAAATTACAATTCTGCATAAGCTCCTCAGAAAAGAAAAGAAAACAAGATCTACATTTAAAATTCAAATGCCGAGAATTTTTCAGCACTTTCATATAAGATCACGAATGTTGATTTTACATAAGGAAAAAAAAAAAACGTAAATTATACCACTTTTCAGACAGTATTTTTCATTACTTGAATATATTTGGTCCACTCATAAAAATTATGTAAAATCTTTTTTGAAGTTAATAATTTTTATTGATTAAAATTTTTTGGACCTTCCTCGGGCCACAACACTTGTTACAATTGAAAAAAAAATTAATTTGTCATCATTTTAGACGCGTGGTGTAATGGTTATTGGCTCACAATGGGAAATCAATAAAGCCGAGCTCGAATTCACTTGCATGGAATTACCCTTTGGAAAAGTGTGAATCCATCACGTCTTCCTCTAGCTATGGGTCAAATAGCAGGACAGATTTGGTTTTATAGCCTTGGCAACCAGTCTAGCACAGAAAGAAATGCCAACCTACTGCGTGAAAATATTCTGCCTAGTCAGTCATGGATCAAATGAAGCATAATCTCCCAAGAATGTATCATGTATAGCACCAACTGACTGCTTTAGAAGGGGAGTCCTGTTTACAATATTGATACAGTGTCAAATGGGCACCTAGCAGTGGTGTAATAGTTAGCAAGCTTGTCTCGCTTGAATCATTACAATTGAGTGGTGAGTTCGATCCTCACTGGGTGTTCCTTACTTTTGGCCGTGTATCACGTCTATGTGGTTTCCGGCTTTCTTTTTTCCAATCTTTTCACTTTTCCTTACTTTTTTTTTCAATTGGAGTAGATAGACAGAACTATCGCCCGGTTCACACTCCACCAACGTCTATTGAACAGGTGTAGAGGCTCACCCCTTGTTCCCTGTTTAAGATGTGGTTTCCGGCTTTCTCTTTTCCAATCTTTTCACTTGTCCTTATTTTTTTTTCAATTGGAGTAGATAGACAGAACTATCGCCCGGTTCACACTCCACCAACGTCTATTGAACAGGTGTAGAGGCTCATCCCTTGTTCCCTGTTTAGGATGTGGTTTCCGGCTTTCTCTTTTCCAATCTTTTCACTCTTACGTAGCCTCCTGCACACCAGTGGCCTTACCGCCTTGCCCGGGATGATATGATTAAAAAAAAAAAAAAAAAAAAAAAAGCACCGACTCATTGAAAATGTTTCTTAACACACAAACAAAAGCGAATCCAAAACAAAACTCGTGAAATTTCACACCTTGATGCGAAATGTTTTTCGGCCAATAGAAAATTAGGAAACATCTAAAAACAAAATTCAAATAATCTTCAATTATTAGAAACAAATTCCTTTTCGGACCCCTTTTCGCGAGCTGACGCGAAGTTTGTTTGTCGTCCAATGGAAAGGCTAGAATCACATCCGGGAGTGAATTCCCAAATTATCTTTTCGAGCTCCAAAAACGAAATAAAAGACGGAGCAAATTCGACTGTCGCCAGAGAGAAGAAGACGAGTGTAATTAACACGTACCCTTGACAAACGTTGAGCGATCGCTATTATTACCCCTCTCTTTCTCTCTCATCCCTTTCTTCTTCATCGTTCACCCGTCTATCTCTTTTTATACTTGATAACCGAACGGAACCCTTTAAAACTGAGCGAATACTACATAAACATTTCTACCCAAAAATAACGCTCATACATACATACATTCGTACGTCCTGCCTACATCCACACAAGTTACTGCTACGAAACCTTGATACCCTTAATTTCTTAATACTGTTTCTCATTGAACATTAATTTCTACCAATTCATGTTATTCTTTTCTATTAATAAATTTCTATTTAAACATACAAAAGCTATACTTTTATTTTTCCACAAATCCACCCCTTCTGATAATTTTGGATAAAACCTGTAAGTTGCAGGAAGTTTGGTTATGTTTCACACAAG
This sequence comes from Ascarosepion bandense, assembly GCA_037127315.1. NCBI lineage: Eukaryota > Metazoa > Mollusca > Cephalopoda > Sepiida > Sepiidae > Ascarosepion > Ascarosepion bandense. The sequence continues at coordinate 1,188,804 of JBBBDQ010000193.1, read as the reverse complement.
TCAGTCAGTTAAGTGCCATACGTGAAATACCCTTGGGCGATCATGTCTCGAAAGAGACATGACTGACTGGGCAGAAGATTATCCCGCAGTAGGTTGCCATTGCTTTCTACGGTAGACTGGTTGCCAGCCAAGGCTATAGAACCAAATCTGTCTTGTTATTTAACCCATAACTGTAAGGAAGAGACGGATTAATACCTTTCCCAAGGCTATTTGCGCGTAAGTGAATGCAATGAATTCAACTGGAATTCGAACTTGCCCCCCTCCCCGATTTCTTGCCCCGAGCCGATATCCACTGCACTACCAATTCAAAAAAACATTAACCATCTTCCTACCGCTTTACTGGTGAACCCCGACGTCTAAAAAGAATACGCACCCTACTTTTTCAGATCTTCCTTTCAATTCTCGCCTAGTGGTGGTCGAATTCCTTATGCTGGGTTTCATCAGTCGACGTTCGTCGACTCGTTGAATTAAATCCAAGGTCCCCTTTTATAACCTCCAGTTATGCTCCAAATACACTTTTCGTAATTTGGAGAGGATTTTTTTTTATTGGTTCTGGATGAAAAACAAACGCTGTTTTCCCACATATCGAAGTGTACGAAAATTATTTTTGAAATTCAAAAATTAAGCAAGAGCCGAACGCAGCGTCAGCATTGTCAAAAAATAAATAAATAAATAAAAATAAAAATAAATAAATAAAAATAAAAATGAAATAAAATAAAATAAAATAAAATAAAAAGACTGTGTATGCGTGAGTATTGTTTCTTTCTGCTTTTGTAAATAAAAATAAAAATTCTGGAATAACCTTGTATGTAAAAGCAGGCGCACAATTTGTCCTTTTCTTCTTCGTTCTTCGTTTTTATTTTTTATTTTTTTATTTTTATTTTTCTAATAAAAAGAAAGGAAAACTTTAAAAATATCCTAAAATTCTTTTGTACGTGAAAACAGGGTATCTGTGAAGTTTGGACGACTTTCTTCTTTTGGAATAAAACAAAACTAAGCAAACTGACAAAGGAAAATACTTCAGAAAGAGTGTGAAGCGAAGACGGAAATAAATAAAGACAGTCAAACACTGAACGAGAAAAAAAAATGGTTTCTGAGCCGGAGGATTGTGCATTATTCGGTTAAAAAATTAATTCTTCGAAAAAAATATTTAACATTTTTCAACCAACATGTTTTCTAGCCATCAATAAAAACATAGTTCCTGATCCCTGTGTAGGGTGTCTAGGTAAAAATTTCAGACACAAATCAATAGAGACAGACGGCAACAGGTCACAACGCTCGATTTAAACGAAATTCTCTTACATTTTCACCGTCTTCCTCACCAAGCTACGAGACACTTACACTTTCATCTTCCAATTCTTCTTTCTCACACATACACACAAATAAATCACATTTGTTTCATCTTGAAATACAAAGAAAGGCCTGTATCCTGAAAATATAAGAATTTTAACACCCACACACGATAAGGAAAATTTAGTTGTAAAAAAAAACGCGAAGATAAAAATATCTTATAGGTTTATATTTAAACCCCTTTTTCACCTTTTTGTTTTTAACTGATTCAAATCCCCAACAAGAGCTTCGTGCGTGAAAAGTGCGCATAGATAGAATGTTTGCCGCGTTCATCTATTGTAATTTAATAGATAAATAAATCTTCTTAAATAGCTTCGTACGAGATGATATAAAAGTGTACTGACTGGGACCCATTTGTCTTTTGTTATTAAACAAAACAAACTTCTGAAAAGCCTTCGTGTACAGTGTGGGTCCCTCTCGTGTAATTAAACAAAACAAAGATACTTCTGAAAGGGTTTCGTATTATAAGATAGGGGATGTGGACAATACGTTTTGATCCTTTTTTTTGTAATAAAACAAAAGAAAAAAGTCTAGAAAAGTTACGAGCCTGAAAACAGCAGATGTGTACAGTGTGGGCCCTTTTTTATTTTGTAATAAAAAGATTAAATTGCTTCATGCGTGTAAACAGAGCATGCGTACAGTTTTTGTCGCTTTCGTTTTAATTAAGCAAAGCAACATTGAAATGGTTTTGTGGTGATACCGAGCAAAAGCGATAGACCGGATGTTTGCTCTCTCACGACAAAAAGGCAAATAACCAAAAGTCGTCTCTGCGCAAGTGGATTCGCGCAGATGTTCCGGTTGAAAAATATAAATTAATCAAATATTAAATTTCCATTTCGCGAGCCTACGCGAATTTTATTTACCAGTCAATGGGGAGCCCAGAATCAAATTCAAGTGTGAAATCCCAAACGAGCTGGTTTTGATCCAAAAGGCAGATATAAAAAGCCGAGACAGAAAGTACCCAGCAGATAGACCGACGCAGAGACCCAGAGAGACGAATGTAATCAGTATCTCCCTTACTATGTTCACCTCCCTTACCTCTTTACCTTCTCCCCTGTCTCAAAAGTACTTACTGACCTAAGGAGCTAATACTTCAAAGACATTCCTTACTTACAACGCACCCAACTTCCTAAGCCTTAAATCTCTTTCAGTTTATTATTTGCCACGTCTATTGAACAGGTGAAGAGGCTCATCCCTTGTTTCCTGTTTAGGATGTGGTTTCCGGTGTTCTCTTTTTCTCCTTTCCAATATTTCCACCCTTTTTTTATTTTATTTTATTTTTTTTCAATTGGAGTAGATAGACTAAACTATCGCCCGGTTCACATCCCACCCATGTCTATTGAACAGGTGAAGAGGCTCATTCCTTGTTTCCTGTTTAGGATGTGGTTTCCGGTTTTCTCTTTTTCTCCTTTCCAATATTTCCACTCTTTTTTTATTTTATTTTTTTCAATTGGAATAGATAGACTAAACTATCGCCTGGTTCACACTCCACCCATGTCTATTGAACAGGTGAAGAGGCTCATCCCTTGTTTCCTGTTTAGGATGTGGTTTCCGGTTTTCTCTTTTGCTCCTTTCCAATATTTTCACTCTTTTTTTATTTTTATTTTTTTTTCAATTGGAGTAGCTAGACTAAACTATCGCCCGGTTCACACGCCACCCACGTCTATTGAACAGGTGAAGAGGCTCATCCCTTGTTTCCTGTTTAGGATGTGGTTTCAGGTTTTTCTCTTTTCTCTTTTCCAATCTTTTCACTCTTAGGTAGCCCCCTGCGCATCAGTGGCGTTTTCGCCTTGCTTGGGGTGATATGATTAAAAAAAAAAAATTAAAAAAAATGGTCATTTAACCTCCGTTGGACCTATATTCAAGTATTACTTTAATTGTAAAAACATTAATTGATATATATATATATATAAATGTTATTTTCTACTCAAATTGCTTTTCTTGATTTTATAATCATTTTATGACTTATAGTGGGCTATCTACCACAAGGCCAAATTCCGTTAACCTGCAACAATATGCAACTACCCTTCACTAGGACGGAATCCCACTACAACTAGAAAAAGAATAGATAAGATTCCTCCGACGTGTGAAGTCAGGCACTTCTACAATGTTGGTTCTTTTCTCCTTTTTGTAAGAAAACTAAACTTTTCTGCTTTAGGACCTCTGTTAGTGTGTAGGTCTATTTTTTCTTTTGTGATTAAACAAAACAAAAAACTTCTGTTATGGCTTTGTGTCTAAAGTAAAAACACCTGTACAGTGTGGGCTTGTTTTTTGTTTTTTTGTTTTTGTTTTTTCAATAAAATAAATTAAAAATATGACTTCGTGCCTATAGAGAAAAAAAAGTATACAATGTGGTCCTATTTTTCTTTAGGGACAAAAATATCACTTCTAAAACCGTTTCGTGCCAGAAAACAGACCACGTGTACAGTGTGGGTCCGTTTCTTCTCTTACAACCATGGTTCCCAACCCTGGGGTAAATTGCCCCAATAGGGTAATGAGCCCATATTTTTGGGGTAATGGATGTTTGGTTTGGGAAGAGGCAATCAGTTTATAATTTCACACTGTGCCAAGTTATTAACGAGACAGCATTTCAAGGAAGAATTCCCCCTTTCCCCATTCTTTCTTAAAGTATCTTTCTTTCAAGCCTTGTGAAAAAAAAATAAAAATTTCTCCACTTTTTAGACACCAGATCATAGAACTGTTTTTGTTTCGAAGCTTTTGTTTGAGACCAAGTCTGGTCTAAACACCTTTTGGATCTCTCGTCTGCAGAATATACCAACAATAGCCTCTAGCGCAGTACAATCGCAGCAAAAAGGTTGGGAACCATTGTTTTACAATAAAACAAACAAAATCTTTTAAAAAGAAGTGTATAACAACAGCGTAGTGCTTTTTAATTTTTATTTTCTAATTTGCTATTAAACAAGATAAAACGAAAAATAACATTAACTTACTTATATTATCTGAAGACATTAATGATGTATATCGTCTACATAATAAAAATAAATTCTGAAACAGTTTGAGCGTGAAGACAACGGATGCATACAATTAGATTCATTTTTTGCAATAAAAATAGTTTTCAATACTTCTTTTGACTGGAGAGGGTATGTGTACGGTGTGAGCCCCGTTTTTTTCTTTTGTAACAAAAAAATATGAAGAGAAAATTAAATGTGTTGGTCCACATTTTCCTTTGTAAAACAGAACAAAACTTCTGAAATGTCATCATGCGTGAAGAAGACACTTTAGTTCCCTTTTCTTTCGTAAACAAATTCCAAAACTTCTGAAATTACTGCGTGCGTGAAGGCCGTGGATGCATTCAGTGCGAGTTTCTTTTTTCTGATAGTTCAAAACAGAATGTCTCTGAACTGATCTTTTACAATTGTGGTACAGTGGATATCGGCTCCGAACGAGAAACTGGGAAGCCGAGTTCGAATTCCAGTTGAATCCATTGTATTCACTTACGCGCAAATACCCTTGGGAAAGGTATTAATCCGTCTCTTTCCTCCAGTTATGGGTTAAATAACAGGACAGATTGGGTTCTATAGCCTTGGTCGGCAACCAATCTACCGCAGAAAGCAATGGCAACTTCTGCCCAGTCAGTCATGTCTCTTTCGAGACATGATCGCCCAAGCGTGTATCACGTATGGCACTTAACTGAAAAAAAGTAGAAAAAGAATAGAAAAATCTTATTAAATGTGTTCTAATGAAATGAGCACTTATATCATTCAAATCTTGCTCTATCAAGATGGACTCACATGGTCAAATTGGTTGTGGCATGTATTGGCTAAAATAGCGATTACTCTGATAAAAAAAAAATGAGACACAGTTCGGTTTCTCTTGGAGGCACACTTTTTCTTTCGTAGGACTTCTCAATCTAGACTAGTTGTTAACTTTGTTGTTTAAGAAAAAATAAATAAATAAAATAAAAGATCAGAGTCCACTCACCAAGATTTTGCCTTTTATTTTGCCACCAATAAACAAATCAGAAATATGAAATAGAGCCATTTATCTTAATGGCTGAACATTCTAGATTCATGAAATAGACCCACCAGGGCTCTATCCTTGGACCTACGTCATATCTCATTTTCATCAACGACCTTCCTGATGTCCTCAGTTCTCAATTAGTTATCTATGCTGATGGGACAAAAATATAACCCAGTATTAATGGTAAGTTTGTTTGGTTCAATAAAGTTAAAATGGCAGTTGATCTAAAACCAAAAACCAAAAAACGATTTACAATCTATTGTTAACTGGGACAATGTGTTTTTCTTTTCCTTTTCACACCTCTCGAACAAAAATGCTCTCTTTTCTAAAAGAACCCTTTTTACCTTTCATCAGTATGGCTGATGCTAAGAGTGACTCGTTGGGCCTTCAAAACTTAACCTTTTCCGCTATATTTGAAGATTATATTGAATCAACGGCTAGGTCTGCTGCCAGGAAAGTTGGTTTACTGTGTCGTTCTTGACAATTTCCTTCTTAAACATCTATAAGTCTGCCATTCGTCCAGGCATTGAATATTGCTATTATATCCTGTCTGCTACTTTTGCTATGTATTTAAAGATCCTTGATAAAACATAAATACAATATTTCTATAAATATTTTCATGGTAATTTTTCTGATGAACTTTGCTATATGATACCTAGATTTTATGAATTTAAGCTCATTATTAGATTAGCGGCAAGGTCTCATAATTTTATAGTTGAAGTGGTTAGATGTAACCGTAAGTTCTATGCTAACAGTTTCTTCTCTTGTACTTCCGGCTTCTTGCTTTCCAGTCAACTTTGATGCTCAAAAATTTAAATGCAATGTCCGCTTTTATCTTCTGTTTTCTTAATTTGTGTTTTTTTATTCGTTTCTCTCCTTAATAGTTTTTTCTCATATTCTCTCACACTTAGTAACCCCTTGTGTCTTAGTGGCTTTGTTACCTTGCTTGGGGTGAAATTATTAGAAAATTCCTTCGTGGGTGATGACAGAGAATGTATATAGTGTGTGAGTCCATTTCTCTTTCGTAACAAAATGAAAACGCTCTGAACTTAAGCCTTGCGTGTAGATAGCGCTTATATACAATGTGCTTCGCCCTTTTCCTTTTGTAATAAAAAAGAAAACTTCTGTATGCCATCAAGCGTGAAGTCAAAGTATAACTTTAGTGTGGCTCCCTTTTTCTGCTTTATATGAAAAGAAAACAGACAAAAAAGAACAAACTACTGAAATATCTTCGTGCGTGGAGATCACGTGTACAGTATGAGTCCACTGTTGTTATTGTAATAAAATAAGATAAAAACAAACACACAAAAGCAAAATCTTCCAAATATCTTCTTTTTAATTCTATGGGTGATGCAATGGATAACAGTTCGGAATTTAAAATCGGTGAGACGTGTTCGAATTCCAGTCGAATTGTTTTATTCACTTCCACGCAAATATACTCTTGGGAAAGGTATGAATCTAACGCTTCTCTCCCAGCTATGGGTTAAGGATTGGTACAGGCTGGGTCTGGTTGGCAGCCACTCTACTGCAGGTCTTAATGACTGCCTACTGCGGGCATTCTTTTGCCAATAAACATGATCGCCCAAATGTACATCATGCATGCCATTTGAGGAAGGAATTGATATCTTCAATTCGTAGTTCGCATTTCGGGCTGTTCCATTTGCTGACAACCATATACTCTGTCGTCTTAAAAATTTTCTTTAATCCACTCTTCTTTCCTTTATTACATTCTGTAGGAGTACCTGAAGTTTATAAGGAAGTGTTTTAACAGAGGACGGAAATACGACATCGAAATTCGAAGGGAAATTGGAATAGCAAAAGATGTTTTCCAAACACAAAATATTAAGAAACATAAAAATTTAATTAAAAACAAAGAAAATAGTACCAAAGTGTTATTTAATATAAGTCCTTCTCGATGGCAATGCATGTTAGACGATCTCCTCACATATGGAGAATAGACTTGAGGCAACAGAAATGTGGTTCTACAGAAGGATGCTGAGAATCCGACGAACTGAACATGTGAGTGACAACGTAGTTTTAAGAAAAATGGAAACAAAAAGGACATTTATAATTAGATTCAGAAAAAGATTATTTACATTTCTGGTTCGGGAATTTGACATTTACATGGCATATCGAAGGCAAGATAGACGAAAGCAGCGATTAACCTAACAAGATTCTGTAAATGGTTGACAAAATGTGGATTAGGAAAGATAGCAAAAATACAAAGCTTAATCAGACCTACAATTGCCAGAAAGTTGTGAAGAGACATACAAGGTCTTCGTGCGTCCTTTTTAAAACAAAAGAAAAACTTATGAATTGGCTTCGAAATTGGAGCAATGACTGCCCCCAGTTTTCGGTAATAAAAAAATGAAAACTTCTGAAATGGTTTCTTGATTGAAGATAACGAATTTTCATAATGAAGCTCGCTGTTTTAATTTTTCAAAAATAAATAAATGATAGAAAAAATAACGTCTTTTGTGAAGACATGGTCATTATTTTTTAATAAACAAAAGAAAAAACTTCTGAAATGTTTTCGTGCGTTAAGAAGACTTATCAAGGGTACAGTTTAGTAGAGTTGTCCTTTTAATTGATAAAACAAATTGAAAATCAAAGCAAACTTTTGTTGAATCGATTCGAACATGAATGTGCATATGGCAAGTGTAGTACTATAGTGTAGTTTCGTTCTGCTTTTGTAACAAAACAAAATTTGATATTTCTTTGTGTGCGAAGGTAGATCAGGTGTGCAATCTCGGTTCCGTTTTATTCTCTTTCAAGACAATAATGCAAAGCTTCTGAATTTGTTTCCTCATTGAAAACTGCGCATGTTAACAGTGTCGACCTCTTTTTCTTTTTTAACGCAACACAATTATCTCCTGAAATGGCTACGTGCGTAAAGATGGCTCATATCTAATGTAGTTACCTTTTTTGTCTTACAAGACAAAAATAAATTCTGAAATCTCAAATGGCTATGTCAGTTAAGTGACTTGCGATGAGTACACATTGCAGATCCCATTTTTTCTTTCGAAAAAAAAAAAAAAGAATAACATCCGATTTCATGCGTGAAAATTCGCATGTGTATATGGGTCCATTATTTCTTTTGTAATAAACAAAATAAAAAAATGCATTAAACAAACTTTCTATAGAAAATGAAAAAGAACATTTAATAAAAACAACAGAAAAATAAAAAAAAGTCGGTCAGAAAAACGGGAAAAAAAAAACTTATCTATTTCTTAAATGTCTTCGTGCATAACGACTTCATATAAATTTGTGACGTCAGCAACATTTCACAAGGTACCCTCACTGTTCACATACACTTAGATAAACCATCTGTATCTTTCACTTTTAATTTTCGCTATTCTTTAAAATTCTTTGGTTCTGTTCACTTGCTTTCTGCTTTCCAAACGCTTAGAATTATGTTATACAACGTTTTAATATATATTAAGCTCTGTTGACAATTTGGATTTAGGTAAAGTTACGAGATGGCATCACTAGTTGAAAGAGTGGTGACACGCTTAGTTCTTATGTAAATAAATATAAATACTACAGTTTAACTTTGCTATGGCTGTAGTAGTAGCACATTTATAACGTGACGTTATGTAGCCGTCTGAAATGGTATGTTATTTGGACGAAATAAGCATTATAGTTGTAAGAGAAAAACACATTCCAGGCTATGCTTATTCTTAATACGAAAAAAGAATCATTAGGTAAATAAAATTTAAAAAAATATTGAAGATACTTTTGTTTTAAAATTTAAATGTGTCTCTCTGTAGACTCTTAGTCTAAGACATCACTCAAACAAAATTGTGACAATAATTGAATCGACACAAATAATGAAGAAGTGTGACTAGTACTATAAAAAAGAAAATAAAAATAATAAAAACAAATGCTATATTAAATTAAAAATGTACAAGTAGAGAAGTGTACGTAAGTGCCAGGTCACACTCTAAGCCTTTTTTATGGAAGAAAAAGTGAACTGAAGAGTAAGACTGAAGACCTTCGTAAATTTCCTTTCTTTCCAAGAAAAGTGCAAAAAATACACTTAAAACAAAAAGTTATTTACTCGCCTAAGGTCACTAAATGAAAATATTCATATAATATTTTTATTTTCCCTAATTAAATAATAATATAATAAATAGTAATATTTGAAAAATTCAGTTATATTATTATTTATTTCGAACATATGTTTTCCATAGACATTAAAAAAGTAACTGTTTTTAAAGGAAGCTAGAATGATTTTTTTTGTAATGTAAAAATTATTTAAAAATGTGAAGTTTAAATTACAAATTCAAGAGTAAAATAAGATGGAATAAAACAGGCTAATTAAAACCTTAGAGAAGTTAAATTACTGCCAATCGTGTTTAAATAAATTTATAATACAAAGAAATGTGAAATTTAAAAAGAAAGGACGACAAAGCATTCCTTTTAGTCGCAGATCAAGAAGCGTTTTAGATGTGTCTATCCAGTCAACACCTGCATAATTGTGACGTCACTACGGCTGGGCAATGCATTCTGGGCATTTGTTCTCTTTATTTTTTTCGAAGAAGGCATCTTGTTGAAGTTGCTTAATACAAATCTAAAAAAAAAAAAAATTAAAATTAAATTGTTGGCAAGTAGAACGAAATTCGCAATCAAATCACATCCGATAGAAAAAAAAAAATTAAAAAAGTAACATAAATAGCGCGCTTTAAAAGCTAAAATTTAACTTTTTCTCCCTCTCTCTTATATTGAAAGGAATTAATTTTTTTTCTAAAAACTAATTATTTTTAAAGATAGAAGGAAAAATACGAAAAAAATAACTAAAAATTATTTTTTAATAATATATTTGAAAGATTGACAAATATAATTTATGTAACGAGTAGAGAAAATGTTAATAAAAACAACATAAAGAAGATATTATTAAAAAAAAAACTGCTTCGAATAAGCATTGCAAAAGCAGCAAAAGCTACATCTGTATTCGACAGATAACAGATGCACCATCAGCTTCCTTGCGTACTCAGTAGTCATGCTCTGTTTCTTTTCATCATCTTTTTCTTTTGGCTTTACCGGAGTAAATAAGTACTGCGATTTTGATTGGTCAGCTGTTACAAGCACTTCTTTACTGATTGACCAATTATTATTATCGTTATAATCATCGTTATTATTTATTTACATTCTTATTCTTGTTCGTTATATCGATTTATTTTCTTTTTCGGAATAATGGAATGATAATATCATAACTGCATTCATTCAATAGAACAGTAAACAAATATGTAAACGAATTAAATGATATAAAAAGATAAACTTCGTATAGTTTTTTAGCTTTTTCATTTTTATAGTCAAAGAGAAAATACAAGGATTAATTTGAGATTTCGTTATTTATTTTGCAAAAACTGAACTAAACAACTAAGTAAAAATCCGTTTACTGGCATGACCGTGTGTTGTTTCCAATACTCGCAAATATTTATGTTTTTTTTTTTTATAATGTTTGTAAATCGGTAAACGTGTAATAGATCGATAATATATATTTTTTTAAATTTTTGTATTGTTATTTTTTTTCTTGACAGAGCGTGCTCTGGATCTGACAGAAAAAAATAAAAAAAAAATAAAATCGAAACAAAACGGCTTAAAACAAACTGATAACAAAAAAAAACAAAAAAACAAACAAAAAAAAAAGAAAAAAAAAAGAAAGTCAGTTTTAATTTTTTAAAACCATCAATATATTCTCCAATCTCCATAAGGCTGTGAAATTTAAAAAAAAAACCTTGTTCCTTGTTGTTTTCACCGGACCTTATCACGTGTAACATTTGAAAAGATTTGCAAATTAATTTTTGGGGGGTAATCAAGTTAAAAAAAAACAAAAAACAAACAAACAAATAAAAAACAAGCAAACAAATAAAAACAAACAACAAAAAAAAAACAAATTATAAAAATACGCGTACATGAAGGAAAAATTTACTTTATCAATGAAACAGTAAATTATATTTTAAACTTTTTTTAAAAATACATCTGGAAAGAAAATTAAACTATACTTTTTAACTTTTTTTAATTTAGGGATTTCCTTGCTAGCTGACGAGTAAATAAAACTCATGAACTGCGAAAAACACCCGGTTAATATCCCATAAAGAAGAGGCACATTTATTTTTTTTATTTTTGTTTAAATTTAAAATAAAATTTAAGTGAGAGCAAAATAGCTGTGACATTCTCATGACATTGAATGCATAATACAATATAAAACTTCTTTTTTGTTTTTTTGTTTTTATTTAATTCAGAAAACTTTTTGAACATTCCAAAACATTTCTTGTTTCTCTGCTGAGTAAACCGAAAATTCCAGTTTTGGGATATGCCTTTTTTTTTTGTGGTTTTAAAAAAGACTAAAACATTTATCATTGTGCGCATTTCAGTTTGAAAATTGATTATTCTTCTTGTCGATATCTATTTTTCAACATGTTGATTTTTTTATGTATGTTTTTTTTCTTTTTTAATATGAATGCTGATTTCCTACTATCTATCTATCTATCTATCTATCTATCTATCTATCTATCTATCTATCTATCTATCTATCTATCTATCTATCATCCCAACCACTTGCCAAATATATGTTTTCGTCGTTGTACTTACTTATTTAACTTGTTTCTTTTTTTCTCACGTAAGTTTATCAAATTGTTTACTCTCAGTAAGTAGTAAACAATGATACACTCACGCTCACAGTGTTTGCTTTCTTTCCCCACCTCTCAATATCGATATTTGTTTCTTTCTTTCTGAAGGAATTTGCAGCAATTGATATTCTATCCGTTTTTTGTGTCTCGCGCGATTCAATAAAGCGTCCAAAAACCTGAAAAAAAAATCAAGTTTAGGTCATGAATGACTACGTTTTACCTTTTTTTTTTATTATTATTTTAACTGGTTTCATATTGTGAATTCGCCGTTGTTGCTTCATCTCCCCCTACCCCTTTAAAACGTCAAAATTTAAAGTTAAATGCAAGCCTTGGATAAAGAGAACAAGTATATATTATACTTAGTATAATAACTTATTTGTAAATTTAATTTTTTCAGCGGTTATTTTGTGCGTCTGTTTGTTTTTTGCAACGTGTGCGCATTCTATTTCTGACAAAATTTCGAAAATTTTAGATCTTAGAAGGGATTAAAAACGTTTTTTAAAACAATGATCTTTCCTCTTAATAATATAAACATTTTGATTGAAAAACTTTGTTTTATTAAGTTTATTCATATGCTCAGCTGTTTTATGCTTTTTTTTTTTTTTAGCGATTTAGTGGAGGTACCTACATGCACATTCATTTATTGAGTATTGACCTATGTATATATTTGTATGTAGTTTATCTTCGAATTTTCGTAATTATATTAAAATAAATTCTTTCATGAGTAGTGTCTGTCAACTGTTAGTGTTATCTATCTATCTATCTATCTATCTATCTATCTATCTATCTATCTATCTATCTATCTATCTATCTGTTCTCATTCATTTTATCATTAAACCTATATCTATCTATCTATCTATCTATCTATCTATCTATCTATCTATCTATCTATCTAATAGATAGAGATGATACTATCTATCTATCTATCTTGTCAGATTGTTATACCTCATTTAAAATTAAAGAAAAGAGTGCAGTGCAGACATCTATTTTTCAGTTGCTTTCAATATGTTTTATTGTACATAACATACATGAACATTATTGGCTTGAAGAGTAGGCATATAGTTCAGTATTAAATGTATGCGTCAATGCGTGCACGTCTCTGTGTGGCCGGGCCCACACTTCTTTCCAAGAAGCCCTTAACGAGAGAAACGAGAGAAAACTAAATTCCAAGGTCGTCAACATGTTATTTTACTTTTCCTGACATTTTTTTTGTCTTCTCTTTCCTTGCTATTTTTATTTTTGTAAAATAAATAAATAAACCTTCCATACACTTTCAGTAAACAAATTTATGCTTCCCTCGCCATCGTTAAAATTTATGACTCAGAAATATGTTTTCAATCTTTTGATATAAAATAAAATTTATTGATTGATATTGTGTTAATCAAAATTAGCTCTGAATTCATACGGCACGCGCGTGCGTATGTGTGTACGCGTTTGCGCGTGTGAGTATGTGTGTGTGTGTGTGTATGATGTTTTCTTTTTAGACAAAGTATACTTGTTTATTTTATCGTTAAATTAAGCTTTTCCCTAAGGAAAAAACTGCACGTATTTATGAGCTTCATACGGCTTTTTAAATTACTTTTGATTTGACATATATATAATTTTTTTCTTTTAGATCAAAGAAAACTATATATATATATATATATATATATATATTAATCAGTGTCAAATATATATTATTTCTGTTTAAAAAGCAAAATGACATTGGCCGCATGGCAGTTTACCTCAATTTGTATTGTAAACAAGCACGCTGACAACAAACAATTCCCCGAACCATTTTGAAAGTAATTTTTCCCTTACTGCACACACACACACACACACACACACACACACACACTCTCTCTCTCTCTCTCTCTCTCTCTCTCTCTCTCTTTCTGTCTGTCTGTCTGTTTCATACACTGATGGAAAATAAAACTGCAACACCTCCAACCAATACGTGTTTCAATTTGTTCAAGATGAAACAGAGATAGTACAGCTGGATTGCAGTTAATGACCATATATACATAGATCAATATCCATCAGTCAGTTAAGTGCCATACGTAATATACGCTTAGGCGATCATGTCTCGAAAGAGACATTCCAGTTGCATTCACAAATACTCTTTGGAAAAGGTATTAATCCGTCTCTTCTCTCCAGCTATGGGTTAAATAACATGACAGATTGGGTTCTATCGCTTTGGTTGGCAACCAGTCTACCGTAGAAAGTAATGGTAACATATTGCAAAAAATCCTCTATCCAGTTAGTCATGTTTCCTTCGAGACATGATCGCCCATGCGTGTATCACGTATGGCGCTTAACTGATTGGATAAAATGCAACAAAACAGGTTGAACAATGTTTTGGACATTATTTGGCAATATTCACCTTTCCTCCATAAACCTTATTGAACTTATTGGATGCAAGGGTTTGTACGTTGTAGACGAATACACTTAGGAAGATGTCGCTTCTCAAGTCTATGTCGCACACAGAAATTACCCCTAAAGGACGATGCGTATTCTGTAACAACCTGAAGTGTGATGTCAATTTAGACCTGTGCCTAATTGATGGGAGTAGGGGATGTTTAATTACTCATTTAGGAAATTTTCCAGGCCATTCGAGCTCATTAAGGCCACCTGGTTTATTCATTTAGCATTTCTTTTTTACCTTTAAATGATATTCCTACCGTTTTTATTAAAATCCTCCATTTTATTGCATATTAAAAAAATCCACTCCCCAATTATTAAGCTCCTGTTTGTTTTATGCATAGGAAATAATCTGAGAAAATGTTTAAAACTTTGGTTATACCAGCGCGACATCTGAAGTTTTGACTCCATCTGCAAAATTAAAAAATCAGACGGGCCAGATTGGGTCGCAAGAGTAAATTATACAAATACATTAATATATACCAAAGGATGGTGATCTTTGGTTGATTTTGTTTATCGGTATATCAACCGCTACTGTTTATTCAATGCCAAAATGTAAAAAAATTAAACACAATTTTATGGCTTCAGCTAAGAATATTTTGAACGCAATTGTAAAGCTTCAACTAAAGATAAAAATGTACTGTTAGTACATAATGATGAAATGTATTGCTGGTCATTTTAGTTTGAAAATGTGTTGTTGCTCTTTTTACTATAGACTACTGTTGTCATATCTGGTCAGGCCCCCCCCCGCCCCCCCCCCCCCGCTGTTCATCTCAGTATTCTCGCCTGTGAAACTCCCTTCCGTATACTTGCTTTCCTTACGGCTACACCCTCCAGAAATTTAAATGCAATGTCAATTCTCATCTTTTATCTACTTAACTCCAGTTCTTTCTACATCAACCTGTGTATCTTGTTCTTTTCTTTTCTCTCTACGTTCTAAACTGTCTTCACACCTGTGTTCCCATTCCTTCTCTTGCCCTTTCTCCAACACCCCCTGTAATTGGTTCGTCTTTCTCTTCCCTCTCCGCCTGCCTAACCATTTACTCTCTTATGTAGCCCCCTGCGCATATGTACTATTGGTAACTTTTTTTTAAATATAAAAATGTATTGCTGATATTTTTTTTTACTATAAATAGGTATTTTTTTAAATACTTTTATTGTGTTTTGTTTTTGTTTGGTTTGGGGTTCACTATGTATCTATAGCTGGGATCCTAATAGGTGCTACCCCCAGGTCAGGGTGGACCTGGGAACAACAGCAATTAAGAAGGACTTCGACGCTCCTCAAAACCTTAAGTCTCTCGATCAAAGACCTTGCTGCCGGATATAGTTTATCGTCATACTCTGGACTTGAGGCCGACTTTAATGAAGAAAAAAGATTCTGCGTATATTTTTTTTTATGTAAGGTATAAGAAAGAATAAACTTTTTTCATTTTGAGGGAATATATATATATATATATATATATATATATATATATATATATATGTGTGTGTGTGTGTGTGTGTGTACAGAGAATCAACAGTTTTACAATTCTGAGTTCTTAGGCCTTTACTTTTTTTTTTAAAAGTGGTCGATACAATAAATATTGTAGAGCATAATATAATCATATAATTAAATTTGTTTCTTTAATTAAAAATACATTGCGACACGGAAGTTTCTGTTTTGAAATTTCTACCTCGTCATCAGGCAAATCATTTTCACAGCTATGATTTAACATTGCCTGATGACGAGGTAGAAATTTCGAAACATAGAAATTTCCGTGTCGCAATGTATTTTTTATTAAAATACAAATCTAATTATATATATATTATGCTCTCATTATGATTGAGCTCTTTGGAGAAGAAAATTTTGAAAACAGGTTCCACTTCTGCTATATGCGTGACTCTTCAGAAATGAATCGAGTTCTCTCGGTGACTGGCGTGTGTATACACTGCTTATAT